>CM027124.1:1720365-2075475 GCA_015476505.1 Urochloa ruziziensis | reverse complement strand
TTGGCAAAAGTGGATTCTAGATCCTGGAGGCAACACTGTATTGATATGGAAACGTGCCTTTCTCTCCTGTGTAGCTTCTCACTGCGTTGATCCTCTATTTTTCTTCTGCTAAAGGTTGAGAGCACATACTCCTGCATGAAAATAGACCGCCATGCCATCGTGCTCACATACCTTCGGACTCTTATCGACATGTTCTTCGTAGTTCATATCGCCACAAGATTTTTCACTGCATAATTGATCCAGTCCATAGTACTCGGCAAGGGTGAGCTTGTCAGAGCTAAAAGGATTGCATACAGATCATCAGATCGAATTCTTCATCCTTGCAGCAGCATTGCCTGTTCCACAGGTGTGTCCCCTTTATAAGAAAACTGCACATCACAATCAGAAGAAAGTGGTAGATGTAATTACTGAGTACTAATGCACCTTCCTCACATCTGCAGATCCTTGTGTGGGCAATCCTGCCATCTTTGAGCCTGAGATATATTGACACATCTTGTTTTTTATTATCTTGGTCCAATCTGCAGTTAGATTATACATTGTAATTCAGGTCAGCGCAGATATTATCAGAACAGTGGGCTTTTTGGCTAAAAGTGGGTGGAACGGAAGTATCTATAACTATTTCTGTATTTGGTCGCAAGTCATGTGAGCCTTTTCATTCTCTTCAATTATACTAAGAAATATCATATTCATGAAATTCAGTAAAATTATTGAGAATACTTAAAAGTATTAAGCATGCCATGAACTAACAATGTACTTTAGCCTCAAGGACCTGATTAGTACTAATGGCATCAGTGTTTCACAGGCATTAAAGCACATGGAAGAATCCCCAGAATCAGGTCTAACATAATAACATTCTACCAGGTTGTTGGATCAATATACTATCTACTTGCAGTTGGTCGGCAGAAGACTGGGGAAACACAATGCTCCATCGAGGAACAGATGACAGAATGCGCCATGTGATTTCAAGTTTCTGGACTGCATTTATGCCACATCAAACCAAAGCCAAATTTGGGCAAAAAGCACAAAAATCTTCACAAAATGCAATGTTGATAGTAACAGTATCAACTACGGCATATTCATTCAAGCAATGGAAAATGGAGTGGTTGAAGTATCATTTCAAGAAAAATATTTCTACTCCCTGTGGTGGGGATTGCAACAGCTAACGTACATCTCATGATATATCGATATCTCTATGCATTTTGAGTTTTGTAGTCCCAGTTTGGTACCATATTACTATCATGCAACAAATCACCCATACAAATGAGTTCAGGCAGTTTACAATATTGCAAAATAGTTGTAATAATGCCAGAAAAGTGAAATGCCTTTTCTTTTTGTATGTTTTGGTGCCAGCACGTATGGCAATCCACTGGTGACAAGTTCCTACGTCAGTGAAAACCTATTTGCAATAGCATTAACTCTTCTCAGCATTGGTTTGTTTGCTCAGCTAATAGGCAGAATGATGGTAAGTTATCTTCACAAACGTAGTAAATGGCCATCTTGCTAACAACAGATACTTATGTAGTAGATCTTAATGAGGAAAAGGATTTGTCCACAGGTATATATGAGATCTCTTTCTAGAAATGAAGAAGATTGGAGGATGCGGATAACAGAAATGGAGGATTGGATGACAGATCATCAACTACCTGATGATTTGCAAAATCGCATATGTCAATTCTTGGAGTACAAGTGGATTTTAACACAGGGAGTTGAAGATGACTCGATCCTGAAACAGCTACCTGTTGATCTTCGTCGAGACATAAAACAGTGGCTATGCCTTGATCTTGTTCAACGTGTAAGTGGTATGTTGGTTTGTTAGATATTCTGCAACAATAGCAACCATCTATTCTACATTTCTACTTGATATTTGAACGATGAACCAAACCATAACCTTTCAATCAAAATTTTAGGTGCCACTCTTCTCTGCAATGGACCACCAACTGCTTGACTCTATTTGTGAGCGTATGACCTATTTCCTTTGTACTGAGGGCACCTACATCATCCATGAAGGAGACCCCGTGAAGGTGATGACATTCATATTTCGTGGAAAGCTAGAGAGCTGCACAACAGATGGTGGCAGGATGGGTTTCTTCAACTCTATCATCTTAAAACCAGGCGATTCTGCGGCGAGGAATTGCTCACATGGGCATTGCTTCCCAGCTCTGGTGACAGCTACCCATCATCGACTAGAACTGTCCGAACAATCACCGAGTTTGAGGCATTCTCACTGCAAGCAGATGACCTGAAGTTTGTGGCCCGCACATTCAGGATGATGCATTCCAAGCACCTGCAGCACATTTTCCGGTTCCACTCACACCAATGGAGAACATGGGCAGCCAGGTTCATTCAGTCTGCATGGAGGAGGCACAGGAGCCGAGACAAGATGGCAGAAGAAGGCTTGAGCAGTAGATGGAAGTCATTTTTCTCATTCATTGATGACAATGCCAATGAAGGGTCATCCAGCTCTATACCACAAGCACAGGATTTCCTTTCTCAAAGATCGCCACAATCTTCTTAAAAGCGCAGAATGATCGACCAGAGGCCTGATTTCTGTGTCGGTGCTCACCCAAACTAGCATAGCATAAATATACAACGATGTATGCCTCAGAAATAGTAGAGTGATTAATTTAATAAATTTGGGTGTCTTTTTCACTTTTGTGTTTTATTAAGTGAACACAACAATCTGGGATTTGTGCTGAATATATAGGAAGCGAGAAGAGTTTCAACATATGATTTCTTTTATTTCAGAAATAACATCATGATACAGTATTATAGTTTAGCATTAATGAATTACAGTTGCATATGGTATCATTATAGGTGCTAATCTTAAAGATAATATGTTTCCAGATATCACATAAGATATACACTATGAAAGTACTTCATGATGAATCTTAGTAACATCAATACCATGCGGCTCATTTAGATATTTCTTTCCTTACATACTTATGGTAAAAAAAAGAACTTGACAGTCATAGATCCTAGGGTGACACCTAGTTGTTTCTATTGCTGCTGGAAATATCTCAGACTGAATAAAAGATTAAGTACTAATAGCTCAGGTACCAACAAAATTTGACCGTTGTGAATTAAATAAAAGAAATTACAACCTAAGAGGAATTTAATTGTATAAATAGGGTGAATAAAAAGAAATTGTGCTTGACAGAAATGTGTTCAGACAAAAAAAAAGGAGCTGGACAGAGAACTGGATTTAGATAAAGACAAAAAGAAAGGCATTTAGCCAAGATTCATGTGTACTGCACACAAAAAAAGGGTCTGTGCATATCTAGAAGTTGTTACGATTTAGCATGTCAGCTAAATTTGATTGACCCGATGTTCCTGAATGCCATATCACTGTTCCGTAATTATAGGAGCAGCTGTTAGGAATTAGCATGTTCAGCTAAACAAGCTTATGAAGAGTATGTTTTCAATAATCCTGGGCATTACATAAAAGAGAATACACACAAAAGAAAGATGTTTGAGTGCAAACTTCACCCTTTCTCCCTAGAGCCAACCATTCACCTAGTAGTTCTGCTGTCTCTATTCTGAATTCTGTTACGTTATCCTTCCAGAGTTCATGTGAAAAAGGGTAAAACTCCTGGTATTTTCCAGTTAAAAATAACCCAGGTATTTTCATGTTTGATGAACCGTCAGCATGCTAACTCAAGTAATAAAAAAAGGCAAATAGCACAAATATTTTTGCAAACTGTACTGTGAGTGACAGCAATGCCAGAATAACTTATAATCACTCGTGCAATTCAAAATTGTTGTCCAAAAAATAGTTCAGCCCATGGCGGGCAACCTAAATCCCTAACAGGCAACCTGTGTCTCTACCACTATTAAAACCGTAGTGTCATCGTAGCAGGGTTTTTTTCCCGCGGTAGGAGCTTTTTTCGGGAATAAAAAACCGGTGGTAAACGGTTAAACCGGCCGGTTAACCAATAGGAGCGGTTTGGTAGGGTCGGTTTTGAGCGGTAACCGGTCCTATTTAGCTACCGGACCGGACCGGTTTCGGACCGGTTTGGAACGGTTTTTTAACCCTGCATCGTAGCCACCACGCCCCCCCTCGCGCCGCGCGCCTGGTGTCACAGCAAGTGGGCCCAGTGAATCTGGCCCTTCACTCCATCGCCCCACGCCGGCCCCACCAAGAAAGAGAAAGAGCACGAGTGAGAGAAAGAGGGAGCTCCGCACGGGAAGGGAGGAAGGCCGCCAGCGGGAGGCCGCCGCTTCTCTGGAGCTGTAGCTTGGCGCACGGTCGGCCGCTGCTCCTTGTCGCTGTCGCCGGAGCAGCGGGGAGGAGACCCCTGCTCGTGCGGGGAGCTAGACGCGCGAGCTCCGCCACTAGGACCACGGCAGGTCGTGCTAGAGAGCTCGTCGTTGTCCTGCTTCTCGACTTCTCCAGCGATGGCAAGGCCTGCAGCGAGGGCCGTCCGAGCTCGAGGGAGCCCCATCCATGGCAAGAGCAGGGGAGCTCCTCCATGGCGCGGAGATTTCAAATCACGCGACTGCCGGACCTCAAGCCGCGCAGCGCCCGCCGTGTGGCCGGCGAGCTCGCCGCTCCCGCCGCCGCAGATGGGGCGGCGCGCCCGGCGGAGGATGATGTGGCGGCTGGGAGGGTAGGAGGAGACGGTGCCGGCTGCGGGCGACCTCCGGCGCGGGAGGAACAGCGGAGAGGACGGGCCGTCGAGGCCGCTGCCACTGCTGCTGGCCCGCGCCGAGCCGGCCGCCGTCGCTTCCCCGCGCTGCACCGGCCACCGCCGCTCCTCCGTCAAAATTGAGCGGAAAAAGTCTACATCACCCCCCACCTAGGGGGTGGACTACATAACCCAACCTATGAAACGGTCTATATCCCCTGAACTTTCGAAAACCGGTCAAATTACCCCTAAAGCAATTTTGAAAAATCATAGTAAATCACAGAAAAATCATAAAATGGAAAATCCAATTGTGTTGGACTCCAAATGAGCAGATCTACGCAGTGAAAATATAATGTGGTATGTTGTAGTACAATTTTTACAGTTATGAAGAAAAACATAGATATAAAGCTACAGCAAAAAAATGTACCCATACCAATATATGTTCACTGTGTAGATCTCATTTGGAGTCCAACACAATTGGATTTTCCATTTTATGATTTTTCTATGATTTACTATGATTTTTTAAAATTGCTTTAGGGGTAATTTGACTGGTTTTTGAAAGTTCAGGGGTGTATAGACCATTTCATAGGTTGGGGGGTTATGTAGTCCACCCCCCATAGGTTGGGGGTGATATAGACTTTTTCCAAATTGAGCACGCGCCGGAATCGAGCCCAGCGCCCCGTCGCCGCTCGATCTCGTGCCCCGGCGCGAGACCCGCCGTCGGGGGCGTGCCCCTGCTCCCCTAATTCCCCTCCTCGGTGTTGGACAGTGGACACCGTCAGCGATTACAGGTGCGGCGGCAGTAATGGTGGAGGGGAAAACAAATTTTTCCCGCCTAAACGGTCATGACGCACGGTTAGAAGTGGTGGAATGGGGAGCTGGTGAGGTGGGCAAGCTAATGGTGGCAGCGATTTGGTTTTGATGATGGTATGCCAGAGTTTTGGCCGGCGGTGGAGGCTCTGCTCAGCTCTGCTCGTAGAGAAGAAAGGTGACGTTGGAAAGTTAAAAATAGGGATTGGGATAAGGAAATTTTGTAGGAAAGGAAATGGGATAAGTAACCCTCATTTCCCACCGTTCCTATCCCACTAGAGAGGGTGGGTTTCGATCGGGAAAAGGGCATCACATCTTAGGTCCGCCGCCGGGCATTGCTCCCGCCTGCCTGCAGCCCGCCGCCGCGGGAGTTGCAGTGGAGCCTCGCACGTGGGGCCGCCGCTGCCGCTGGCCTCACATGCACGGAGCCGCGCTCGCCGTGTGTGGTGCCACGCGTGGAGCAGGCCGCCGATCAGGGATCGAGCAAGCTGCTGGCCTTGCACAAGCAAACGCACGGAGGAAGAAGGCATGGAGCAGAGCCGTCGCTATCGTCAATGCTGACGCTGGTGAGGTCCTCTTGTGCCCAACATAGTAGATCCATGACCCCTCCTTCCCCGTGAGCTTGATTTGATAAAATCAAGTTATCAAATAAATTAGATAGCAGGGAGTAGATCCTTAAGACATCCTTTGCTATCACAGAGAATGAGGAAAGGGAGGAGTCCCTTTATCAATACAAACATCTACGCTCTCGCGAGTAGATGTTTACACTTAGAATTTATGGGCACTTGCAAGAACAGAAAAAAGAATCACCCTATTCTTAAGGTATAAATAAGTAGATTCAACAGAATGAATTCCAAATTACTTTATGCTAAATTGTGTTTAAGAACAAACTTAAGTTTTTCTGCCATAGCTTAGCAATGTGAAATGTTAAGTTAGAGTTCAAAATAACACACTAACCTTTAATACGTTTAACAAATTTTATATGCCGTAGCAACGCACGGGCTATTACCTAGTATTCATAGACTAACTCATGAGATATGTGTTCTAGTTTTGTATCACACCAGAGTCTGCAACCAAAAGCAATTTGTCCCAAAATATCTTCTGTAACATTTTTTTACTTGGAGAAACCTGCTCATGTCACTTTTAAGCCAAATGAATACGTCCAACTTCCCTAAAAGGCACCGAAGCTTGGAAATAAAAATGGATTGTAAAAAAATATAAAAAGTGGTTCAAAATAAAAGTTGTTAAAAGAGTACCCTAGGATATATTCCAAAGCCAACATGACATGTATTCAGGAAGGGACATAATGGGGTTTTTTTCCCTAGGATATTTTGTCGCAAGACGTACTTTCATTAGTGAGAACCTGTTCACTATAAGATTAGCATTCCTCAATATTAATAGCCAGCTGTTCAATGGTAGCATGCAAGTAAACTATATTGCTTACAATAACCCTGAGTTCTATTTGAGATCCAAAAGGCAAAGAAAAAATTTATGTTCAACTTACATAACATGATATCTCTCGATAAATGCTAAATAGAGAAAGCAGAAATTGACAATGAATGATTATAGATTACCTGACAGATATCACCCCAGTTCTCAATTTCTCATTTTCATGATCCAATTAGCAGCAGTCCTTGGCTTGATGCACTAATAAGATAGCATTGCGTTCGATCTTGTCCGAAATGTGAGTAACTTCCCAGTTAGTGATTATATATTCTGCAGTAAGAGACAGAGTTGTTGCTTATTGTTGGAGTATAAGTGAATTGCCCAGTTCTTCCCATCACCATAAGATTTTGGGTTGAACTGGTTGGAGCATGCAACTCAATATGGTATCAAAGCCAGAGGTCTCGAGTTCGAATCCTGGCGGCGCGATTAAATAAAATAATTGCAGCCCACTCCAATTTCCACATATGCGGCCTGGGGAAGCCTGCACGTGGGAAGTGTTGGAGTATCAGTGAATTGCCCACCTCTTCCCATCAGCTTAAGCTTTTGGGTTGAACTGGTTAGAGCATGCAACTCAATACTTATTTCATATTTGAATGATGACACAACAAAACATTACTGAAACAAGACATACATCATGTTCAAAATTTAATTAATTTAAGGAGTAATGCTCCTGTCAAATGTTGACTGGGTGCATATTTCTCAGAATTGGATCACCAACTACAAGGCCTCTTACCTCCTGTGCCCAGTATCTGTGAGGGTGAGGTAGTCAACGAAATGCTTGCTAACATATGATTTCAAGGACAACAACAAAGGTCCAGAATAGATGGTGAACGAAGGCACAGAACAATTTCTTTCATTCCCTGATCATATGATTTGCGCAGCAAGGAGTTGCTAACATCAAATGTTCATCGGTAACCGCCAGTTGATAGATACCTTTTGACACCAAAACTTGGTGCCAACAATACCCAAAAAGAAAATTGTCAGAATATAGTCCGAAGTTAAATGGGTCTTCCACCAAGTCATCGGCTCGAAGTTTGTAGCAAGCACCCCCAGGACAGGATGCTACATCGCTAGCACCTGCAGCACATATTCTGTTCGAAGCAGTAGGTGGGATTCATTCTTACCATTGGTCCATCGGCAGATCAATGATACAAAGTGTGTTTCAGATGGTTCTTCCTAGAAAAAGGAGGGACCAATTCAAAAAAAACACTCAGGCAAAAGCCAAACCTTCAAAGGTCATCAGGCAACCCAAGCGTAGCTAAATGCTGAAAAATAATATTTTTGCCACTTTAATAATCTATTTCCATTTGTATCGATTTGCACGTGATATATGTAGATGTGTGAACATATCAACCTGGATTGATCATGAAACAAGTCCACAGTTAGTGTCTCAAATTATCTTAGATTCTTCAAAAAAACAAGAATAAGCAGCCATAGAAACTGATTTCAATGCAGAGATGAATCAGTGTAGAAAATCAACTGCATCCATGAAGTCCAGTGTGTGAGTGGGAGAGTAGTTAATCAAAAAAATGGTGGCATTGGTCTCCGTGTGTCAGCTAAAGCTCCTAAATTTTCATAACCCTATCAGCTGTAAATCATCTTTGGTTCTATTGTCTCTGATGTTAACATAATGCTTGAACAATGGTCAACTCATGAATGAAAACATATTAATCTATTTGCATGAGTCAAACATAGATCTTGAAGAAAAGAAGCAGCATTGCATGGTAACAGAACCGCAAGATTGAAAAAGACAAATTGAGGAGGTATCCACATAAGATGAGAAAATGAGTTGCACATGCACAAAACATTCAGCCACAGTGGAGTTGCCAATAAAAAAAGGGTATATGTGCAAAAGTGAAACAGCTGTGTTCAACACTCTGTCCCTTATTAACCTCAATCTATCTCCCCTTTTCTCATGAACTCTCAATCACTAACCAAATTATTCACTTGCTCCAATAAAGGTACACAAAATATGGAGGGGATCATAATTTAAACTCCTTTCCCGAATGACAAAAGTCATGTAACACCAATCAGCAGCATGAATTTGAATAAATCTGATATAGTTAAGATTTGAGTGCTTTGACATGTTACTATGCCAGTAAAGTGAACGTTTTCTGTACTTATGTATAGACTGAGTACTATACTCAGTATAGTTTAAATAAGATCAAAGTGAAGAATAATAAAATGCTTAGTTAAGGATCTGATATTCAATTACACAATTGAAAGTTAAGTACAGGTTGAAAGAATGACCAGTGAGATCAACTATTGGTCAAAACGGTTGACATCATAGAACTCGATCTTATATTTTGGGAAATTATTTCTGCTTGAACTTTCCGAGCTGTGTCAGTTGCACATCCAACAAGGATAAGCACTGATGTACCAGCAAATCCCCGGAATGCCGTCAAGTGACTTATCTGTTCAACCACAGAAGGTCCAGCAGCTAACACAGCAAGAAATGCAGATCCCAGGACAGATATACGACTGAGAACCTGCAATGACAAAACGATTTCAGTAAAATATAAGATAAGAGATAGTTGCAAATTCACAGACTAGCTGAGTTGACAGGATGTAGGGCAATTTCAACCATTTTTTTTGAAAGAGATTGGATTTGTGTGGAAATAATAGATTGATTATTGAGAGATACATAGAGGTTACATATATAGGGAGAGGAGATCTTGGGGCAAAAGGAAACCCACAATCAAGATCTCCTAGGACTCTAACCTACCATCTCTGTAACATCAACCAGAGAGGGCCGGCCGGCTGCAAGCCAGGCGCAGGCCCATTACATGGTCTGGCCGGCTGAATAGCCAGGCACAGGACCCATACACACATATATAGCAGTTGTCTAACATTTTTAATTATGAATGCCTTTTAAACATGTGGACAAGTTCCGAACAGTTAAGATATCACGACCAAACAAGAAAAAATAAATATCATATGCAACCAGTTCCCAGCTATCGTATGCTATTGTTACAACTTATCTAATGAAGTACAAAAACATAAGCAGCGTAAAGTATGAAAAGCTATCTAACAGAAATAGCTACTGTTGTTTCTAAGAAAAAAACATCCTCCACACAGCAATTGTCACTGCCCCAGATTGACCATGGCCAAAATTTGACTTGGGTCACTCTGGTCAAGAACCAAACATGCCCTTAATACACCGATTGGCCAGCCCTACCCACTAGATAGGATTTTTTTTAGACCAAGAGCTTATTTGTTTAGACCTTAATGGTAACACATCCTTTGAAGTGTATATGCATGGATCCCATATAAGAAATAGATAAGAGTTAGAATATGTGCATCAGAATTGAAGAAAAGCATGTAGTCTAATATTAGTGTCAGAACTCACTGTTTAATATAAGCAGCTGTACTTTTCCCGGTCTCACAAGAGGTATTGAAGCACCTTGCCGCTTCAATTGCTCACTAAGATCATCGGATCCAATTGGAGAAATGTGTAGTAGTATTGAAAAAGGCTATAGTAATCCATTAGTTGGAAGATACAGAGAACCTACAGAAGAAAATTAACAATAAGATTAACTTGTGAACAAGCAATTCAAGAGCTCAGCATTATTCTAAAATGCAGAACCATTCAATGAACTAGAAATCTAGACAATTTACCTCCTGAATAAGGGCTACAGCGGCCTTCTTAAGAAACTCCCAGCCAGTGACCGTGCCAAAGTACCAGGCAAAGCCAGGGAAGATGTAGAAAATATGATAGGCATGACACCAGAACTGTTGACCTGCTCATAATGGTACTGAAATATTTACTACATCCTTCGGTAGTTTGCAAAGTTCCACAGAAGAAAGATGCTAAAATCAGGGCAATTATGAGTTTCAAAGGAACCTTTTTTATTTGTGGGAGTGTGGGGGTTGGGGTTATTCATTTGCTAACGATAAATAGGTTAGTTATGGCAGCCTAACAGGCTTAAACTCTTTGTTAGGTCAATATACAGAACATTTGGATGAACTAATCTAGTCCTGTTTCATACCGCGAAAACTAAGATAACCTAGATTGTTTGATTATCCCCATAGATATATAGCCCCACAACAGTTCAACACAATTAATTATGGAAAACATTGTACAATTGAATTTAGATATTAAGTATTGACCTGCAAGACACTGAGCCAAGGTTTAGAAGCTCTTTAACAGACTAACAGCATGTTTGCAATAACACATAGTTTTCCAACAACTTTTAGATAGTAAGATTACACAAATTTACACCGTATCCAAACATAATCACATTGAAGTTGATGGTAGTTCAGAAAGATTAATATTTCACATCACAAGTACCATAATGTCAAATCAAAACTCAATTTGTCCATATGCAAAATTAACAACTCAAATAAAACTATATGAAGTGTCAAACCTTAAATGTAGATATGCAGATCGTTGAAGTCCCCCAGTTCGACTGCTGTATCGAGAAGCATAGTTGAGGGGTATTTTGCGTTCAGCTTCCTGAAATCATCCAATAGTCTGAATTAGGCAGTTACAAATTTGAAAAAAAAATGTAAATATATCTTGAATAATGAAAAATTGCTTACTTGAACATAGACAATCCCAAGGACTAATAAAAAGAATGACAATATGATTGTGAGAAGTCCAACATAGTTCCCATCTTGAAATGCTTGGGCAAACCGTCCTCCCAAATGATGCAGGCAAATATGATATTATACTTGTAAATATAAGAAGAGATGTTCCATTTCCAAGTTTTAAATCAGATATTCTTTCACCAATGAATGTAGTAAAGACTGATCCAAGTGTCAATAATGTCACCGATGTTAGAACCCATTCTGTACTGAAGTCATTCACATAAGGACGGAGATAAAGAACTTGTCCAATAGCCTAGAAAGGTAGAAATAAATATGGGTATTCAAGTCTGACAGCATCAAAATAAAAAAAAATAACACGACGAAATTGTGTTCAAGGTAAAATGATAATAACATAATAAATGATCACATTAAAAACACCAACATGTTAGTGTAATCCTGATGCAAGGTCGGTTAGTTTAAGAGGCTGTTAGTGCCATCAGGATTTTGCACTATTCTTCAGGGCTTTTAATCAAAGTAATTAGGCAGTTAGCAAAGCATGCATCTACTTGATCATGCCTGAGTTTTAGGCGCCACTAGGATAATGTTTACCCGCCCCTTAGGCCTTGTCTGGATGTAATCATTGGCTACAAATAAAGGAGAAGAACACCAGAAAGGGTGCAGCTTCATCACAGCACAAACGCTCAAGTTCAGAGTCTCCCACCCAGTAATTTTGTACACCAAATTCGGTAGAGACGAGACACAGCAGTATAATATACAAAGACAATATCATATTTGTTTACTACAATACAATTTAAACACAAAAGTAAAAACAAATACTGAGGGGGCAAGCTTACAGTTAATTGAGTGTGCTAAAATTTTTATTTCATTTTTCACTGACACTTCAGTAATATAAAGGGGCGACCCAGTGCGTTGCTCCCACACTAGGTGGGGTCTGGGGAAGGGCCACGGGTAGTTTGAAAACAGCTTTGCCCTTGCAGTGCAAGGAGGCTGGTTCGAACCCGGGTCTGCCAGGCCACAAGTGGAAGACTTACCACTGCACCAGGCACGCCCTTCTACTTCAGTAATATAAGTCATGTGAAAATGGGAAAATTGAAATTCCAGTAACCTTCTTTAGATTGGTGCATGGAAACTTGGAGTTCGGTTAAAAATTAAACAGCTTTGGACCCTGAAGTGCAAAGAGCAAGCACTTCTGCATCTTCGCAAGTACTAGAAGGCCTCAAACTTAGCATTTATTAATGACAGATTATATCCTTTAGCCTGACCTGCTTTTCCACTTTAATGGTGCATGCGTAACCTTTTTTTTAATATCTGCAATGCAGGGCGCTCCCCCCACAGTTTTGCATCAAAAAAATACAAGTAATTTGCCAAATACATGTTAGTATCATGTTGGGTTTCAACTCTAGCCTACCCCACCTTGATTGAAAAGCTCTGTTGTTGATTTGAGCATCTCTAAACAAGCTCGAGCCAGCTTTCTTCTATGCTATGCTCATTAGTTCTTTGCCCTTAGGGAGGCATGTCACAGTCATATATAGCCAGCCATACTTTTTAAAAAAAATTGCGAACAGTCTAGGCATCCAACATTCTACTGATATAGCAATATTTTGGTTCAGTTGCGTGACATGTTTAATACATGTCAACCATAGAAACGTTCCCTTATAGAAGTCACTTTAATTTTAAATTAAAAAATGCTCGCTTATAGAGATTTAGATACTCCCTGTGACAGCCCAGGGCTTAATAGGATTGATAGAATACTCATATCAACAAGTTGCAACTTCTTTTCCGGAAGTTCATCGCGAAAGAACTCCGGGGTTAAGCGTGCTTGGCCCGGAACAATTTAGGGATGGGTGACCGACCAGGAAGTCGTTCCCGGGTGCGCATGAGTGAGGACAAAGTGCGCAGAAAAGACGTGTGTTGGTCTGTGAGGGCATTCTAAAGGTCCTAGAGGGCTGTCAGGTGTAAACGGGCCCGGCTCAGGGAGGCGGGACATTACAATTGGTATGAAAGCCGACTCTCGCGGTTTCACGGGCGCGTGGGGTCGCAGTTGCGTAGGCATGGTGCGCATGGTTGGTGTGAGCCCAGAGTGGTCACACAGCATGGCAGATGCGCTGGCACTGGGCACACGGACGTGGCCAGAGGGGACGTTCCTGGACTGGGGTTGACCGACGAGGGCGTCGGTCGCTTAAGGGGGTGAGATTGTGACAGCCCAAGGCTTAATAGGATTGATAGAATATTCATATCAACAAGTTGCAACTTTTTTCCGGAAGTTCATCGCTAAAGAACTCCGGGGTTAAGCGTGCTTGGCTCGGAGCAATTTAGGGATGGGTGACTGACCGGGAAGTCGTTCCCGGGTGTGCATGAGTGAGGACAAAGTGCGCAGAAAAGACGTGTGTTGGTCTGTGAGGGCATTCTAAAGGTCCTAGAGGGCTGCCAGGTGTAAGCGGGCCCGGCCTCGGGGAGGCGGGATGTTACACTCCATCCGTCCCAAAAAACAAGTCATTCTAACGTTTTATGATAGATTAACAAAAATGAAAAATGACCTTGATTGCCCCTATCTTTTAGCCAGATTTGGTGTTAGCCGATGCCTGCATGCACACGCAAAGCTGCCAAATCGAGCAAAACAACTTGTTTTATGGGAAAATTTGAATCACAAAATGACTTGTTTTTTGGGACGGAGGGAGTACATGGGTTCTGGAAAGTGGTGCTAAGGTAACTACAAGGAAACTGAAATGTCCTGTAGTGTCACTTTAATTTTGAATAAAAAAAAAAAAGAAGAACTCATGGAATTTTCATTGCTAAACCAATATCATAGCATAGAAAATTCCAAAATATTTACTGTTAAAAGCCGCATGAGAATTAAAATTCCGCTGCTCAAATATTTGGAGTAATCTAACCTGGACAATTGCAAAACCAACAGAGGCGTATCTTGTATATTGAAGAACCTTCTTTCTTCCTGCTTCCCCTTCTTTCCGCTGAAGGTCTTGCAATTTTGGGTACAGTTGTGCAAGGAGTTGAAACACAATCTGTGCATTAATAAATGGTACAATGCCAAGGGAGCATATTCCAAGACGACCAATACCACCACCGGAGAAAGAATCTAGAGTGCCGAGCAGGCTGTTCTGGTCAAGGTTCCCCGCAAAAGCTTCTCTGTTGACCCCGCCCAAGGGTATATACACACCAAGCCGAGATAAAGCCAAAAAACCAAGGAGCTTCAGGAACTTCCCAGGTAGAGGGCCATTGAAGAAGTCACCAATGTCAATGGAGCTATCCTCTATAGCAGCTGCTCAAAATGTAGCTACTTGGATTAAGAAAATTTTAAACAGCAAAGCCTCATTGGTTAAAAGAGGCAGATTGCAGCAAATCCATGATCAGAACGGATCCTAGCTGTTAAATTTTTACAAAATAGCAGCCAAAGATGCAGTGGCGTAGTAAATTTTTAAAACAAATGGAAAACCTGGGCATGATATAAGGCACACATAATTAATTGGGCAAAAGATTGTTCATAATTTCTACAAAATTATCACAAGGCCACTCCCAATAGGAGTTTCATTCTCATTAAATCACATGCCACCTAGGATTTGTTTTATGATGTGGCAAAGAAGTAAAGGAGAGAATAAACCAATCTCATCCAGGTGAAACCATGTGTACATGGTTTCCAACTCTTGATGAGTCTTAGAATTAAATGATATGGAGCCTACGAAATAGCAAACATTAAATCATTCATTGTAGGAATTTTTCATTTCTATTTCAGTATTTTGTTGATGTGGCACCCATGGAAACAACAAAATGAATTCTTCCATTGGGATTGACCTCAACCAGATCCAATTCTCAAGTCGGTGATGGAATATGGATTGTAACTTTTGTTTCCATGGGTGTTGGTGTTATTTGGGCTTGTCAAAATGTCAAGTCCAAACAGATCGGATTTGTTTTAAACCGCACTATTCCCTCTACTGACATAGAAGTACTTTTGCCCTTCATCTCTCCACAAAACCAATTAGAATATAATTTTTTAACACCTTGAAACAAGTAGCATGGTACCATTGTTTTGTTTCAACATGATTCACTTAAATTTTAGTATTATAAACTGACAAAGCATTGCACATTTGCGCTGACCTAACCCACTTGTGCAGCAGCATAGCAGCATTGCTAATGCACATGAACAATGTAGCCCGTTCCTAAGCATTAATTCTAGAAGGAGAATGTAATTAGCTCTGTTGGCAACCTGCTGCTCCTCGGCCATAGGACGCCTTCTCCTTCCTGCTGCCACCGCCGCTGGAGCTCCCAAACACCGGCGCCAGCATACCGAAGAAGGTCGACAGGGGCGACCTCGAAGAGGAATCCGACCCCGAGGGACCCTCCTTGTAGAGCCCCAGGGGGTCGAAGCCAGAAGGACCGGCCGTCTCCAGCGTGCACCTGCACGAGCAAAGCACGAAGAAGGGACCCAATCAAAATCTGATAGGACGACGCGACAATCGTGGACGCACGCCGCTCAAACCCTCGATATATGCTTAGTTTCTGCGGATTCGGTACCTGGGGGAGCAAGCCAGGGCGGCTCGCCGTCGCCTGGCTGTAGAAATGGCGGTGCGGCACCTCGGGGGACGGAAGGGAGCAGCGAGGGGGCGCGGCCATAGGGGAGAGGAGAGGTGTGGAGGCGCCCGCGCAGGGGCCGGGAGCCCTCGCCAGCATTGCGGCGGGGTCGCCGTGGCAGTGGCCATGGAGGGGACGCGCGGCGCCGGAGGGGAGAGGTGGGGGATGGTGATGAGTGGTTTTGGTAGGTGATAAGCGAGAGGGGGGAATGGGGAGGCAATGTCGGACAGTGCACGGGGAGGTGTCGCTGCGCTCCGGTGGGCCTCTAGCAGACCCAGTGGATGTCTAATTTTTCGACTTGGGAATTTTTTTAAATTTTTATATTTTTTATTTTACGATTTTTGAAAAATTAATAGCGGATCGAAAATATGAACTCGCATGCAGATAAAATTTGTACGAAAATTGTAGATCTCGATCTACAACTTTCTAGTTTAATGATTTTTTATTTAAAGCCATCTTGGTGCCCAAATAATCCATACAAGTTCAGATTACAAATTTATTTGAAATCTGAAACTTGTGTCGATTATTTGAGCACCTAGATGACTTTAAATGAAAAAAAGTTCTACAAAGTTGTAGATCTCATCGAGATCTACAATTTTCATATAAATTTCATTTCCATCCGAGTTCATATGAATTACTTATGATTTTTTGAATGGGTGTTGCACAATTTTTCGACAGTAAGGTTGTTATAGTACACCTTTCGCCGGTTCATTCGGCTATAGCCGTTTCAATCGACGATATACGTATAGATCTGCAATTTTTTCGTTTGGACATTTATTTTTAGAAAACTGTAAAATATAAAATAAAAAAATTCTCGACTTGGGTGCTCTTTTTCTTAGCCCGGCCCAAGTATAAGAGGGAAAGAGTGCAGTTAAACATTTTTCATTCCCTCAAAAAAAAAAGTTAAACATTTTTCATAATGTAAACAACGTGGGTCCTAAATTAGCAGAGTTCCATTGTGGGTCATAATAATATACCGTCTTAGCATTTTTTTTAGGTTCACAAATTGCTGCTCACCTAAATATATAGTAAAAGTTATAGAAAGGTCAAAACGACATAGTTTTGAAACGAGTAAGTAGCATGCACCCTATCATTATTCCAGTAAGGACTCTTTGTTTTAATTTGGATCATCGATGATTATAATAATCAATGGTGTAGATGTTTTTTTTTCTAGTTATAGTGGCAATTTCAAAAATTTTGAGAAAATATATATGGTGACCTTGCTTTATCAAATCTTTGAGATCTCACCATTTTCCATGCGTTAACAAAATTTTGCCCATAAACATCAAGCGGATTACTGCTAAATAAACATCTCACCTTAAATAATATATCATTTTTCTAATAGTCAATGATATAGATCATTCCACCTTTTCCAATTCAAAGTTAGCGTTTTAGAGTTCTTTTGAGCAAATGTGGTGTTTTTTCTCAGTTCTTTCAATATGTTTTCTCACCATTTCCCTTGCAACAACAAAAGATTCATGCATAAATACATAATCCTAAATAAATAAAGTATGTGAAGTCAGGTCAACTAGCACTCTTTCTTTTCCTCTTAAAACAAAATAAAATGGAAAATCATATGTGCAGTCCAGGTGAGCAACACAACACACGTGCACATCTCACCTTTAAATCGAAGAAGGAACGACCAATTCCGAAAACCATCCCAAAGTAAAAAAAAAAAAAAAAAAAAAAAAAAAAAAAAAAAAATTCCAAATCTCGAAAACTTGACAAACACAATGCAACAAACTCATGTACATGTACCAACATAGCGCTTCAAAATGTGTCTCAGTCGTCAGTGCTGCTGGTTGCCGTTGGGCAGCCTGAACGACCCGCCGGCGTACAGCGCCCGGTACACGGGCCGTATCCTCGCCGCGAGCACCAAGCTCACCGCCGTCCCCACCGCGCAGCACGCGGCCAGCACGACGAACGCGACCCTGAAGCACTCCGGGCCAACGCACGCGTGTGGGTGCCCTCCACCTCCGCCGCCGTGCCGCTGCCGCGCGGCCTCGCCGTCGTAGAGCCGCCCAGCTAGCTCCTCGGAGAAGATGACGGCGCCGAGCGGGTTGGCCACGGCCATGAGGTTGTAGAAGAGGCCGAAGTTCTTGAGCCCGAAGAGCTCCGACGTGGTCGGGATCATCACGGCGAACTGCGCGCCGTAGCAGACGCCGATGACGGCGGCGCAGGCGTAGACGGCGCCGGCGGACAGCGCGTACGCCAGGCAGAGGTAGGCGATGGCGAGGACGGTCTGCGTCAGCGACATCCAGATCGGGCGTGGGACAAGCTGGAGTGACCGCACGAACTTCTCCGAGATGGCGCCGCCGCCGAGGCGGCCGAGGAAGTTGCCGAGGCCGAGGAGGGAGAGCAGGACGGTGGTGTCGGCGATGCCGGCGGCGGCGCCGATCTGGGCCAGGTTGTTGAGCACGGTTACCCCGGTGCCGACGCCGATGAAGTAGCCGAACCAGAGCAGCCAGAAGTCGGCCTTCACGAGCACCTCAGTGAACTCGAAGTCTTCTCCCCTCCTCGGCCGCCGGCTCTTTCTCTTCACCACGGCACCTTCCCCTTCCGCCAACAGCACGGCCACCTTCTCGTCGGAGTCCTCGTCGGCCGGCGGCGGCGGGTCCGACGGGATCAACAATGGCTCCTCCTCGGCCGTCGCCGCCGCCGGCGGCTCCATTGGAGGCGATGGCTTCTTCTTCCTGAACAGCGTCATCTTCACCGGGATCGCGAGGGGTGCCAGGAGGAGGAGCACGGTGACGGCGAAGAGCGCGTAGCTGGCGGCGTCGGAGAGCGTGACGACGGTGCCGAGGACGGTGGTGCCGACGAGGTACGCGCCGAGGAGGACGCTGGCGGCCTGGGCGAAGGCGAAGTGTCCGTCCTGCATGGCGTCCTCCTCCTCGCCGCCGGCGCCGAGCGCCGGGGTGCACGGCCTGACGTAGTACATGGTGGAGAGGCACACCACGGGGATGCCGGCGGCGAGGAGGAGGAGGAGCGCCGTCGGCGAGCGGTGGAGCAGGCCGGAGAAGACCTGCGTGAAGAGCGCCGCGCTCAGGCCCACGTACCCCTTGAGGAGGCCCGCCACGACCCCGCGGCGCAGCGGGAAGTTGCGCATGTTGGTCACCAGCACCGCCGTCACGAACCACGCGTTGCTGTTCGTCCCGATCGCCAGCGCGATCCACAGCTGCGGCCATTCATGATTTATATATATGTATATCAATTATCAAGACAGTGAGCGGAACGAGAAGAATGCTGAGTTGGTACCAGCCAGTACGGCATGCCGAGCACGGTGCCGCTGACGGCGAGCCAGAGCGTGCCGAAGCCGAGGAAGCAGAGCGCGGCGCCGACGAGGAGGACGAGCCAGGGAGGGAGGCTGTTGCAGAGCACGCCGGCGACGACGCCGAAGTTCTCGCCGACGTCGTTGGCGACGCCCAGCATGGCGACCTGCCGCTGGTCGTAGGCGAGCACCGACTTGAGCGCCGGCGAGTAGAGCGGGAACGTGTACGCGTTGCCCGCCGCCATCTGCACCCACACCGCCGCCGCCAGCCCCACCCACGGCGGCCGCGTCCCGGCCTTCGCCTTCACGTTGCCGCTCGCCATCTTGGCTTCTTCGTGCTTCGGCTCGCCGGCGCGGTGCCTCTCCACTTTCGCCATTTCGGCAGGATTTCCGTTTGCTTATATAGGCACGTACGTTGTTCTTCGTTGCTTGCTTCTTGGCGTGCGTCATCGATCAAGAGGGAGTCCGTGGCGCCAGCTGCGGATCACTGTTGTCTAGCGCTCGTAAGTTCATATGCTCATCCTCCAAATTTTAAATCATTTGACCGGTGTTGTTGTTTTTTTTTTCTTTTTTAGAATTGACCGGTGTTGTTTTGGGTGATCCCAATTAGTGTGTATAAGAAAAAGATTTGCAAGCTGCATGCCAGGGCTACTTTAAAGAAAATTCATTGACATTTTACATAGTTTACTTATTCATCCATGCATTTTTTGTGAGACTCTTGGCAAATGTTGTTTTGGTGTTATAACCTTGCACAATTCAACCAATAATGTACTATATATATAGTGCTTATACATTATTTGTAATCTGGACTAATGCTTCATCTCTGTAGATTGCTTCGACAAATTCTGCAGCCTACGGAGACTTGGTGACAGTAGCTGGCCCGGAAGAATTCACGGAGTTAGAATATAGGTTACAGGAACAGTCCTCACATTTTTCTCTTGAACTTCTCAAGAATAAGTACCATTCATTGTTTACTATTTGACAAGCAGGTTCAAATAAAGGAGTGACACCTTTTGCAACCAATCTTATATTTATTGCGATTTGATTAAAACTGTCCAAAAAAATACAGCTTGTAAGCACTGCCGTATAGAAGATCGAGGGATGCAAGAACATGACAAAAATCAGTCCAGATTCATCAGGCTTCGTGCATACGGAGTATTGTCACGCGGCCACCTACGCCATGTCGTTTCGGTCCGTGGCGGGCCCAAGATTTTGACTTTAGGTATTCAAAAATTTTCAATGGTAAAAAAACATATTCACTTTATATTTTCAGCATAACGCTTTGAAAGTGGCATAAATTTGACGCGTGATTGCTTGGGGCATCTTAGAAAAAAAACACTAACTCTGTTTTTAATTCCTACCAATAACCTTAAAATATAGCAATTTATTGTCTAATTACGGTTTAATTGGGCTCATTACATCCGTCTCGCGATTACAGTGATCAGTGAAGTGTGATTTTTTTCGACTTCATTTAGTATGTCATACATGTGTACAAACACATTGATGTGTAAAACTTTTGACGGGAAACTAAACACCCCCTGAATACCTTTCTTTTTCTAGATACAGTACAAAGATACAATCATATACATGCACACATGCTCACCCATATGAATGCATATACATCTTACTCCTATTAAAATCTTCACAAAACTGTTCATAGGTCTTAACATTATTGATGAACTCACCACCGGCATATTGCCATTTTCTTAATAAACAAATAATATAGTGCCAAAGACTAGACACATGCCGTTAGTGGCGGAGGCGGTAGCTAGATGTAGGAGGCTGCCTTCTTGCTCCTACTCCATCTCTACCATTTTTCTCTGTTTTTTCTCATTTTCTCTCTCTTCTCCTCATCTTCCTCCCTTACTTCCAATGGAGATGATGGGCAGTAGGGTGGGAGTGTAGGGTGGCTCTAGCCCCCCTACCCCCTAGATCCGCCTGCATGCCATGAGCAACATACACACTACAAGATTAGAAGATAACTTAGGACTTAAATCAGTTGAAAATTCCCTACATAATTAATCCAATAACATATATAGGAGTACAAAATTCGACTAACAATCTTCGACCAATGTGAGTTGACTTTTCCCTTTCGATTTCACGTATGATTCACGTTAGCCTTCATGACGTTAGTTGTGAAAGGACCTATATGTCGCCTAGAGGCGGGATGAATAGCCAAGATGGCCAGTTAAACCCACCAATTCCAATTTCAGCCTAGCTGCCGGGGGCAGACCGGTTTAACAGGTATCCCTATCCAGTTCAACCGGTCCAGACAGTGAGGCTGACCAAATGTTGCTGGACCCACTCTTGCTCTTCTAGCACCAAAGATACTTAGAGCTGTGCTTTTATAGATGTTTTCCAGCAAGTTCATCAAGTCCCTGCACACAAATAAAGCACAACCAAGTAGATCAAAATGGAAGCACAAATAATGCTAGATAAAACCAAATGAAGTAAACCAAAATGGAGACCCAATGATTTGTTTCTCGAACTTTAGATTTACCCCTTATGAATCCTAGTCTCGGTTGAGGAAGCTTATCATGACCACCCCAAGGTCAAGCTATCTCCTCGGCTACACTAAGTTGATCTTTTTCCACGAAAGAGGCAAGACCGGCTTTTACAAACTTGTTGCTGCTCACCACAACATTGGGAGCTAGCCGGCGAAAACTTATCATGATGACCCATGTTTCTGATTTCCGAAAACCCGACTCCCTGTACCATTGTGATACTCCCTGGATCAAGTAGATATCACGTACAGAACTCATCACAACGAATATCACATCCATACCACGAATAAAGTACAAATATCTCATTTATTACATCATTCTCATGATAATACGTCTGATACAAGCCCTCAGGGCTGAAAGACAAACAAAAGAACATCCAACGCAGTGGAACTAGGCGTAGAAGCCTCCATCTTCTCGATCTTCTCCACAGGCAACTTAGCGCGTCAAGACGATGCCTCAGTCGTACCATCCATCGTGGTTGAACTCGTGCTCTTCATCAGACCCTGCGTACTCAAAGGCTTTCCCCAAGGAATGGGATAGGTTCACGTCACCAACCGTATATGCAAGCTTTAAGTGGACTACCATCTAAAGGGATAAAAGTATATCAAGGATAGGCTAAAGGTTTCCTATGCAGCAGCAAATATAAATAAGTATCTCCATATCCATCCATCCCATATCTCACCACATCGGGCTATTCCGGCACGCCGGACTCCCATCCCCATCTCCACACTCATCTAAGTCGATGCGAGAGCTCCCTCCCCTCGCACCTCACCAACTACGACCGGATCCTGAAAGGAAAGGGAGCAAACTTCCCTTCTCCCCGTCCGTAGCTGCGAACCTTAGTCACTCTCAAATCTAGCTAGAAAGGGGGAAGGTAGAATATCCCAAATATGAGAGGTAACAGTGCAGTGGGCAATGTCCATACCGAGAACGCGGCTATACGTATAGATTATAGACTCTCGAGAGCTTGTACATCTGGACCCACTCGGGCTGCGAGATGGTGGCCGCCATCTCGAGACGCAACCCACAGCACAGACCCCAACCGCGACGATGCTCGCTTGCTCTTCCGGTCTTGGTCCATCGGCTCGCAATCCAATGCTTCGGAAGCTGTGACGAACTCTCCCTCGTAGGGCCAGACGGGGCCATAGTCCTTCGGGGAGACGGTCTCTCCCATTCCTGTACACCATCCACCTGATCTTCTCACAATCCGGGCATCGCGCTAGTTAGGCTGGCTGAAACCCGTTCATATGGGTAAGCGGTAAGTACGTGGGGCCCAAAGAGTGGTTACCCCACTCGGTTTCAGACCGGGTGAGCGTCATCGTCCCAAAGGTGTATCCTCCGTAGAAGAATGCAAGTCGCAGTACCCACTATAGGTACCGCTGCCAACTCCTACGCTTCTGTCCATCCATGTACCCGCCACAAGTACGGTGTGGGACCCCCTCGAGAGCAGGGGTCTCCCGGCACCTCGGTAAAAGACCGAGTTGTTATAAAATGCTCACCCCCACCAAGTTTTCCAAAAACACCTTCTCCTGCTGGTTTTTATCCCCACACACGCCAAGAATCCTAATCCACATGATCCCATACACATGCAAGCAGCAGCATAGCAATATCATATATAGAGTGGTAGGTAACAAGGCAATCATGGAATAAATCATGGCTATGCAAGGCTCAGGCGTCATCCAATTGCAATAAGTAAAGCGCTAGCTCATCTAGTTGCAATGTCTAATAGGCATTCGAGAGGTGGGCTGGGCGTGAACCTGAGGGTAAGTTCTCTTCCTCCACGAAGTCTTTCGGGTAGTGCTCCTCCTTGGTCAGCTCCTGGCCGTCGGTAGGTCCTAAATACGTAATTAAAGTAAATACCGGGACCTAATAGCAATTAATTCCAATAAAACCAATTCAAGAAAGATTCAGATGGACTCATACTTCACACCAAGGGCTTGGTCATGATTTTACAAAAATATAGAAACTGGTTTCATATTTTTCGGAGTTAAAATGAATTAGTTATGGATTTTCTAAGTTTAAATCCTTTTCTGAATTTTGAAATAATTCCGAAAAAGAAAAGAAAAAGGGCCAGTGACCTATTTGTAAATAACCATGGAACTATTTGTAATTTTGGAAAAGTTTAGGGGGTTTTCCATAAAAAGTCCAGGGCCGGCCGAAATGCTGACGTCAGCAGTGGGCCCTGCTGACGTCACCGTTGACCGGTCAATGGTCAAAGCTGACAGGTGGGTCCAGATGATGACGTCATCAGTGGGCCCTGATGACGTCAGCAGAAGGGCCTAGATGTTAAATCTAAAAAGTCTAGGGGTTCGGTGTAAAAGTGACAGGCCAGGGACTAGATTGAAAAGATTTCGAAACTCCATGGGCTAAGGTGTAAGATTCCAGGGGTTTAAACGTAAAAGCGCCGGCTTGGATCTGGTGGGCGTGGTTCACCGTGGGCCGTGTGTGCGGTTCACGTGAGCCGCGTCCACCGGATCAGCTGCGGCGCGGAGCGGATCTGGTGCGGGGCGCTTCGCGTGCGGCTGCTCCCAGGGCGCGACGTGTGGCGTCGGCGCGGGGAACGCACGTGAGGTGCTCGACCAAATGTCGGCAGAGGAGCGCGCTCGCGCGGCGGCGACGACACGCCGGCGGCGGCTCGACCTCGCCCGATCCCGGCGACAAGGGCCGGGATCGGTGCCAAATGGCCGTGCACACGCGTTCATGGGTGAAAAAGTCTAGGGTTTGGATCCTAGGGCTAGCTACGGCGAGGTCAAGGCGACAGGGTTCACACGCGGGGAGCGCTCGACGAATTGCCGCAAAGGCAGCGTTCGTCGCGCGGCAGGGTTCTAGGCTTGGGCTTGGCTCGGTGCCGTCGGGATCCTGCATAAGAAGATGGTTGGCGCGAAGACCAACCCACAGACAAGAGAAAAAGGCCGGGCTTGGGTGGTTTGGCTACGCTGCAAAGGCTCATCGGCGCCCATGGCGCCGGACAGCAAGGGAAAGTGGAGAGCGGCGGCGTCTAGCTCACCTAGGGGCTCGACGAGGTGAAGGTGAAGACGTGGACGCCGTGTAGTGGTACGAAGAGCCGCGACAGGGATCAGTACGGAGGTCTTCTTGCTCCGGGTCGGTATCGCGGCGGCGCTCCGGCGGTGGCGCTCCACGGGCGGCTCCGGCTCAGCTTCTTCTTCCTGCTCGCGCTCGCCTCCTCCTTCTCCTTGCCTTGCTCCTCTTCTCCTATCCGAGCGGCAGCGGGTAGGGTAGGAACGGCAAGTGCCCGAGGTGGATGGGGAACAGAGGAGGGGCGCTCCTCTGCTTTATACCGGCGGCGCCAGGGGAGTGCGCGGCTAGGGTTGGAGAGGGCGCGTGAGGAGACGGTTCGCGAAGCGGGACACGCAGCGCGACGCGGGAGGCTGAGGCTAGGGTAGTGTGCGGTGGTGGCCTTGACTCGGCATGCGGGCCCAGGGAGCGCGGCGAGAGGAGAAAGGGGAGCGGCTCGCGAGATAGCGCGGGGGACCCCCCAATCTAGGTTTTAGGGCGGAACTGTGAGGGGTGGATCGGGGATTATGGTCCCCGGGGTCCGCGAGATGATCTCGCGTGCGGGAGCAGGCGGCGGCGAGATGGACGCGCCGGCGGGGTAGGAGAGTGGCGGGCGGAGGCGAGGTAAGGGAAAGCTGACAGGTGGGTCCCGTCTGTCAGTGAGAGAGAAGAGAGGGACGGCGCGCGGCGGGAGGAGTTGGGCCGTGGGGTTGACGGGCCGCGCTGGGCCGCGGGGAAGGGAAAGGAGAAGTGGGTCGTGGGGGTTTAGGTTGAACTAGGCCGGGAGTAGAGGGGCATGGATTGGACTTAGTTAGCGGCTGGTTAGTGAAGGTCGAGCCCAAGTTAGTTTAGGTTTTAAACTTTTATTTGATTTGGATTTGAATCATTTCAAATCCAAATCACACTCAAATAGATCCAAATAAAATCCAAATGTTCACACTAAGATATAGACACCTTAACAAAGATATTTTATTTATTATTTAATTCTAAGAATTTGGGAAAGGTTCAATGAAGACATTCTTATATTTTTCCTATCTAGCAATAAATCCACGAAAAATTTTTAAATCCACATTTTTAACATTATAAACATTCCAGAAAAATCTGGGATGTTACACTCACAATTCACAAAGAACCAGCAACTCTCTAAGGAGAGGGCTGAGGGGTATAAATACCAAGCCATTAGTAATCTGTAGGGACCGGTCCAACCGGGTCCCATGTCGGTTCAACCGGTATTTCAAACCTACTAGCTGTTACCCGTGTCAGAGGTCCATACCGGTTAGATCGCCCCTGGAGGGCGATTAGACCGGTCCTGACGAATGAGGCCTTTTTTTCACTCTTGTCACGAGTTAACTCTCAAGACTATCTCACATAGATCAACTATGAGCACTTTACTAGTGTTTGTCATCAGCCAATGTTGCATCACTCTTAATAATAATTAATACGACATATCTATACTCAAGAGAGAATAAAAATGCCATTTCATTCACTTGAGTTTGTATATGTTCAATCATGCCATTCATAACCAATCCTTTGTCTTGAGGGTTGTCAACATTCCTTCTAGATGAGCAAATCCCACTTGAGCCGGTAGCTTAGGATTTTTCATAATGCATGAGTAAGAGTACTGTCTCTAATCTTTTAGCTAACCAACATTTTCATAGAAGAACCGATACATGTCAATATGACTACTCAACATGACCAAGATATATCAGTTGAACTTCAAAAAAAAAAGTTTCGTCACCCTAGCATTGGTCCCTCGGCACAAACCAATTGTCTTTCTCCAAGCTTAGTCCCTAGAAACAGTATCCATAAGAAAAAGTTACAAAATTTAGAATATAATCAGAAATTCAAGTTACAAGAACAGAAAAAAGGATGGGAACTGATTTGGGCATCTAAACGATGTCAAATCGAAAAACTTTCAACTACAAAGTTGTAGATCTTGTCGAAACATACAAATTTCATATAAAACTTTTCTCCATCCGAGACCGTATGCAAAAGCTAAGAGTTCGTGGTGACTAGTTATTGAAAGCGGCGCGACTAGAGCCGGTTAGAATTACTAGTTATTGGAAGCGGCACGAATAGAACCGATTAGAATAAGAGTTATTGGAAGCGGCGCGAATAGAGCCGGTTAGAATAACTAGTTATTGGAAGCGGCTCAAACTGCGCCGTTTAGGATAACTATTCGAAGTGGAAATACTGTAGCGTTGTCTACTTCACTGTTTCGAATGACTTAAACGAAGCGGGGCATTTTAGACCGGTTCATATGAGCCGATTAGGATAGTGGTTTTTCTAGTAGTCTGAAATCCAACTCTTCATGCTTGCATCACATAGAGCTCCACATAGACTTATATCAATAAATGAAATCCATTTACTCTGACCATCTAATATTGTCCAAGATGCAAGCTATGTATCATATACAGATCAATAATGTCTTATATCACCATTTCTGTAATCCAAATTCCTTAGCTTGTATTTCTCAATTTATCTAACTATGATTTGTGATATTTCATATACCAACAATTTTATCTAATCATTATTTATGATGCCCCACATGCAAGCCTTTACCAACTTTAGAGACCAATATATCATGTATGTTACTATGTCTGTTTCTTCGTTTAACCTTTGCTTGTCATATGTCATACTTTTGCACTCATGGGATCAATCACTTGTTTATCTTTGTCTGTTATAATTCAAACTTTTCATGGGACAATTCAAACTTTTCAACGATAGCAGCTCAAATATATTACTAAGGAATTAAGGATAGTCGACATATATATGATATATATGATGATGTGGGAGTGGGAATAGACCGTGAAGATGACACGGTGACGAAAATCAAACCATACAACGAAAGTCACATGAAAGCGAGACAATCTCGTTGCTGCCCTCAGAAATGGCGTTTATCGAGACCGTGTTCGCGCTAGCTACTCGGCATTACATATGTTGGTTGCGATAAGTTTAACAACACATTATTGATACACATACACAGCTTGGAAACCTCGAAGATAATGCACGGACAATTTTCAATAAATACAACGACAGCTGCTCGAGTATATTTATTACAAAAAAAAGCATAGTCGTCGCCTCGTCGGCAAATGATGATGTGTGAGAACAGACCGAAGGAGCTAAATGGCACGGGGATAATCATACTGTATTATACTCTATACAACGGAAAAACACCTGGAAATTTCAAAGCGAGACGACAATCCCGTTGCTACCATGAGAAATGGCGCTTGTCGAGACCATGCTCGCGCTACTCGCCATTGTTGTCCACGGATTTGTTGCCTCTGGCGCTGCCATCAGATGCTGGAACGGGTTCGAAGGCAGCGCCATGTCCATCTGACCCTCCAGCATCATCACCACCGCACCCATGGGCGGCCTCGCCTCCGGTGACTGCTGCACACACCAGAACGCCTGAATGTTAGCACCGGATGGCGCGTATCCCTCGCTGCTTCTCCTCGCTCATCCGGGCGAGTTCCTCCTCCATCCACATCGCTGGCGGCGTATGGATGGGTGGATCCTCGGGTGTCGGGTCTTTGCCCCTTCCCTCTGCTGGATTTGCCGGCTTCGTTGTAAGCGAGAGAATTGGGGACTAGGATTTATTTACGACGAAGGGCCTAGTCGAACCCGATATGTTTTTTTTTTTGAGAAACCGGGTAATCATTCACAAGTTACAAGAACACCCCTGAAAGAAAAACAAATACAAACAAGTCCTTGCAACTCATCCCCGGTGGTCTTCGTTACTGGTGACCGGAGCCGCCGTTCGTCGCTGCCTTCCTGAATGAAAGGACCGTCGAACTTGCGATTTGAAGCCGAACTCCAGCTCGACGAAGAAGCTTCTGAAGAAGAAGCCACATCTAGTTTTTTGAAACCAACCTTGGCAACAAGTGGCACACCGAAAAGATCGATGCACACTTTAATCGCTGAACGCCCGGTTCCGTCGCCGAGACAGAGATCTGGCGCCCCAAGAACTGCTGGCGACTCCAAATCACCAAGCAGCGAAGCGACACCAGCAGAAGAACTCCAACCCGATTTCTCAAGGTAGGAATAGATATACCTCACAAAAGCTTCACCCGGAGCTGCGTCGGCACCGCCACAACCACAGGAGTAGCCTCGGAGGAACAAAAGCACCCCCATAGCAGGGGGCATCAAAGACTTCCTCCCTTTCATATAGAGAAGGAAGGAAACTAACCTCCAATTTGTGGCACTGAAGAAGTCTCCGCCGCCGCTGTCACTGACGTCGCCGTCTTCATCAGAACCACAAAAAAGGGACACAGTACTCCGCCTCAGGAGCAGCAAGACGGAGAACACTAAACCTAACCAAGCTAGACCTAAGCTATAAGGGTAAGTAATATACATCGGTCGTCGATCCCGGGGCTCCTCCCCGCCTCCAGCGCCAGAGCGGCCGCTGGAGGCGAAGAATCGCCGGCGGAATCGACGCCGAGACGTGAATCGCCTGCTTTCCGCCCCGATGTACTGTAGTTGAGGATGAGGACGGAAGGAGCTGGGGGGCGTAGAACTAGGGGTCAGGGAAAGGCACAGATTAGGGAACCGCTCCGCTCCGTCCTTTTCTAGGCCTGCCCAGTCCGGACTGTCATAGGCCGTGAGACGTGCAGGCTGGGCTGCAAGGCCAGCAGGCCAGCAAACCGAGCCGGGCCGCCTACAGGCCGGCCCAGGAGCACCTCCTCCCTCACTAAATTGCGATAAAGCCCCTAGACTTCTGTCTATTTACATGTTTAGAACTTTCAGTTCTGCATGTTCACAAATAAGTCCTGGAACTGTTCTATTTAAGTCCTC
Source organism: Urochloa ruziziensis (assembly GCA_015476505.1). Classification (NCBI taxonomy): domain Eukaryota; kingdom Viridiplantae; phylum Streptophyta; class Magnoliopsida; order Poales; family Poaceae; genus Urochloa; species Urochloa ruziziensis. The sequence goes on along the minus strand of CM027124.1, from coordinate 2,045,878 downwards.
AAACTTTCTAATATTTGCAGATCTATTGTAAAAAGCTATCTAGACTATCACGTTTAGCAAATTAGCAGCAATGTACTATGATTACCGCAGTAATTGTACATTATGTGATCCGCAGATTCACATAAATATGATTTTAGAACAATCTTTTAATGTGTCATTTATTTAATATATTTACTACAACGGAGGGAGTATTACACTACATCAAGTAGTATCAAGCAAAATAAAAATAAAATTAAGGTATATAAATAAAAAATTTTGGAATAACACAAGGTGATGGAGACCTAGGCACTGGCTGCAATAAATTATATAGAATTGTAACAAGTTCTATAACCGTTTATTTGCCCTGAGACCAGTCTTTTTAGGCAGCAAATCACTTGCCCATCACTGAGAGGTCTACATCTTATGATGATTTCCTACATTGTGTATATCCAAAATTTACGCAGGAATACAAACATCTATTTTTATGTTGTTATGTCACTGTTGTGATTACCATCGTATATATTTGTGGTTTGAATTTATTTCTTTGTACATTACAATTAAATATCTTATAATTGTTTTGTTGATTCAATCAACCCATTTTATTTGAGATCATAAAGGTTAGCATGAACAATTATTTGGTTATCATCATAAAAGAAAATTGCAATAAATTATATCTTGTTTGTTTTGATTACTAAACATAAGGTAATGGAGTCTAAGGCACTGACTGCGTTTAATTCATGTTTGAATTATTCTACCCATAGACCAGGTCTTAGCAGTGATTCATCACCCATTACTGAGAGGTCTACATCTTGTTTTTCCTGAAAACTTTATGGTTACCTATGCCGTGTTTTTAATCAAAATAAGGTTTTGGATTGTAATAAATGGTCTACGTCCTTGTGATGATTACCATTTTCATCATATTGTTGTTGACAAGTATACAAAGTGGTAGAGTTCTAAGCATTGGCTGCATCTAATTCACTTATGAATTATTCTGCCTATAGACCGTGCTTAGACTGCAATGATTTTGCCTACCGTACGATCTACTCTTTATTTTAACACCAAAATTATCCTATTTATGTTTATCAACATTTATGATTTGTTGTTTGGTCTACACATTTATGTGATTACCTATAATACTCCAAAAACTATGATAAGATATCAATTAAGTTTTAACAATTACATATCCATTGCAATTTTTACCATATTGATCCTTAATTTACCATAAGGTAAATTAATTAGTACATGATTGATCATGTAGAAATATGGCTACTAAAGAATTCGAGGAACTTAATTTAAATAGAAGAGAATTATGCCTCGTGGACTTCATCCAAATCGTGGACTTTTGCATCACAAACTCTATTCTTCAGGAGATGAAATATTTCCAAACCTTTAAGAAAAAGGAAGGAAATATTATGACCATTGCCGGTCAAGATGCAATAATAGCTGGCTTAGGCCAAGCCATTATTACTCTCCCTATGGGTACACAAATTTTACTTGAGGATGCCTTATTGTATCCTGATTTGACTCGTACCCTTTTGAGTAATAGAGATATCCGTAAGAATGGTCTTCATGTTGAAACACATGAAGATGATAAAGAAGCATTCCTTCTTCTAACTAAACTTCTGGGATTTGGTAAGAAAATTTGTGTACTTTACTTACATAAATCCTATAAGAGTATTCTACTTATAAGATAATTATCCAAAATATCGATGCATTCCAAAAATGGCATGATCGACTTGGACACCCAGGAATTGGGATGATGAGAAAAATTATTAACAACTCTATTGGTCATAGCTTACATTCTCTGAATTCTCAGTTTTTATGTGCACCGCATGTGCCACAAGAGAATGAATTTTAAGGCCCTCTTACCTTAAAATTTCATATGTGAGCCACTCAAGTTCTTGAACACATTCAAGACAAGCATATGGCTCTATTTGGCCAACCAAATAGACCATTTAAGTGCTTTAAAAAATGCTAATTGATGCATTTGATAAATAGTTCCACATGTGTATTCCTTACTCATAAGGTATCATAATTTTACCAAATTTATTGGTCAGATTTTTAATTTGAAGCAACTTATCCTGGATACATGATAAAATCCATTCATTTGGAGTTATTTGGTACTATGCGGATTTACACACCGCATAATTAATCCAAATTCATTCAACTGCAATCATACGGCTCCCTCCGTTGCAGTATGTATGTGGAAATTTGACCTCAATCATATATTTCCCGTTGCATGTCGGTTATGTTTTGCATATACCAATATCGCCACCTCAACATACATCTATGAGCATTAGGGGCCAACAGAGGGTATTATTATCCATCATTCAGATAATACCTAAGGTCTTCTATGGGGATTTGTATACATGCTCGTATGTTGATCATCTTTTGAGGACGATTGCAAGCATTACGGGGAGATTAATACCACAAAATAGAAAGCCAGAAATCAGAATGTTTATCACATTGAGTCCTCACACCCACGTACCAAAGAATATCCGAACCTTAGTTCAGAATATTTTATTTGTAATACATTACAAATAGCCTGCCAGATGCATTTGCTAATCAAAGTATCATCATATCCAATTCTTTGGATAAATGTACCAGGAAGAGTAAATGTAACAAATAAAATCACTCAACTCCCAAATCAAAATAAGAGGGGGAGAAGTATGGTCATTTGGGATATAGCTTATTACAAGCATCCGCGTAACAGGGGGAGACATCCTCCAACATAGTAAATGCAAAAGCAACGTCATACATGTTGTTTGACACTTTATGGATATTCAAATCCAAAAGCCTATGAATGTTAGCATTCTAAAGCCCAGTATAAGTGCACATAAGTGTAGACACTAGGTCATTAGAACAACCTAATTCCATTGTTGTGGGAAATGATATGGAGTTTTAAAAGGTTATTATTTTCACATGCTATATTGATTCCATTGAATCAATCATACAAAGACTACAAATTGTCAACATATACTCCTCAAGATTGCCATACACCTTGAACTGGATCTAGACCAAAAGTCCTAGGCAGAGTGTCTCCACACTAAAATTGGGTCAAATTAAAGGTGGCAATTAAGGAGAATTGCTCTTGTTCAATAGTGAGAAGTATTTACCATAGTAATATCTTCTTCTCATATTGCATTCTTTATGAAAGCAAGGTGGTGAAACAACAAGAGCTTGTAGCATATGGTTTCATGAAGAAACCGAGCGACATACCTTTCATGGTATATGTGAAAAATTATGTTCCAACATTCAACCATTGGCAAACTAAATAAATTGGATTAGTTCAGACATTTGGCCCTGTTTGATTCTAATTCTCGCTGATTTTCAAAGCTCGATTTTGGAGAATCCAAAAGTGTGATGACTCCAAGAATCCATAATCGAGAGTCCACCTGGATTCTCGATTCTGGATTGTGGATTCTTGAGTTCATATGACTTTTGAATTTCTCAAAATTGATCCTTTAAAATCAGCCAGAAGTTGAATCAAACAGGGCCTGTCATCAGTAGACTATGTTCTGAATTGAAATTGCAACATACATTATGTTCAACTCAGGTCATTGTATGACTTGAAGAAGTCAAGTTGATTGTGGTACAATTGACTAAGGGAGTATCTTCCAAAGAAGAATTACTCCAATTACTATGATTGCATATGTGTGTTCAAAATAATCCAAACTGGATTTTTTCATCATCTCGACACACAATACAAACAAGCAATCATTTTAAGACGGAATTTGAGATGAATATTTGTTTAAAACCAAATTATGCTTAACTTTACAACTTAAGCACATATATCACTTTTTATATATTGTCCATCAATATCAACATAATATTGGATAATCATATCCATCATCACTTATGGTCGTTCAATCCCTAAAGATGGATAAATTACCATCTGGAACCTGGGATAACAACTATAGTGCCATAAAAGCGCTCATATCTTGCAAATTGCAGAAGGCCAAATATTGCATTTGCAGATAACTTACTATAGCTCAAAATGTGCAACTCCTTCAAGCCATTTGGCAGGAGTCAAACTGGATATCAATAGATATATTATGGCACCAAACATCTTGATTTATTCAATCAATATATAACCATAGTGATTCTAAGTTACTAGCTAAATAATCCCCATATTGCTAGAACACAAAAACTGATATCATGATGGTACAATTCTAATGGGAGTCAATAGACTCTAACAACTACATCCATCTATCATTCTAAAACACCACTTATGTGTGTCACTATATAGAATGATTAAGTTGATTCTATTGAATCATGAACAACTATCTCTCAAGATACGCTTGGTATTGTATTGATATAATTGGTTTAATAGAGCAATATCAACCAGAGTATTGCTCAGCATGTTTATTCTCATTTGTTACACATTGAGAAATAAACATCTTGCAAATCAAATATGTGAAAACCTCACAGAAAGTCCTTATCTACCGATAATGGTAAATGACAACTTTGCAAGGTTCGGGGGGAGACTCTCCCACAATTTTAAACCTATTCAAACATCATATTGCACTCTTTTTCCTATATGAGTTTTTCCTCATATGGTTTCTCATAAGGTTTTAATGAGGCAATATCAATACAAGACTATATGTCATATTACCTATTTTCCCCACCGGGGTTTTTAGAGGTGATATCAAGACATATTACATGTCATATCTTATATTTTCTCTACAAGAGTTTTTAAGAAGATATCAAAGACATATCATTTCTCCTCATGTTTTTTTCCATTGGGTTTTAGGAGAGATTATTCAAATAAGATCCACAGATCATAGTATTGATCTCAAAACTTTGTTATGAGTTTTTTCTCTCAAGGTTTTTCTCATATAAGTTTACAATGAGACAATAATCACATATGCCATATTATTTTCTCCTCATTTTCCCACCGGGTTTTAAAGGAGTTTTTGATGGCATATACACATACAATTAGTCTTCTCCTCAAGTTTTTCCCACTGGGTTTTGAGGAGTTTTGCCTGGTATACCAATCTACTTTGGTTTTTATTCCCACAGGGTTTTTCCAAAGCTTCAAGCAATAATTGATGAACAAACAATGGTGCCCACAAGAAGTCAATTGATCAAGGGGGAGTGTTAAGATTAATTAGGATTAGTGGTGATCAATAGACACCTTTTAGGAAGAGACACCTTTACTGTATAGACACCTCTTCTAGAGAGACACCCTTTCATAGAAAGGCACCCTTTGTGGGCACCCCTTGGGCTTGTATATATATGTAACACACAACACAATAATCAATCATTAGTACCTATTCCATTTTCATTCAATAGTCGGCTTGATGACTCGGAAGTGTCAGCCGATTCAAATGGACTCGCCTCCACGCCAACGGTCTGCCATGCACCTGCACATTGTAGGATAAGGGTACCACTAGGTCCATCACCAACAAAGGTGATAGCCGCCCTGGACCCACTTCTGACAGGGTTCTGGGCTGACCAGTAGGTGGCCCACAAGGACCTGCACATGTGGTACATGATGAACAAGACTTGTGATAACTTAGCCGGGAGAACATAGAGATTACGTTGTAACCGACTCGCATTACTTTCCTTTGTTGTAACTAGAAATGATTAGATCCCAACCGACTTCCAAACCCTAGGTCACCGGACTATATAACGCGACCTAGGTCAACCCCAGGTTCATCTCATTCCTTTCCATCTTACGCCCCATTGTAACTCCAAAGTCGCCCTTGCTTCCAAGAGCATCGTCAAGTAGAGCAATACAACACCTCCGAGCATAGGACATAGTGTTTTGTACCTTAGGGTCGCCTGAATCTGTATAAATCCCTGTGTCCCTATGTTACGTCCTGATCCCTAACTTTGCTATAACCCCAACTTATAAATCAACCACTCGGTTATGCCTTGCGGATTGCCAGACGTAAAGACCAACAGTATTGGTCTCTGTCCAGCTCTAAAAAATCGGATGATTTTTAGAACCTGCCACAAACTATGATCGATGTTGAGAAAAAGCAAGGTGTTCCTACAAATCGTTAGAGGGGTAGTGTTTGTAAGTTCTTGTCACCAGATAAGATTAGATCACAACCGACTTGTAAACCCTAGGTTGTGGCCTAGGTCAACGCCTGGTTTCATCTCATTCTATCCCATGACGCCCCATTGTAACTCCAAACTCGCCCTTGCTTCCAGGAGCATCATCAAGTAGAGCAATACAACACCACCAAGCACAGGACGTAGGGTTTTGACTTTAGGATCGCTCAAACCTGTATAAATTTCTATGTCTCTATGTTACCTAGAGCTCTCTAGCTTTGCTATCATCCCCGGTTACAAATCAACCCCTTGGTTAGCCCTTGCGGATTGCCAGACGTAAAGTACGGCAGTATCGGTCTCTGCCGGCTCTAGAAATTTGGACTTTTTTTAGAACCTGCGACAAACTATGATCGGTGCTGAAAAAAAATCAAGGTACAGGTAGTGTTCTGTAAGTTCTTGTCACACATTGCATCACAACTTTATTCATACGTAATACATATAGACTGGCTTTCACATATGCATGCACATTGCACAAGTATATACTAACAACTTGCACAGTACATGGGGTTACAGTACAATCTTATTACACTAGGAGCACTTTTATTTTGTAGGGCAGCACTTTTATTTCATAAGTATAGTGCTGTTTGCACACATCCACGATATATAGTTGTTCCAAACCTGAGAGGTGACCGATTAGTAGCATGGGCCACTCTGGCAGCCTGTGCCGCAGTAGTCCCCGCCAAGACCGCAGTACCCATACTGGCTGCAGCAGAGGTTGTTGCTGCATATGGCACCACCGGCCTCGCTGCCACACGTCGGCTGGGCATGAGTGATCAGCCCAGCATAAGCAAGGAGCAGTATGCCTAGCACAAGCACTTTCAAGGCCAGGGTTGCAGCTTTCATTGTCGCCATTTGTGTGCACGTAGTAATTAACCTGAATGTCTTGAGTGAGTGAGTACTACAATGTGGTTGAAGCATGAGCCTACAAGGCGCAGCTTTATATATAGAGCAGCTAGCATGCTTGCATCAGTTGTCTTTCGCCCATCTGGTCTACTCATGCCACACTGTGATTTACTTAAAGACAAGTACGTACTCATGGCTTCAAATTCCAAAGTACGGGGCTGAGCTTATACAAATAATTTCAAACTACAGCACGCAGTAGCACTTATTAGGAGTACAAACCCAAGAATTCGTGTCACATTTCCAAAGGATAAGAATCTTGACAGAAGTATTGTCAAACTACGGCAGTAGTATAGAATTGTACAGACTTAGAATTCCAACAGACTATACAGTACACTATTCCCTATAGCTACGTTCGTGTTCGACTAGACGGCCTCAACTAGGATCTCGTCAACAGTTAGTCAAGATTAATCACTAGTCATAACAGAGCAGAGCTGTCTAGCATCTACTGTTTTCAATAAAACTACATGCATCTCAAGGATTTTTAAACATAATTAGTTGTTCATAGAATTCTCTATGAATCACTGTCCGCTGGGCTATTTCCAATTTTTCTTTCGTTCATGCATACACTCCCATGATGCAAGGCGTGTTTGGTAGGGCTTTTGGTTCCTGGCAAAATGCGATGGCTATGGCTTTGTGCAGATGAAGCCGTTTTGATAAATGTTTCATAGAACAGCTTCTCCTAATTTCCATGAGTGGATGAAAGAACTAAAATGTCCAACATACCCTAGTACAATGCACGTGTAGTCTAATGTTTTTAAAATGTATCGAATTGTTTATGACAAAGTTATACAGCTAAAAAAAGGACTCCATGCAAAGTATTAGATTTTTCGGAGCACTTTTAGGCAGTATTATTATTATTACAACTAAAGATGTAAATATATGTGTGAATTATTTATGCCAAAGGTTTAAAATTTTCATAAATTTTGATGACATGATCCTAACTGTGTCATTTTTCCATACATTGATTTTTATATGATGTTCCAGAATTTTTTTGACATACATGCAGTTCGTACTGGAATTACGTATATTCAGCACCTAGAAATGCTATTAATCGTTACAAAATGGTAAAACATTTCAAAAGAAAAACGGAAAGGCAACTTTTCTGAATTACAAAAAAAGTGAAAAGGATTAGGTTTGAATAAGTGAAAAATAATTTGAAGAAGTGGTTGCATCAGGTTGGCAAAGACGGGTGGGGTTTTATGCCGGAGGATTATCACATGGTTTGCGGCATAAATTTGCAGTGAAAACTATTTTCACCACCGGCTTGTGAGTTGAACTGGTGGTGAAAATGGTGTCTATTTGAACTGCAGTTAAAATAGTTTTTACCACGGCTGATGGCCCTAGCTCACCTAAGCTAGTATGGAACCGACCTAATAACTTATCACAACGGTTTACAACAAACAGGCAGTTCCTCGCAAAAAAAAAAAAAAATAAAAATAAAAGAAAAAAAAACTACAAACAGGCAGTGATAAGGCGGTAAAAATGCAATATGTAGTAGTGTGAAAGAATTGTCATTTGACCCAGTCAGCTTGGCTTATCAATTAGTTTTTCAGTTACCTGTACTTTTATGTAATTCTAAATAAAATGACACTATATATGGATTTGCAGCACTTTTTCCAATTTAAATGCAGTTTTGTACACCCATACATGCTTAATTTTATTAGTTACCAGAATTATTTATTTAGATCGTGATACAATATATCGATCCGCAACGGCATATAAATAAATAATGTTGGTAGTTACCTCAATAACCGTGTCTGATTTTAATTACCACCTAGTGAGATATGCAAATATTCATGTGGGGTCAAGTCGTAAATTGTTTGGATAGCACCATACTGGTCCACAACAAAGTTCACTAGAAATACCTTTGATGCGGATGTTGTCCCGATCTTCACAATGTAGAATCTTGAACAAGATAGCTGTAGGACAGCCAAGATAACTTGTTGCAAGCAGCGATAACTGGTGCAACCTAATGACACACACAATAAGCCAACCACCGTCTCTATACGGCAGCCTGAATCAAGGATTCGCCCAATCATACTCCCAAAGAACCAACCTATGCAACCTGCACACAAAGTAGCAGGAGCATGGATTGGGTATCGATGAAGCGGCCGCTTTTGTAATATCACAGGAGCAAAGGGGTAGAGATCACTCTATGAAATTGTTAGCACACAACTAAACAATATGGGGGTTGGGTTCTATTTCATTATCAAAGTCTTGGCAATATCATAGATACATGGGGTATTTAAACATGCAACATTCCTCCTAGATGAGTGTGAAATGGACTTGGAATTTCTAGAGGTAAGAGTCATCCCGAGTTGAAACTCCTATCAGTTGTCGCGCGTCCCTTCACCTCCTGGCACTAAACTCCGAATGACAAGCCGTCTATTGGGTTAGAAAGTGGACTTGATGACGCTTCCAACCATGTATAGCTTGAACCACGAGTCTTAGTAGATTTGTACAGATTTGGTGAAGAAGTCGAAACATATGCTGCGTGACAGAATGGACAGCAACCTTATTGGTATTCATGTAACTCGTCATTGGCTTCATGGAAGCCACTCTTGGCTTGCATGTAATCTTTTTCACTTATTGCATAACCCTTCTTAGTTGTGTCATCCATATCCTCATGTGTAAATCTTAATAAAATAAGAGTAGAGTCGTAGATAGTAAACCATTCACGGCTGGAAAAAACCGCCATTAGTGCCGGTCATACGGGCACTTAGTGTCGGTCAGCCTGACCGGCACTAATTTGCCGGTACTAATGTGCACCCTTTAGTGCCGGCTAGGAATCCCAGCCGGCACTAAACTCCACGAGCCCACCCGGGAGCAGGGAAGGCAGTTTAGTGCCGGCTGGTAGTACCAGCCGGCACTAACACTCTTTTTTTCTTTTGTTTTGTTTTATATGTTTTCGTATTTCTACCAAATGCGTCTACGTAGTGACAAATGCGTCTACGTAGTGACACTATTTGCGTTCATACTACATTATTAATATTGTATATATACATAAATAGATAGAATTCATACTATACACAACATTTCAAAGATCCAACAAAGTACTAGTAGTACTTGAGATATTACAAGTACTTCATGCACGAGATATATCAACGATCGTGAATAACCTTCTCAATTGCCACGACGCTTGAGTGGGGACCGGCATAGAATTCTCCGTTCTTATTTATGACATCATCGAGCAGGAATCCGCAGAGAGATTCTTGAATTGGCCTGACCTGAGCTTCTTCGATAGATCTTCTTTCATGGAACAATGCTGTAACATTTCCAGATGAAAACATGAGAATAAAATTAAATGAATTAAAATTAATTACTAGAATTGTTTGTGCTCACGTACCGCGAATACTTCCGACGTCATTTGCCCCTTTTTCACTTACAAAGTCGTCAATCCATTCGCATTATAGTATCCACACAAGTTGTTCCCTTGCTCCTGTCTCATGCACTGTAGGAAAATGGGTTATGGCATAGAATAATAAAATTTTTATTACGAATGACACAAGATGAGAGAGTCTGGTCATACCGTTTGGTCACTCCTAAAATTTAGAGGTTCGAGTGGTTCTTTTATTTTTATGTGGTCGCTGAGGAAGCGAGCCCATGCCTTGTTGATCAGGTTGATGAGGTCTTGGTACTTTGATCTATCCTGCCTCAATGAATCGTAGATCCAGACTGTTTGGGCGTCAATCTGAATAGCAAACAGTATCCAGTGGAAACTGCTCATATATATACGCAAAAACAACCGATTAATGTTGATTATAATAGTTATTAATTATTATTATTTGAAGGTATTGAAAAAGTGGCAAATGACCCACTGATGATTGTAAGGAAAGAGAATGAATGGACACATGCTTTGCTTACGCATGCCTCTGTATATAATGTCGACCACGTCACAAGATTTTCTCTTTACGGTTTGCTCGTGTATAACATCGAGGTGCAGGAAGCCGATGTTATGGAACCTCTTTTGACGAGTAATTTTAATTTTTTGCCTATGGAAATATAAAACCACAAAAGTAGGGATTAGTCAACAAACACGCACCGAGTATAAATAAAATAGTAAAACAAGCAGAAACACTTATATGCACCATACACTCATGAGATACTTGTGAAGGGCATCCTGATGGTACAAATCATAAAATGCATCAAAGTCGATCCATACATCCGCTAGCCCCTGCCAAAAATGCTCGTCTTTGATCTGAGCTAGGAGCATGTCAATTCTGTTTTGAGATTGCACCGCATACCATTTGTGCAACTGCGCCATTCTCGTTGGTAGATACGGTAATAACTCTGGCCATATGGGAGGCTCGCCAAGTACAAACTTTTTCTTGCCTCAGGACTCCTGTAGAGCTTTCCCTAGCAATTGAGCCTTAGTAAGATCTGTTTGCATTATCATCCTGGAAAAGATCCTCGGATCTGTTGATTCATTGAGAGGGGCATCAGGATGTACTATCAGCGGAGGGATCGATTGTTTGGACTGTTCTTCGAGTTGGTCAACGGGTTTTGCAGCAACGGGTTTTGCAGCAATGGGTTTTGCAATTCTTTTCAAGTTCTTGGGGTTGGCGTGGCATTTTCTGATCTGCCGATCGTAATCTGATTCTTTTTGTTTCTCCACTGGTAGGGTCTCTTTGATGAAGTGTGCTTTTCCCAACTGGATCTATTTCTAGCTTCTTCTTCGCAGCCGCTCTCTTGGGCACTGTTCGCCTAAACGACCGTTTAGCCCGTTTACACACCGTTTAAACGCTACACAGTGCCTAACTGTGTCCGTTTAATCATCCGTTTAGCCCGTTTAATGGCCGTTTAATCCGTTTAATTGGCCGTTTAGTCCGTATAATGAGCTAAACGGTGGGTGACCGACTGTTTACCGTCTAGCGTTTAGGATAACACTAGTTGGCCTTCGTACGTTCGAAGAAGTCTTTGACTGGGTCTTCTGGCTCTTCCTCAACTAGAGCCTTTTCTTTCTTTTGCCTCTTCTGTTTAGGAGTTGGGTTGACCGAAGGTACCGTGGATGCCTTTCATTGTTTCCTCTGAGGCGACAATGTGGCTTATGATCGTTGGTTGGGGTTGCTTTGTGCTGCCTGTGCTGATGGCAGATCCAGACTGGAGTCCCGTGCTGCCTGTGCTGATGGTGGATCCGGGCTGGGATCCCATGCTGCCGGTGGCGATGGCGAATCCAGGCTGGGATCCCGTGCTGCGGGTGGCGATGGTGGATCCGGGCTAGGATCCCGTGCTGCCAGTGGCGATGGCGGATCCAAGCTGGGATCCCTTGCTGCCGGTGGCGATGGTGGTTCAACACTTGGATCCTTATCTACTGGCGTTGGTTCCCTGTGCCTTGAACACTGAGCGGAATCGATGGCTGCTTCCACCAATCTTGTGTCGCGTTTTGGCCAAGCAATCCAAGTGTGTACGGCATATGGTAGGTCTACTTCTTCTTTATTTATAGGGATCAGGAGGTCCAGGTCTTCCCAGCCGTCTTCGACGCGGTCAACATGTACTTTAGCGTATCCTTCAGGAATTGGCCGACAATGTGTTGACGATCGTTATTGTATGATTTTACCGCCAACATTTCTCCGGATTTCATGCTCATATAGTGATAATCATGCTACTATCATTTATAATAATGAGTTCCACAAGTTTTGAATGATTTGTGAGTGCAAGAGCATACAGGAGAAAAGAGAGCAAATATGGAGCCAAACCCAGGCCGGCCGGCCTAGCCTAGGCCGACCGGCCTCCTATTCCATCATCTGGCCACGTCATTGATCCAGGGGACACCTAACACATCAACAAACAACCTGAGATGTGAGATCAATGTTGGTTTGATGCGAGGACCCGAAAGGCCTAAGGCATGGATTGAAGGGTCCACGAACCTAGGATTCGCGGACAGCTTCAAATCAACGCAACCAAAACCACCTCAAGGGACAACATGCAACCATTGATGAGCGAGTCGGTACCACGGAGGGCTAAGAGGAGTCAGGGCCAGGTCGACCGGCCTCCGCTAGGCCATTTGGCCTCCAATTGTCACAACCGTCACCAATCACTCAACTAGCAACCTCAGGACATCATCAGGAGCGTCCACAAGAAAGATGGTGCCAGGTGGCGAGAATCCCAGGCCGAACGGCCTAAGTGAGGCCGGCCGGCCCACTTTCGTGGCGGTTACGCCTCCCCTTTCGCGTAGAAGCTAAGCAAGCATGTGGCTTAACATCTACGCTGGCTTCTATGCTTGGGCGGCTGTAAAAGGTGCCCATCACCCCCACTCAAAGACACAACAAAATAGAGGAGAAGAAGCTCTAGGGTGAAGCTCTACCACTCCCATGCTTAGAAAATAGGGAGAGAGGTGAGGTGAGAGTCCGGGAGAGAACCCGGAGCTGCCGGTTTCTCTTCCACTTTGTACCTCAGCGGATGCGGCTCAACTTCAAGTAACATCCTGGTCTTGTCTGGTAATTCTGGCTCCTTCTGATTTATTAAGCATTCAGTCTTGCTAGCTTGTTCACAGGTTCCTCGTTCACTACTTAGTAGTGGGTGCTTCGCTATGAATTCAAGTGAAGTAGTAATTATTAGTATAGGCGTGGTGCCTAGACTAGTCGTTACCTTGGTTTGCACCCAGTTCAACGGAATAGTTGTGGTAGCCGGTAGGTGGTGACAGCCCTGTCTGGCCGACATAATCCACCACGTTAGTTCTGGTCTGTAGGACTTAGGGGTAGGCGGTACCACTCCCCTTCTCATCCCTTTCTGTGAGTGGTGGTGTCTCATGCGCCCGAAGTGAACTGTCTTGAATAAGTCTGTCTTGCTTGATCTATCAAAATATCCGGTATTGCTACACAAGTACCCTCTCTACCCTCATCCTTTTTATCTCTTCCTTCCTTTTTGTTGTCATCCATATCCCCCATATTACCCTTTCGGACGAATTAATTAAAGGATTTGTACACTTCTTGTTCCCCGTGGAAATCGATCCCTGGAATACTCCCGGGTGAAAGCTACATCGGTATCCGTACGCTTGCGGATTTATCTGTAGGTCATAAGAAATACCAACAAGCTTTATGGCGCCGTTGCCGGGGAACGGTAGCTGTTCTTATCCGGAACCTAGTCCGTCCACATATCATCCACCTACCATTATGAATTCCACTCCTACCTTATATCAATTCTCAGCTCCAAAAGCTGAAGATCTGGAGCCACCACCATCATCTCACCCTGTGAAAAGCTCTGGCTACGAAATACACACAGAATTCATAGCCAAGATCGAAGAGAATCCATTTTCTGGAGCTGAAGGGGAGAATCCTTATGTTCACTTATAGGAATTTGAGCAAATTTTCTCATGTCTCGTGATTACGGGGATAGCCCAACAAACTCTAAAATGGAAGGTGTTTCCCTTCTCTTTGACAAGTCGAGCAAAGAAATGGTGTGATCACTATCGTGAGAGAGTAGAGGGAAGTTGGGAGGCACTACGAGATAAATTCTGCCTAACCTTCTTCCCTGAATCTCGGATTGCTGACCTTCAAATTGAGGCCCTTACCTTCAAACAAAGGGAAGGAGAATCACTAGGGGCCGCTTGGGCTCGATTTACCTATCTTATGGCCGGGGGACCTGATCTAGGGATCCCTAAACCCATCCTTCTAATACATTTTAGAAGAGGTCTCGAAAGCAAATCAGCCAAATTCCTAGATTCGTCCTCAGGATGATCTTTCACTTATTTGACACCTAGTGAGGGAAGGGCCCTTCTAGACAAAATTCTAGAGAACACCCCTTACACTGGGATCTATGATGAATTCCCAGAAGAAATTCCCGAGGAGGCTATAGAAGAGACATCCGCGTCGGAAGATGTGAAAGCATCACAAGAATCCACACCAATCGTAGCGCATCTCTCCGATACTCTCCCTGAACCAACACCCTCGTACGATCGTCGTTGACCTTTCCTCTATTCTATGTTCGACGATGATGAATCCATAGCATACGGTGATGCCCCGTCATCACCAGGGAATGAAGATGATGCTTATAGAAAATCTAAGATAGTGACCTCTGACCCACAAAAAGAATCCTTGTCCAATACTGAGCAATACTCACCATACCTTAGGACGAAGTTCCCATTCATTCAAACCCAGGGTTGGACTGAGCAACCTAAGAAGGATTCACCATCGCATAACCCGGATTTCCAATTCTCAAAGGACAAATTCGGATCCTCTAGGGAGGATTCACCACCCCTTAATCCGAAGATTCAATTCTCGGAAGATGAATTTGAATTTTTCGATGAGGAGTTCAAAGCTTCTGTCTCATCAAACCCCTCAGAGTTCGAAGTATTATATTGTGGGGGATATAGTACCCGGGTGCCTCACGAGCAAGCTTAGCAGCCCACCAAAAGGGGGCGGCCCACCTCATCGTTCTGGACCTGAAGACGTGCGGGACAAGTCGGCGCACGGAGGAAGGATCTGGAAGGAGAAGTCCTAGTTGGAATAGGAATTATTGTAAAGAAGGAAAGGATTCTTAGAGATAGGATCGGATACAAACCGACTTGTAACCCTGCCCCCCGATATATAAGGCGGGCAGGGACCCCTCCAAAACAACGAGACAGCAACCAACCACAACTCGAGCCAACTCGAATCACCAAAACACGCAATACAACACCCCAAAACAGGACATAGGGTATTACGTCAAGTCGACGGCCCGAACCTGTATAAACCCTTGTGTCTGTCCATCCTAACCATCCTGCTTCCGATCTTTGCGATCTTCCCTGCATTACAAATCACTTCCGTGGGCTACCCCGTGGAAGACTGCCGGAGATAATATCACCGACAGTGGCGCACCAGGTAGGGGGTGTCGCCGAGATCAATCTGGTAAGCTCGATGGATCGCGTCAAGATCTTGGACAGCTGCAACCTCCCGGACGTCGACGAAGTCGAGATCCAGTTCGGGGACGTCATCACCGCCGCCTTGGATACCCGAGCGGCAGGAGCTACGGTCGCCACGGAGGTCTACTCTCTGGCGCCGACTTCGGCCATCACGGCCCAATCCGGTCCGATCGCATCTGATCGTGCCGGATCTACCCCGCTGAGTCCATCGCAGAACGCGAGGCCAGACCAGTCGGGAACAGATCTACAATCACTCGGTTCCGATCCGACTCCTGAGAGTCGCATCGCCGAATCATCGCAGAGCGTAAACGCTCGACCAACACGCGTCCAGAGCCCTGAGGTCATTACTGTCCAGACCCCTGGCTTTTTGCGCGCTTGCTCGGAAGCAGAAGATGAAGGACATCGTCCAGACGGATGATTACTTCTCTGGGAGCGACTCCTACGGATTAGATCTATTGGGACCCTCAATCCTGGACGATCTGCCGGAAGGATACACAGTGTCCGATGCCTCCACAGAGCCGGAACTACTAGGATCACTCGGAGAATTGACTCCGAGTAGTTTGGAGCGTTATACGCCCACATCCGACTTCTCCGAGTCCGAGGAAGACTACCTCGCGCAAGAGGGAGTCGGATCATATTGCTACATGGTGGCGCCAGCAACGCCAACCAATCCTGTCTCAGAAGATGAGGTCACTCCTGCTGAGGAGACGACTGAAGCCAGGAACCAGCGTCGAGGACGCAACGCCAGTCGGGCGACTCGCAGAGGCGCACGACCGCACGGAGCCACCGCGTCAGGATCTGGCACTGCTCGACTCCAAGAGCCTCACTCTGAAGATCATCGTCGCCAACGGGATCAACACGACCGGAGGAGCGCCCGGAACTTGATGCGCGACGACATGTTTGAGTTCAACGGATACGACGTCTACGAGACACCGGTCCAGAACCTCGTTACTATCAACGAGGAAATCAATCGGCTGCCACCTAACACTCCGGGCCTGGAAAAGGTAAGGGCTCTCGTGCAGGCCGCCTCCGTCCAGGTTCACCAGATGCAAGGCAGAACGACCACGGACGCTCCTGAGCCCGGTCCATCTCGACACCGGGCCGGCGGCGGATCGGGTCGTGATGAAGACCTCCGCACCACGATCAACAGAGATCGAGATGCGAGGGACGTCATCACCAACAGCACCGAAGAACGCCACCGTGAGGAAATCCGACGGCGCGAAGAGTACGATCGGGATCATGGAAATCCCCGTCGTAACCCCAACAGGAGCGGCTACTCGACGGAGTCAGACTACTCTGACCTCTCCGGTAGCCTAAGGCGCGGCAACAATGGTGGTCGCACTCCGCCACGACGACGAGTGCTTCACCACCCAGGCGACCGACTCCGCCAAGAGATCGAACTCCACCGCGCAGCAGAACCTACCGACAGGACCGAACTCCACCCAGGACTCGGAACTATCGGAGGACCCGTTCCCCGCCCAGGGACCGGGATCGCAGGAGGGACAGCACACCCCCAAGAGCAACTGACGGATCGGGTCTGAGCGATTCCCGCCCTAGAGGTCGGATCGGCGGATTCCAGTCTTTCACCGAGCGCTTGAGAAGCGTGACGTGGCCCAGAGGCTTCAAGCTGTCGGATATCGACAAGTATGACGGGAAATCTGAACCCATCTCAATGGCTTCAGATCTACTACACCGCCGTACAAGCGGCCGGCGGCGACGAGGACGTGATGGCAAACTATCTTCCCATCATGCTCACCAAGGACTGCCGCAACTGGCTGGCAGGACTCCCGCAGGACGCCATCGACAACTGGGAGCAGCTTACCGAACTCTTCATCGGTAACTATCTCGGTACCTGGGAGAGGCCCGGGAGCAAGCGACTCCTCGGTCAGATCAGGCAGCGCAAGAACGAGACCCTGCACGACTTCGTGCGCAGGTTCTCAGAAAAGCGCAACTCCATCACGGACGTCACGGATCAGGAGGTGATGTCAGCTTTCCAGCGTGGCATCTCCGACGGGAGACTGATTCACAAGTGGACTCGGAAGCCACCCGCGACTGTCAATGACATGTTCCGGGTTGCTAGCACATGGGCGGATGCAGAGATCGCAGAAAAAGAACAACTCAGCGAAATCAGAAGTCGTTGGGAAGAAGAGAACAAGACGACTCGCAAACGCGACCGCCGCGAGGACGAAGACCGACACGACGACCATCGACGCAATGACAGCCAACCTCGCAAGAAGAAGAGCGAGGGAGACATGGTCGCCGCCCTGGACCGGTCCAGAGGCCGGGTAACTCCAGAGGACTTCCAGCGCATGCTCGATGAGCAATGCCCTTACCACAAGCACAAGCACTCGGCGCGAGAGTGCTACGGGCTCAAGCGAGCCTTCACCGGGGGCAACAGAGGCCCTCCATACAGAAAGAGGAACGATGGTTCCCCGCGAGACGACAGGCGAAACGACGAGCCCGGCGATGACTTTCAGGAAGCCGACCGAGTGGTCCGCATGATCTATGGCGGACCAGAGTTCGAGTCGAAGCGCCAGCAGAAGCTCACCCATCGCTAGGTCATGCACGCGAGGGAGCCACCGGTACCTGAATACCTCAAGTGGTCGGAAGTTCCGATCACATTCACCCGGGAGGATCATCCAAACTTCATACCGAAGCCCGGGTCCCATGCCTTGGTGGTAGCCCCGACGATTCGCAACGTTCGGCTCACCAAGGTACTAGTCGACGGTGGCAGTGGCCTGAACATCCTCTTTGCTAACACATTGAAGGAGCTCGACCTGACTACTCTCGACCTGAGTCCCCCCCAATCCGCGTTCTACGGTTTGATACCGGGAGAGGGAGCAGAACCACTCGGGCACATCACACTGCCCGTTACCTTCGGAGACCGGAACAACTACCGGACCGAGCATATGCAGTTCACGGTGGCGAACTTTGAAACTGCATACCACGCCATCCTCGGAAGGCCCGCGCTCGCCAAGTTCATGGCGATTCCCCACTACGTCTACTTGCAGGTCAAGATGCCAGGACCTAAAGGCGTAATCACCGTCTTGGGAGACGTCTGAGTCGCATACACATGCGAGCAGGAAACTCTCAACGCGGCAGCCGCCCTGGACATGTCCAAGCGCATGGAACAAGTACTGGCTGCATCACAGGAGGTGGACAAGGACGCTCTAGAGATCCCCACCAAGAAGCCAGCAAGAGAAGCCACCGCACCAAGCAAGGAGACGGAGCTGAAGAGGATCTCTTTGGACCTGAACGACCCGAAGAAGACGGCCATCATCGGGTCAGAGCTAGACTCCACGGCAGGTCCCGCCCTGCTCTGCTTTCTCGATAGCTATTCAGGCTATTACCAGACAGGCCCAAAGCCTAAGGATCAGATAAAGACCTCGTTCATCACGCCGTTCGGTGCATCTTTAGCCTTCGGTCTGAAAAACGCCGGCGCAATCTACCAGAGGACAATTCAGGCGCATATGGATCGATTGACTCTGGACACAGTAGAAAATCCATGGAACATCGAGCACTTACAGCATTTCTACGCCTGAATTAGTTATGTATTTATCTTTTTTATTTTAGATTTATTTTTTCCGAGTGATTTTGGAGGGTAGTCACCCCCAGTTACGACTCGGCAGATTTACAATGCGTTATCAATAAAGTTGATTTCATCTTTCATCTATTTCTACTACTCGCATTTCCTCTTTCGCGTCACGCACATAAAGTATGAGTGGAATAAACCTTAAATCGAGAGGGAAAGTACTCGCCAAGTCAAAGCTCTAAACGTACGACAAAGACTCTGCGGCATGAGACTGAGACCAACGAGGCTAATCTACTCCGTAACAGGTCAACCACTCAGAAATTAAGGCCAACGCAGAAAGAAAGGGAGTTGTAGACCAATAAAAACTTATATACAATAATGACAATTCAAACATTGTTCAAACAATACTAGTTCGACCAAATACTACAAATATTTTATTTACATTGCAGGGTCACCAGCACCAGACGGGGCCGCTTCATCCGAGTCATCAACAACATCCTTGGACAGGACATTGGCGATGGGCTCGACTTCATGGAGTAGTCTGCCCACGTCGTCTTCAGAGGTGCCGGCAGCATACCCGCGGCCGAGTGGCTCCAGGTCTGACGCCGGGAACAGCGATTTGAGCACCGCCAGGACATGGCCACAGCTGGCCTGGCTGATGGAGCAGAGCTGCCGCCGGAAGTAGCGTGGGAGCGCCCGAACGCGGTCGAGGATGGAAGCTGAAGACGATGACGCCTCCGGCTCGATCTCCTCCGCCACCACTCGGATAGCGTCCTCCAGCGCTATCTTCTCGGTGCACAGCGCCTCAGCTTCACCTTGCAGCCGGGCCACCTTGGCAGTGAGCTCTGCGAATTGGGACATAATCCGATATCGATAATCTACAGAAAGTTAGATCTGAATAATATGTTCACGTCTGACAGAAAAACAAACAAGGAAGAACATACCTCTGAGCTCGTGCACGGCCTGGGCCTCGTTGAGCTTAGCCTGCTCTACCTCCCCGCATAAATCGCGGGTGGTACGCTGGGCTTCCTCCAACTCAGCCTGGCGCTCGACCGCAGCAGCCTCGAGCTCAGCCACTCGGGCCACCAAAGAGTCGGCCTTAGCAACTGCAGAAGATAATTCTTGAATAACCGAGGCTTTGGCCTCGGCATCAGCAGCTAAGTCCTGCAAAAACAAGTCAGATGACAATATGAATTAATGTACCACTCGGTACTTGATATCAACAAGATAAGTAGTTCGGGAAATACCTTGGCTATGTGGCCCATGCGAAGATGGAGTGACATGAACTCCTCCAGAGGAGTCAGGGGAGCACCACCACTCATAACGCCGACCGCCGCAGAAGCAATCTCGACCGCCGCAGTCTGGGGCTCCTCCACTGCTGCAGTCGGTTCAACTGCAGGAGCATGCTGGGGGCTGCCTTGAGGAACTGGCGGCGGGGTCGGCGACGCCGGTGTAGGACTCGGCGGAGGCGGGGTTGGCTCCCGCTACGATTCTGGTGGCGGACCCACAGGCTGATCGCTGAGAAGATCAGCCGAGTGGATCGGCACCTCTGGAGTTTGGATTGATGGGGCTTCGGTCTCAACCGCCGACTGAGGCGGAGGACCCGAGAAGGGGACCTCAGATGGCGTGCTACAGAATAAAGCATATATGGATCACTAATAGAAGAACATAAGGTAAATCAAAGAGATGATAAGGATACTTACAGAGTAGAGATGCGCATTCTCGGGCGCTTTCCTTTCCGAGTGGGGGAAGGGAGGTCCCTCGGACTTGCAGCACTCAGAGGCATTACTGCAAGGGGAGACTGCTCCGAGCTTGTGATTGGCGGTTGGATTGACGACTCGACGACGCCAGCTTCATCTTCTTCCGAGTCAGACGACTCAGAGATAAGGAGTTGGCGGCGGCTTGGCGCACCCCTAAAAACGATCCCCGTGGAGATCTTCCGCTTCTTCAGAGCAGGGGCAACCTTCCCACCACTCGGAGATAGCACATCGGGAGAAGGAGAGGACGACAGAGTGATATCTGAGTCGCGCAGATCACTCTCACTTCCCCCGACTGCTTCTTCAGATCCAACGGCCCTGCGCCGAGCCGGTTGATCCACTCCCTTTGGCATCTCAGGCAAAGGAGGGAGGGATACAAAGGCAGCTCGACCCTGCAAAAATTGGGTTCAGTTCTGAGATTACACCCAATGGGTGGAATTGAAATAAAAACAACAACAGATTGACTAAATACCTTAGGGCGTGGATTTCCCAAGTTGAACGCCGGAGGACAGTCAGTGGTCCTCAGGGAGGTTCCAGTCGCGAAGAATTTGCCAAGCCGAGCGGCGGCTTGGACTTTGTCGACGCGCTCGGGGGCTTCGCGCGTGTTGTCCCCCTCGGCGTAATACTCATACGCCGGGTGAGCCCGCTGCTTGAGTGGCTGGACCCGGCGCAGAACGAAGTTGGCTGCCACTCTGACGGCAGACAACCCATTGTCCTTCAACTGGGAAATAAGACCCAGGAGTTCCCGAACCTGATCCATTTCACTCTCCTTGGGAAGAGCGGTCCAGGATTGGGAGGGAACAGGACGAGAATCAATTTCTGGAGAGATGGCAGGCGAGTGGTTTCCTACGTAAAACCACTCGGACTGCCACCCTTTATTGGAGGTAAGGAAAGGGATGTCAAAATACTCCCGAGTTCGACCCTCGCGGAGTTGGAGTCCGGCGCCCCCGACTACTTGTGGGCAGTCGGTTCGGGGATAAGGTTTAAGAAGAAAAAGATGAAGAAAAAGATTGAAGTGAGGCTCTATCCCAAGATAGGCCTCACAGAGATTGATGAAAATGGCGATATGAAGGATGGAGTTGGGATTCAGTGCGCAGAGACTGATCCCATAGTAATGCAGCAGCCCGCGGAGGAAAGAATGCGCGGGCACGCCAAAGCCACGGAGAAAGAAAGATTCGAACACCACCAAATCAGAAGAGTTTGGGGTGGGAAAAGACTCACCGGCGGCGGCGCGCCACTCGGCGGTTTGCTGGTCGGGGAGGATGCCGTCGATGACGTGTTGCTCGAGGCGCCTGGTGGTGGTGATGGACTCCCTCCACTCGGCGGCGCGATCCACGGCGACCTCGGCGGTGGCCTTGGCCTTGGACGACCGGGCTCTTGCAGGCGACCTCTCCTTCCGCTTCGGGCCTTCCTTCCTCTTGGGCGCCATGGCGACGAGCGGGGCTGAAGAGCGAGGAAGAAAGCTGCGGGAGCGGATCTAGGGTTTGCTCTTGCGCGAGGAGAAGAACTGGAACGTTGGGGAAGGCAAATGGCAAGTAAAGGAAGAAGAATGCGACGGGGATGGCTTATAAAGGAATGAACCGTTCCTCCCGCGCGCGGTGCGGCGCGTGTCTCGGGAACTCAACCGACGCAGGCACGTCCCGTCGCTTTGAATTCAAAGATGCGGTAAGGAGTCGCGGTATCTCGCGATATTTCGCCTTCCGTAAAGCAACCGTTAGGGACGCAACGGACTTTGCGGAGTAATGGGCCTAAATGGGCTGAAATATAGCACGACCTTTCGGTTCTGTTACGATAATAAATTTGTGGGTTCCTGAGCTAGGGTTCAGGGGCAGAAACCACTCGGTCGTGAGGCTAAAATTAGTCGACGACCAGACTTGATTTTGCAATTAATATTGCATCCTTGCAATTGATTTTTTACGTAAGGCATGCGATACTATCGCTAAAATTGACTCAGAAATCTGGATCAAATGCTGACAAGTATAAATCTTGTGAGAAGATGGCTTACCATATGGTCAAGCTGAGTCGTGGGACACGACTCGGAAGTCATGCCGAGTTCAAAGAACTTGAGGACAAAATCCTTATAAAGGGGAAATAAAAAAGCCTCTGAAGGAAAAGATTATCTAAAATCCATGTCCAGAGGCATGGGGGCTGAAAAAATCAGTCGGAATTCATGGCTTTCAGAGTCTTGACACGATCATGCTGAGTCGTAACAAGATTCGGGGGCTACACCCAATGGGTGCACCTGGAGGTGCACACCATTGATGGATTAAGTTTAAAAAGAGATTCATAATATTTTGCTTTTTGACCCTCGACCAGAATATTCTATTCTGCTCAAGGCTCGGGGGCTACACCCAATGGGTGCACCTGGAGGTGCACACCATTGAAGATCAAGATACAGATGGGTAAAAATTGATGACCTTTGGCCAATTTCATACTAAAATTGCCCAAAGCCCGGGGGCTAAGTGTATTCACTTCGCTGTCGCGTCGTGAAAAAGAGCACTCCTTCCCCTCACTATGACTATAATTGAAGAATTGTTTTCAGGAACGTCTGAGCATGCACTCGGATCTTCCTCGAAACCACTCGGATCTTCTTCGAAACCACTCGGATGAGATTTTAGACAACTTGGAGCACTCGAATCATGCAAGAAAAGACGGAACAATTACAGCCAACGATCGGTCAAGAAGTGCTCGGGGGCTACTGTGGGGGATATAGTACCCGGGTGCCTCACGAGCAAGCTTAGCAGCCCACCAAAAGGGGGCGGCCCACCTCATCGTTCTGGACCTGAAGACGTGCGGGACAAGTCGGCGCACGGAGGAAGGATCTGGAAGGAGAAGTCCTAGTTGGAATAGGAATTATTGTAAAGAAGGAAAGGATTCTTAGAGATAGGATCGGATACAAACCGACTTGTAACCCTGCCCCCCGATATATAAGGCGGGCAGGGACCCCTCCAAAACAACGAGACAGCAACCAACCACAACTCGAGCCAACTCGAATCACCAAAACACGCAATACAACACCCCAAAACAGGACGTAGGGTATTACGTCAAGTCGACGGCCCAAACCTGTATAAACCCTTGTGTCTGTCCATCCTAACCATCCTGCTTCCGATCTTTGCGATCTTCCCTGCATTACAAATCACTTCCGTGGGCTACCCCGTGGAAGACTGCCGGAGATAATATCACCGACATATATCAATCTCAAAATCTTTTCTGTGATTCCGAGGAGAATATTTGCCTTCTTGACCCAAAAAAATCAAAGGACTTCCATATCGAAGAAAAGATACGCCTCAAGAGTACTACAAGCTCAATTTCGAAAATGTTTGCTCTGTAGATACTCCTAAGGTAGCAAATTCCATGTTGGGTTTGGAAGGAAATGATGAGTATGGAGAATTCATCTTTGAAAAAACAAAAGATCCATGTTTTCTGTGAAAACTCCATTTCCTCCTACTATTAGCGCACACGATGACTCCAACCACCGCCTGCCTTATCAAGACGATTTCAAAAGAGTGGTTATGGATGATTTTGTTTATCATAAATACTGCAAATCTCGTCATGGTTTGTTGTGCTAACCTTGCAGCTAGATATCGTGAATGAAATCCAAAGACCGGTGATGGAGGGAGCCACAACACCAAGCTAGCTGTAACATCAAGAAGAGGCTCCCAAGGTCGAGCTTTTGACCATAAACAAGCACTGCCGGGAGAGCCCCTCTTTTTTTTCCACCTTTTGGTTTTGAATAACAGTACGAGTACAAGTACAAGTGTGGGGGAGATCCCTCAAGCTCATCATTAACATACACATTCGAGGTCCCCCACGAAGGTGTCGCACAACATCGACTTCGCTAACATGACAAGAAAAAAAAGTGATGGTATGTGCACTCCACCTCTCACTCCTTAATTGATGAGTTTGATTGAATTTCAATCCCTATCATTAAAATTAATCTTCAGATAAAATAATTCACCTTGCTATGCCTACCCTTCATGTTCCAATGTTTGGCTTGCATATGTTTTATTCCTTGCTATGACCTTGATGCTTGTGAACAAAAAATCATTAGGACCTCACGTTCATCTAAGTAGTTGACGTTTGAGATATGGCTGGATGATATGATCTTCACTCTTAATGTGGAGTGCTCGGGAAATTTATTTGAAAATTTGAAAACCCTTTGCAAAGCTGCTCTTTGATATGCCAAAATCCTACCAAAGCCATATGTTGAGTTATCTTGAAAACCATGTACACATATGCGTTTTGTCATTGCATTGAGATTTGTCAAATTGATGTGACCCTTGTGAAGAATTATTTTCATGCTTTCATGATCAAGATTCACATGCACGCCATATATTCCCCTTGCTATACTTGTACACAGGAAGTTAGCATTGTATCATTCATCCATCCAGTCCACAAAATAAATGCTCCATCATGTACGTGTAAGTCTCACTCCTCAGTTATTGCTACAAAAGAGACATGGCTATCGGAAAAAAGAAATATGGACACATGAAGGTCCATGCAAAAAAAAGAGAAAAAAAAGTTGACACATGAAGGTCCAAGAAAGAAAGAAAAAAAATCTGATAGCCATGTTCTCAAAAGATTTTTAAAGGAGAGAGACCACACACAAAGGAGTTGTGTATTCCATCCACCAACCATCATACCCATAGCCACCGATTGTATGATTTGATTTCTTCTTGGATCCACTCTTTGACTTTGCAATACATGTGATGCAAGTATGCCTCATCTTCATACCCTACCTTGAGCTCCACATATAGCCATCATTAGAAGTAGGATGAAGAAAGGAAAGTTAATGCCTTGGTGAGGATATATACACATTGAGAGATCTGAGAGAATCATGTGAGGAGCAATGCAAGGTTTGTTTTTGAAAACTTATTGAAAAGAATCCCAAGCTACTTGACACATAGAGTTGAAGTGACTTGATTCATGATCGTTCCAATCCTCAACTGCCCAAGATGGCATGATAGACACTACAAAATTCACAAGTACAAGGTATGGCTTGGAATATTTCTTATGCTTGTTCCATTTCCTTGGATGTCTTGTCTCACCTTAGTCCCTACTCCTCGCTCGAGGACGAGCAAGGGTCTAAGTGTGGGGGTGTGTTGACGGTCGTTATTATATGATTTTACCGCCAACATTTCTTCGGATTTCATGCTCATATAGTGATAATCATGCTAATATCATTTATACTAATGAGTTCCACAAGTTTTGAATGATTTGTGAGTGCAAGAGCATGCAGGAGAAAAGAGAGCAAATATGGAGCCGAACCCAGGCCGGCTGGCCTAGCCTAGGTCGACCGGCCTCCTATCCCCTCATCTGGCCACATCATTGATCCAGGGGACAACTAACACATCAACAAATACCCTGAGACGTGAGATCAATGTTGGTTTGATCCGAGGACCCGAAAGGCCTAAGGCATGGATTGAAGGGTCCACCAACCTAGGATTCACGGACAGCTTCAAATCAACGCAACCAAAACTGTTGATGAGCGACCGTTGATGAGCGAGTCGGTGCAACGGAGGTCTGAGAGGAGTCAGGGCCAGGCCGACCGACCTACCCTAGGCTGTTTGGCCTCCAACTGTCACAACCGTCACCAATCACTCAACTACTGGCCTTAGGACATCATCAGGAGCTCCACAAGAAAGATGGTGCCAGGTGACGAGAATCCCAGGCCGAACGACATAAGTGAGGCCGGTCGGCCCACTTTCGTGGCGGTTACGCCTCCCCTTTCGTGTGGAAGTTAAGCAAGCATGTGGCTTAACATCTACGCTGGCTTCTATGCTTGGGAGGCTATAAAAGGTGCCCTTCACCCCCACTCAAAGACACAACAAAATAGAGGAGAAGAAGCTCTAGGGTGAAGCTCTACCACTCCCATGCTTAGAAAATAGGGAGAGAGGTGAGGTGAGAGTCCGGGAGAGAACCCGGAGCTGCCGGTTTCTCTTCCACTTTGTACCTCGGTGGATGCGGCTCAACTTCGAGTAACATCCGGGTCTTGTCTGGTAATTCTGGCTCCTTCTGATTTATTAAGCATTCAGTCTTGCTAGCTTGTTCACAGGTTCCTCGTTCACTACTTAGTAATGGGTGCTTTGCTATGAATTCAAGTGAAGTAGTAATTATTAGTATAGGCGTGGTGCCTAGACTAGTCGTTACCTTGGTTTGCACCCAGTTCAACGGAATAGTTGTGGTAGCCGGCAGGTGGTGACAGCCCTGTCCGGCCGACGTAATCCACCAAGTTAGTTCTGGTCTGTAGGACTTAGGGGTAGGCGGTACCACTCCCCTTCTCATCCCTTTCTGTGAGTGGTGGTGTCTCAGGCGCCCGAAGTGAACTGTCTTGAATAAGTCTGTCTTGCTTGATCTATCAAAATATCCGGTATTGCTACACAAGTACCCTCTCTACCCTCATCCTTTTTATCTCTTCCTTCCTTTTTGTTGTCATCCATATCCCCCATATTACCCTTTCACATGAATTAATTAAAGGATTAGTACACTTCTCGTTCCCCATGGAAATCGATCCCTGGAATACTACCGGGTGAAAGCTACATCGATATCCGTATGCTTGCGGATTTATCTGTAGGTCATAAGAAATACCAACAAGCTTCCAGATAACCTTGAGCGCAAACTTTGAGCTTTTTCCTGCGAAGATATAGTAGCTCACACTTGGTCCTAACGGTGATGTTGTCAACGGGGAGTCACTGGTTGTCCGCAACTAACTCATTTCCATCACCGAGTGGGAGGTCTGTCGAATCGACACTGCTAAGTCGACGCTAAGAGGCCGGACTGATCTCCAAATTAGGAGCTGCTTGTGGCTAGCGTTGGCTAACTGTTGCCTCAAGAGAAGCTAGTCGACCTTCTAGTGTACGGATCTGCTCTGTCACTACTGCCTTGCTTCTGCACCAGCTTCGGTAGGTTTCGAGATCTTCAGGAAAGCCACGATTCCATGAAACTATGCCCACACCTCGGGTCCGTCCAGTGTGCTATGGATTCCCAAGAGCGTAAGTCAACTCGTCTTTATCTCTGTTGGGCTAGAAAGTTCCTTCTTCCCTATGCCTCATTGCCTCATTTAGTCTTAGGGTCGCCTCCCTTAGTACGTCGCTAGTCACAAAGGCCCCATTTTCTCTGTCCAGTGTGCCTCCATGAGCATACAAGTAATGCCTTGCTCGTTTGGGCCAACACAATGTCTGCAGTACGATGCCTTTTGCAATTATATGTGCTTCCATCTTTTCCCATTTTGGAATGGCAACTTCATAACCTCCTGACCCAAGTTTATGAAATAGTGTCTTTTTACTAGAATTTATTTTTGCTTGAACAGAGGCTGCCTTGCTTTCTGCCGAGGACTTGTAGTTGACGAATTCATTCCACTACTCTCGTTGCTTCTTCCAGACTTTATCAAAATCTGGTGTGAGACCCTTTGACACAAAGTTTTTTTCTAGGTTTCTCTTGAACGTCCTGAACTGAGTAGCCATCGTCTGAAATGCCCACTTTCTCACTTTGTCTTCTTTGCCATTGGGAAAGTGGAAGTGCTTCTTCACCTCTGTCCACAACATCTCTTTCTCTGAATTTGGCACGATATCTTCAGCATTATCAGAGGCTTTTGTTCTCTTCCACTTCTTGTACTTTATGAGGACGCTTTCCCTCAAAAGATATCCACATTGATTCACGAATATCGCCTTAATACCAGGAGGGGCTTTTGGCTTGCCGTTATCGTGGACCTCGGTGATGGCCGTATAACCATCCATGTTTCTCTTGCAGCCATGCTTCTGTTTATGCGTGGATGATCCTGATGCCTGAAATGATATCTATTCATTAATAGAAGTTGTCGATGCATATATAAATTCAAATCACGTGTATGTGGACAAAATTTATATACCTAAGCTTTGTCATCATTTTCATCTTCATCCTCATTATCAACCTGCTCATAATCGCTATGCTGGTCACCACCACTCTGCTCGTCATCACTCTGCTGGTCATCACTGTGCTCGTCATCACTTTGTCCATCTGGATTATCCAAGTTCAGATACTGGGAGCCATCATCCAA
Organism: Urochloa ruziziensis; assembly: GCA_015476505.1. Taxonomy (NCBI): domain Eukaryota; kingdom Viridiplantae; phylum Streptophyta; class Magnoliopsida; order Poales; family Poaceae; genus Urochloa; species Urochloa ruziziensis. The sequence continues at coordinate 2,016,770 of CM027124.1, read as the reverse complement.
GTTGGCATCAACCTTAGGGGCATGTTTGTATGAATTGGGTCCACAATTGAGCGAGTGCATGTAGTCCTCGGCTTCTTCATTCCTGTCGGTCATTTTCACTAGCTAGTACATACAATAAAAAATGTTAATTGATTTTCTATTGTGTATATGTATATATGACATGTCCAAACATTTTCTAGAACACTAACGTACGTCCCAACATTTTCTAATATTTTCTACCATTTTCTAAATTTTTTTACATTTTTCTAACACTTCACTACATATTTCTAATATTGATAGGTGATTTTCTAGAAAGTATACGAATAAATCTAAAAGTGCTAATGTCAGGACGAAAATGAGGTGACGCCAGCGCGAGTTGGAGAGGTAAAATAGTTTCATACAATTTTCAACCATTTACTTAGTAATTACGAGCAAAATAAAATATGTTATGACAAAAAAAGTATAATAAATTTTCTAACATGCGTGTCAACATTTTCTAATATTTTCTAACATTTTCTATATATTTTTTAATATTTTTAGATAATTTTCTAAAAGATATACAATAAATCTACGTACCGACAAGCATTTACGAAAATGGGCTGACGCCGGCGCGAACTAGAGAAGTAAAAAACATTTTTTTACAATTTTCAAGCAATTATAAGTAATTACTAACATGCATTTACAAAAAAAGTATAAGTAATTTTTTAGTGTACATATGACATGTTCAAACATTTTCTAGAACCCTAACGTGCATCTCAACATTTTCTCGTATTTTGTACATTTTTCAACAATTCTACAAATAAACTACTATATTAAAAAGAGGCGCCAATGTGGCGGGGACGACGGGCGTCGACGGCGTGGGCTTGGGGCGCCGTCAGGGACAGGGGTCAGCGGTGTGGGCTCGGGATGCCGATCGCGCGAGCTGAAAAAGTATATTATTTTTCTAAAAATTATACAAATAAATCTAAAAATGGACAAAAAAAGCGCTGACGTCCGCACAAAAATAATTTTATACAATTTTCTAACAGTTTCATACAATTTGTTACAATTTTCGTTTCGAATACTCACAATTGAAAGTAACAAACAAGCCACTGTATGGGTTTGGGGGGAAAGAATCGAGGCAAGAGGTACAATAGAGAAGAACGTGTCCTTCGGAGAAGGGGCAAAACAGATAACACAAATGATAACCTTTGATGTGGTAGACATCACGTATCCATACTTGGCAATCTTCGGGAGGACTTTGATAAACAGATTCGCAGCAGCGATTTATCAGGCGTATTTGTGCATGAAGATTCCAACTCATTCTGGCGTGTTGACAGTCTTCGGCAGTCAAGAAGATGCAAGAAGACGGGAAGGAAACACTGGGACTCATCACAAGCCAGTCCATCTAGTTCAAGAGGACAGGAATCCAAAAGAAGTCGAAGTAGACATTGAGTATTATCCCGAAGACCAAGATTCAAAAGAAGCTACCAGATTGGTAGCTCAAGAGCACACTAAAAAAGTCCCATTATGTGAAGATGTGATTGACAAAAAAGTGACAATTGCAAAAGATCTAGAAGCTTGCGAAGAGTCAAGATTGCTGGAATGTCTCAAAAACAATCACGACATGGGTGTGTCCCGAAGTGTCATAGAGCATGCTTTAAATGTGGATCCAAAATATCCACCTCGGAAGCAAAGGTTGAGAGTGTTGTCCGAAAAGAGAGAGAAGATGGCAAAAGGCGAAGTGCAAAAGTTGCTTGATGCCGGAGTCATTCGTGAAGTCATATATTCGGAATGGCTGACTAACATAGTATTAGTGCCTAAGAAGAATGGAGATTGTTGTGGCAGAACCACTCAATTTAATCCGGCTTAAGTGCACTAACCTTCCATTGGTCATCACGCAATTAAAACAGATTAAGCTGTCGATCTGTGGGGTCGAGCCCGATGCAACCACGAACAATTACCTCGATCGAAATGAGTCATGCAATTACTCACTCGAAGGTGAGTCCCAGAGATTACAACAATCCACAATTAATTAAAAGGTCCAAATTGAGGTACTTTATTACAAATGGTTCAAATGCATGAAGTAACGGTGTCTCAGAGTTTTGCAAAGCAGCGGAAACAACTAATTATTCGAAATAACCGTGACATCACTCGGAAGCATCCTCGTCCCAAAGAACAGTCCAGCCAGGAGGAAGGGTGGTTGGCCAGGTAAGACCTGCAACCATCTCCTCGAGAGCACTACCTGAAAACAATTCCACAAGCAAGGCTGAGTATACTAATACACAACAAGACTTAACCGTCGGGTGTCAGTTACAACACCAACTTCTAGACATGCAAGGGTTTTGGCTGGTGGGTTTGTTTTGCCAAAGAGCAACTAAGAGTGGGTCCTTGCTTTCAAAATTTTAGCATCAAGTTCTAGTTCAAGTTAACCATTCTAGGTAAGCAACCTGTACTAACCAAACAAGTGGAGCAAGCAATTAAGCAAGCATCAAGTTTCTTTCCATCGTCATGTTCCACTTCTTACTCAATGCGGCACAGAGGCCAAGTAGTCTCATTAGCTGCGAGAAACAGACAGTTCGAACCAATTTTAACCTTGCAAGGTGGAAAACCCTAACACACGGATCATCGCACTCAGCCATAGGCTAGCGCTACCAGGTAGTTCCCAGCAGTCCTCTAGTTGTGTCCAGTGCCAAACTCCCCTTGGCATACGAAGTCCAAAGTCGGCCGAAACAAACACTTGCGCCCTTTGTACCCACATGTTCGAGGCATGGGGAAGAAGTTCCCAATAGGAGCAGGAAAAAGTCCGCACACCGAATTCATGTAGCTATTAAACTTACCGACCCTATAGAATCGACAAGTGCTTGGTACGTTCAAAAACTTAACCAGCAGTACCGTACCTTTCGACCTTAACCAATTTTAGCATACATGAACGGGGCATCTACATGACAAAAATCCCCGCCCGTCCTCCTTATGATTCCAACATAAGTAAGCAGTTGATTCCTATATCTCGCGAGTGACAGGAAATCACTCGACTTTTACCGAGTCCTTATAGCATGGCAGCTATCGACCTATCATACTAGTATTGCAAGCATAGGTACCTAGGATCATGCAACTAAGGTTTCAATTCAACTCCTAAACGTAAATGCACAAACGTAATCTTAGCAAAACATAGTTGCACATATTCAAAACATGGGACATGCTCCGGGGCTTGCCTTCGAGCACGTGGTTAGCTTGGGGGTTCTCGGCGGTGGGGTTCAGTTCGTCTTCCACCTGGATCACGTTCACGTCTCCCGAGGCCTGTCCTTCTTCTCCAGTTGGCACCAACTCGTAGTCACCGTCTGCGAGTGCTTGTTCTACACGGAATGCACATGCATAAGAGGTGATCTTATATCGAGTCATCATACTTGCATAATGATAGACCCGTAGTGTATGAGATGGCACATTCACCTGGACAATTTTGGTCTGACCTTCCCTTTCTTTACTTAAGTTTGTGATTACTCATTAAAGTACTAGGGGTGGGTGGTGGTGATTGTGTATACATCTATTAAGTTTCTAACTTTGTTTTCTTCATAAAACAATAAGGGTGTGTGTGATGATTTGTTCACTTTATTCTATTAGCTTAAAAGGTGATTTATTTCGATTTAGCCCTTTTAAGCCATGAACTTTAACGATTTATTCTGGCAGATTGGCTCATTAGTTTAATGTGAGAAAATTACATTTTGCTCTAGGGGTGTTGTTTAATTTGCTGACCAAAAATTAGACCAACATCATGCATACAAATACCACAATAAATCAAACAAGATCAGTACACTATTATCAAGAATAAATCCTAATAAATCACACTAACAACAATTGGTCCGTCGATTTCTACCGGAGCCTATACTGGTCAAAACAAGTTCACATGCCAAAGAATAGCATCAAAAGATCAAAGGATCTTGCTGTTTGAATTTACTAGGTTTAAACTGGTATTAGATAAAAGTGTAAGCCAGCCAGCTCAAACTAAGCTCTAATATTTACCAGACATGCATGAAATTACCACGGAGCTACTGCAAAAAGATTTAGCCCAGAAGCTGCACAGATTAATTATTAAATTGCTGAACCAAACGTGCACTGCCAGCCTAAATAATTAATAGTTCGAAATCTATTGTGTAACTTTGTGCCAACTTTTTACAGGAGCCTAAACATTTTGTAAGCTACAACATATCCAAAAACAAGCACAAACAAAGCAGTAGAATTCAAACTATGCACAAAATTAAGTTTGAACAGATTTGAACTTAATTTGAAATCTACACAGGAAACACCTATATAAGCTTTCTATAAAAGGTAGATCTCAGCACAAAGAGCTCAACAAAATTGGGTTTGCAATTTTCTGATTTTTCTACGATTTTTAACCGATTTTTGAAGTTTCAGGATTTCAAACCTAGATCTAAACAATCTATTCACAACCAGACCCCTAAGGCCCCTGGGAACTTCTAAACTTTCGCAATGTGGTCCTTGGACCACGGCCAGCGGAGGTTCTGGCCGGATTACGGCGAGGTGGGACCGCGGGGCTCAACGAGATCATGGGGAACACACTCACCGCCTCGCCTCGAGCCGATCTCGTGCAGGAAGGGTGGCCGGAGGTGGTGCGACGGCAGCGAGCGGCGGAGCGGCGCGGCGGCGGCCCTGTCTTCACCAATGCCGGCGACGGCAGTGGCGGAGAAGAGCGGCTGGGGTGCTGGGAGGCTGGAGTGGAGGCGTGGGCGTGCATTGGTGGTGTTGCGCGGCAGCGGGCAGCACACACGGCGACGAGCGGTGGCGGCAGCCTGGCGGCGTGATGGAGCGCGGGCGGAGGGGGGTCTGCGGCGAGGGCAGCCGTGCCTTTATAGGCGCCCAGGGCACGGTTCGGATGGCGGTTCGGTGCGGCGAAGCAACCACGTGGAGGCTCGGGCGGCGCGTGGGCTTGACAGCCACGACGAGCTCGGTCTTGGTTGGGCGCCGGTCGGCGTGGAGCAGGGGCGGTCGGGCGGCGACTGCGAAGCAATCACGCTGGATTAGGGGACAGCGAGGATCCAGCGGGCGTTGCATCGCGGTCGGAACGTGGAGCAGGGGCGGTCGGGCAGCGACGACGGCAAAGCGACGGCGGCGTGCCGCGTGACGCGCGCGGGCGCGCGTCGCGTCCGGTCGGACGGGAGCGGGGGACAAAGGGGATGTCGGTTGCGCGCGTGGGCCCACCAGGGTGAAGAGGACGTGGCGTCGAGATCTCCCGGTTGGCCTCAGTGGTCGTGTCAGACGCCGGGCGCCAGGTGGCAGCAGCGGTCGGCTGGAACGCGCGGCGCCGGAGAGCGCGGTCATTCCGTCGAACACTTGGCGCGCGCATGTTCAAACACGAATTTCTCCAAAAATTTGATCTAAACTCCAAAATCTCCAAATACAAAAGTTGTGTCCTGTAGTGTAGGCTACAACTTTTGTAAAGGTCAACCATAGAAAAAGTCTTTAGATCAACGGGAAATTTGAAGAGAAATCAGCGTGAACTCGAGTGCCACTCTGCCGTGAACTTCTGTGTTTGACTAAGTTTGACTGAGATTTAAGGTGCCTTCCACTCAAAATCTGGACTTGAGCCAATTGACAAAGATGTGTCCCTCTAAAAACTGAACAACTATTGTATTGGTCGATTTTTAAGTTCTTAAGCGAAAATTTTAATTCAAGCCATGCCAAACATGAAAGGTCCAAAGTTCACCGGGATATAAAGGGTTTTGGGTGGGTTTTTTTTAAGTGAAAATCTAGGTGGGGCCAAGGAGCACTTAATTAAGCTAAGACACAAGGTTTAGCAGGTGATTAAGCTAAATGAACACCTAGATTGTCACAGCCAACCCCCTTAAAAAGAATCTCGACCCGAGATTCGAGTGTAGAAAGAACTAGTGTGAGCAAGAGCGCTTACGATCATGTAGCAGAAGAAAACCCGGAAACTTGGTGTTCAGACAATTCTCTATTTCCCATGTAGCTTCTTCCTCGGTGTGATGATTCCACTGTATCTTGTACATTTTAATGATTTTCTTCATTGTTCCTCTTTCCTTGCGGTCGAGAATCCGGAGGGGGTGTTCCCCGAGAGCCATATCTGGTTCTACCCATGCTAGGTCTTGGTCGACAATCTCAACCTCGGGAACTCGAACACACTTCTTAAGTTGAGATACGTGGAAAACATTGTGGACAGCTGATAGCCTTTGGGAAGTTGTACTCAATATGCTACGGGTCCACAAACTTCTATGATCTCATTGGGTCCAATGTAACAAGGTGCCAATTTTCCTTTTACTCCAAACCTTTGTACTCCCTTAGTGGGTGAGACTCGAAGATAAACGTGATCTCCAACAAAGAACTGTAGGGGCTTCTTCCTCTTATCAAAGTAACTTTTCTGTCTGGATTGGGCAGCCTTTAGGTTAGCCTGAGTCACTTTCACTTTCTCCTCTGCCTCTATCACTAGGTCAGCGCCTAACATCGGCCTTTCTCCGGTTTGGGACCAACTCAACGGGGTTCGACATCTTCTGCCATACAATGCCTCAAAAGGTGCCATCTTCAAGCTAGCTTGGTAGCTATTGTTGTATGAATACTCAGCGAGGGGTAAACATTTGTCCCAATTTTTGTCGAAGTGTATCACACAAGCTCTCAACATGTCTTCAACTATTTGATTAACCCTTTCGATCTGACCGTCCGTTTGCGGGTGGTACGCTGAACTGCGGATTAACTTTGTTCCTAAAGATTCATGTCGCCTTTCCCAAAATCGAGACATGAATTGGGAACCTCTATCTGATATGATGGTCTTGGGTGTCCCGTGCAAGCGAAAGATTTGGTCAAAGTAGATATCCGCATAATGTTTGGCTTGATAGGTGGTATTGACCGGAATAAAGTGGGCAGTTTTAGTAAGTCGATCGACAATAACCCATATAGAATCGTGCTTTTGGGAAGTGAGCGGCAATCCCACTATGAAATCCATACTTATATCCTCCCATTTCCATGATGGTATTGGTAGGGGTTGCAGCGCTCCAGCTACTTTAAGGTGACTGGCCTTAATTCTTTGGCAAGTATCGCACTCTGAAACGTACCGGGCAATTTCTCTCTTCATCCTTGTCCACCAAAAGTTATGTCTCAAATCCTGGTACATTTTGTTACTTCCCAGGTGAATGGATAATTTAGAGAGGTGAGCCTCATCTAAAATTTCCTTTCGGAGTTCGGAACTCTTAGGTACTACTAGACGTTCCCCAAAATGTACTACCTGCTTCTGATCCAATCGGAAACAACGATACTTCACATCTCCTTCCGAAAGCCTCTCTTTGATAACCCTAATGCATTTATCTTGGGATTGAGCAGTAGCTATGTTGTCGTAGAGAGTTGATTCTAAGGAAAGATGATTCAATGAGCCATGAGGGACAATCTCCAGACTAAGTTTCCTCATCTCCGTGCATAGAGTTTGGTTGTAGGTTTCTGCGGTGAGACAGTTGCAATGTGCTTTTCGACTCAGCGCATTAGCTACAATGTTGGCTTTCCCCGGATGGTAGAGTATCTCCAAGTCATAATCCTTGACCGGCTCCAACCATCTACGTTGCCTCATATTTAGATCTGACTGAGTAAGGATATACTTGAGACTTTTGTGATCGGTGTACACTTTACACGGCGCTCCCATGAGATGGTGCCTCCAAAGTTTTAGAGCATGTATCACGGCTGCTAGTTCAAGATCGTGGGTAGGGTAATTCAGCTCATGCGGGCGAAGGGCTCGAGAAGCATAAGCAATGACTCTGTTATCTTGCATGAGAACACATCCTAACCCTGTGCCTAAAGCATCGCAGTAGATGTCATAAGGCTTCGTGTTGTCAGGCTGTGCCAGCACGGGTGCGGAAGTAAGAAGTTGTCTTAAGGTGCGGAAAGCTTCTTCACATTTCTCTGTCCATTTGTACTTAGCTCCCTTCTTGAGTAGTTCAGTCACCGGCTTAGCTATCTTTGAAAAATTAGGAATGAAACGACGGTAGTACCCTGCCAGACCTAGGAAACTACGGATCTGGTGCACAGAAGCGGGGGTTTTCCAATCCAGGACCTCTTGTACTTTCCCGGGGTCTACTGAAATACCATCTTCAGAGATTGTGTGCCCAGGAAACTTGACACTATTGAGCCAGAATTCACATTGAGAGAACTTGGCATAAAGCTGATGATCTCTAAGTGTTTGTAGGACAATGCGGAGATGTTCAGCATGTTCATCCTCATTTTTGGAGTAGATATGGCATAAAGACTGAATTCATGAGATACATGAAATAAGCGGGTGCATTTGTGAGCCCAAAAGACATGACCAAGTACTCATATAGACAATATCTAGTGGAGAAGGCAGTTTTGGGAATATCGCAAGGACGTATCTTGATTTGATGGTACCCCGAACGAAGATCAATTTTTGAGAAGATTTTCGCACCAGCTAGCTGATCGAAGAGAATATCAATGCGGGGTAAGGGGTATTTGTTCTTAATGGTCACCACATTGAGAGGTCGGTAGTCCACACATAACCTCAAGCTTTTGTCCTTCTTTTTAGCAAAGAGGGCAGAACATCCCCAGGGTGAGGTGCTAGGTCGGATGAAACCTTTCTCAAGCAACTCATGCAATTGTGTTTTCAATTCTGCCAACTCTATGGGTGACATCCTATACGGTCGCTTGGATATAGGGGCGGTGCCAGGTTGAAGCTCAATAACGAACTCAATGTCTTGGTCCGGGGGCATGCCAGGTAGATCCTCTAGAAAAACATCGGGAAATTCACAAACCACTGGAATATCCTCAACTCTAAGTTCAGCCAGAGAAAATATGTGGGAACTTGTGTAGGCCTTGTATGGTAGATAGAGATCAGTGTAGCCTAAGAGTGGTGAGTATATCTCTACAACCCTCTCGGGAATGTCAAGCATGACCCGATGCTTAGTCATCCAATCCATTCCCAAGATAACATCCATTCCATCCAGTCCCACGCCAATAAGATCAGTTTTAAACAACTTGCTGCCCAAGGCTAGTGACACTTGTTTTGACCTTTGATTAGTTGAGACTTTCCCGCCAGGGGTAGTGATTACGTAGGGGGTGGCGGTTTGAGTGAGATTTTGTCCACTTTTGGTGCAAAACCTTGTGCTGATAAAGCTATGTGTTGCACCCGAATCAAAAAGTATAACAGCAGGGTGATTGTGGACATAGAAAGTACCCGTCATAACTGGGGCCCCCTCAGGTAGTTCTGCGAGGGTGGTGAAGTTGATCCTCCCTTGACGGACTTGCACCGTCTACTTCCTCCCTTTGCCTTGGTTCTGTTGCTTAGCCTGAGGACAATCGCGGATGTAGTGTCCACTCTTCCCGCACTTGTAGCAGGCATTCCCATTGGTGGGCCGAGCGGGAACCTGGTGGTTAACTCGCGGAGCAATGGGCTGCAGAGGAACGGGAAAACAGTTCTGTGCTGGCGGGGTGGGTCTGATTACCCAACGTCCTTGCTGCCCTGGCCTCTAGGGGTTAGGAGTAGGATTGTTTTGCACAATCTTGTACCTCTGATTCTGAGAGCTTCCCTGAGTCATGGGTGCCTTTCTCTTCTTCTCGGCCTAAACGGCAGCCATGGCGTCTTCCTGGGTGATGGCCAAGTTCACAAGTTCATTGTAGGTGGCCGTCCTGGTGGTGTTCAGACACTCCCTTAGCCTAGCACTAAGGCCTCTGCGGAAACGCTCCATCTTTTTCTGAACGGTGTCAGCATGAGAACCTGCATACTGGCAGAGATTGTTGAAGGTGTGGGCATATTGGGACACAGATTTGTTGCCTTGGGTGAGAGCCAGGAACTCATGAAGCTTTCTCTCAATCAAACCCTCAGGGATATGGTGAGCTCTGAAAGCGGTCTTGAAATCAGACCAAGTTACCACAGTGTTTTCTGGAAGGGTGGCCAGGTGATTTTCCCACCAGATGAGGGCGGGTCCTCGGAGCAACTGGGTAGCGAACCTAGCCTTGCTCTCCTCGGAGCACGGTAGAGCAAGCACTGAGAACTTCGATTCCACAGCACGAATCCAAGCGTCAGCATTCAACGGTTCAGTGGCATCATGGAAGGTCTGTGGCTGAGTACCCAGAAAGTGCTCATAGCAGGAAACTTGGGGCTGAGCATCATGGTGTCCCCCTGGGCGTTGTTGCATCAGCTGTGGCTGCACATCAAGCATCTCCCGCATCATTTCAGTTTGGGTGGCGAAAAATGCCTCCACCGGATTCTGCGGGGGCTGCGGCACTGGTGGCTGGTTTGCTTGGGTGCCGCTGTTTTGCCCAGCGGTGAAGGTACGGCGGGTCGAGTCAACCATCTGGAAAATCATTTACTCATCAGCCACATGATCCTGAAACTCGTATACAAGGTAAATAAGGCAGTCATGTGCGAAATTAGTAAACACTCATCGCAGAATTTCTTGATCAGCAAGGCTGTCAGAGGAGAAAATTCATATCTCCCAGGTTTCACACCCAAAAATTATGAATTTTTGCCAGCAGCTAGAGAGTTTAGTGAGCTACAACTTTCATATAAAGCTCCAGGTCAGATTCACAATCTAGCTAGGGAGAAAATTTCAAAGTTCACGTCTCTGTTTTTGCGGTTTTTAGAACGGCCGAGGCTCACCAAATCATGCATAACTCCTTCAATTCTTAACCAAAAGTGCTGAAATTTTTCGAGCATCATCCATATGAAATTCCTTACAACTTTGGTATTCATCATTTAGCCCAGAAATGCGAAGTGCATGCACTAAAAATTCAAATCAGATTCAGCTGCAGAGTTTAGCTGTTACAATCATATCGAATCGACAAACTCTAGGCTCAACTTCTGCCCTAAGTTACATCATGGTCGAGCTGCACAAAAGACGCACTCAACTCGAAGCTAGGCTATTACATCACTGTCCAAAAGTAGGCTACACTGAGGAGTAACACTGCCAATCATCTAGAAGTCGTCGAGGTTGTTGACCGAAGCCTCACTGTCGACGGGTGAACCGGGGGTCGTGGGTAGAGGCGGTAAGTCACTAAGGGTATCCATGCCGGACATGCCCTGAACCTCCTCGGGGTCTATCTCTATCTCCATGGGCTCCTCCTCCTCATCTACCATATCCATGTCCTGCTCTAGAGGAACCTGCTGCTGAAGTATCCCTATGTGCTGGTGAGCGTCCTCAATGTCAAGGTGGAGGTCGTGAACCTCATCCTCTAGCTCTCCAACACGGTCAAGGAGCCCAACCCGCTCATTGTGAAGCGAGTCTATCTCCTCCTGCATCGTCTCGATCTGGCCTAGGTGGGTAGCACGCTCCTCCTGCATCTCGGCTATCTGTGCCAAGTGAGTCTCTCGCTCCTGTTGAAAGGTGGTGACCTGCCCAAGCAAGTCTCCAATCTGAGCCTGGAAGTTGGCCATAACTAAGTCTGTGTCGGCAGCCTCCAGGGTGAGAGTAGTAGTCGTACTGAAACTGTCGGAAAGACCGGTAAGAAGCCATGCCGAACTCAACCGAGTCAGCCAGTCCTCCCTGAAGTAGTGCACGAAGCCTGGAAAACGCGGTCACGTAACGGGCTAGTCCCTCGGCAGTCGGAACAGGACCAGTCCAGTCTACAACCGCCTCCACGTTAGCTCGACGGTCCAGCCAAGCCGGGTCATCGGGAAGTGCGGTAGGAAGCAAGCCAAGCGGGGAAGTCATCACCTCCACGGGACGGAAGTCACAAAAGACGTTCAGCACCCGCAAGGCAGCAGACTCCATGGTGTCAGTCAACCTGTGGCCTATCACCTCGGCGTCGAACAACGGCCACTCGGGGTGGTCAGGGTGAGGTGGCACATAGACCCTGGTGATGCAACAAAGCACACCGTCCACAAGGAACTCGCGGCACGAGTAGAGGGGTGGTGAAGCGAAGCCGGCGGTGCTCAGAGCATCCCACAAGATAGAGGGAAAACCCTCCCAAGCGAGGCACTCGGAGTGGAGAAAACCGTCCGTGCCAAACACAAAGTAAGCCGCGTCTGCCATCTGTAGAAGAACGAACAGAGCACCGGGTAAGAGCTGTGCGGAAGGAAGAAGAAGACTAGGACAGCGGTGGAAAAGCGAGTGTAACTCCGAAACTACCCAACAAAAAGCTCCTAAATTTTACCAGGTTGTCCTTAAGGTTATTAAACACAAGTTTGGTATTCAGAGGATTGTTTGGTTTTGAGTTTAAGGTAGGTGAAACTTTTAAATTTTAACTTGCTGTCTGCCAGATTTTTCCTGCAAACAGGCAGCTCTCGTTTTGATCACAACTCAAGTTTTAGTCGTCCAAAAATTCTGAAATTTTGACAGCAGCTTAGTTATAAAATTATGAACAACTTTTATTTAGGTGCCCATCCATCTGAGATGTTTTAATGACCCTAAAAATTCGGACCAGCAGAGAAACATAGTTTTGACAGATTTTTAAAAGTTGTGAGACTTGCGATTTTTACTTCCTTTTTGCCTCAAGTTGACTTAACAATTTTTAAGGTGGTTAATATGATGCAAAAGAACTAGAATTGTCCTCACAAATACCAAGAAGCATTGGTGTACGTAGTTAATTGCCGGTGGCGAGGCACAATATACGTCTCTCCCTATAATAGCTAGTCATCACTCAGACCAACGGAACGCAACCGAACGGAGTCAGTGTACCTGCAAGAAAACCATGAACCTTCCGTGCCAGCACATCATGGAAGCGTCCCCATTCATTACCGTTCATTTATAAAAACGGTATCCATGCGTTCAACACTGCATGGACAGTGCATCTAGTCTAGGCCGTACGCTCATATTGAATAGAGCACACAACCCTTCGCATAGCTCGTGATGCGGCATCATGCACATGTCTCGAACATGGCGAACAACCAGGATGATAGGCTCATTTGAAATAGAACCATACCATCAAGACCTTGCTCACATATAAAACATGTGGCGACTCATACACAACCGTAATGATAGATTCCTTGGAATGGAAATTCTATCATCCTTCGTGCACGTGGGGCACGGAAACCAGCGCACGTATAAAACACGTGGGCAAGGGTGCTGGGCAAGTTAGTCAAATATACCATAATTAGCAAGCCACCTGAAACAACCCGAAATTCCCTCTAGGGCTTCACGGTCTACGCAAATCCTTAGCGATCCAACGAGTTTTCGCAAAGCACTAGTTGGTCAAGTTTTATTTCAAAAACTGGTGTAATGGGACCGTGTGAACCTCTGGTGCCCAACTTTTCGCTCTGGTACCAGCTGTGGCAGAACCGCTCAATTTAATCCGGCTTAAGTGCGCTAACCCTTCATTGGTCATCACGCAATTAAAACAGATTAAGCTGTCGATCTGTCGGGTCGATCCCGATGCAACCACGAACAATTACCTCGATCGAAACGAGTCGTGCAATTACTCACTCGAAGGTGAGTCCCAGAGATTACAACAATCCATAATTAATTAAAAGGTCCCAATTGAGGTACTTTATTACAAATGGTTCAAATGCATGAAGTAACAGTGTCTCAGAGTTTTACAAAGCAGCGGAAACAACTAATTATTCGAAATAACCATGACATCACGTGAAGCCGTCGTGACATCACTCGGAAGCATCCTCGTCCCAAACAACAGTCCAGCCAGGAGGAAGGGTGGTTGGCCAGGTAAGACCTGCAACCATCTCCTCAAGAGCACTACCTGAAAACAATTCCACAAGCAAGGCTGAGTATACTAATACTCAGCAAGACTTAACCGTCGGGTGTCAGCTACAACACCAACTTCTAGACATGCAAGGCTTTTGGCTGGTGGGTTTGTTTTGCCAAAAAGCGACTAAGAGTGGGTCCATGCTTTCAAAATTTTAGCATCAAGTTCTAGTTCAAGTTAACCATTCTAGGTAAGCAACCTGTACTAACCAAGCAATGGAGCAAGCAATTAAGCAAGCATCAAGTTTCTTTCCATCGTCATGTTCCACTTCTTACTCAATGCGGCACAGAGCTCAAGTAGTCTCATTAGCTGCGAGAAACAGACAGTTCGAACCAATTTTAACCTTGCAAGGTGGAAAACCCAAACACACGGATCATCGCACTCAGCCATAGGCTAGCGCTACCAGGTAGTTCCCAGCAGTCCTCCAGTTGCGTCCAGAGCCAAACTCCCCCTGGCATACGAAGTCCAAAGTCGGCCGAACCGAACACTTGCGCCCTTCATACCCACATGTTCGAGGCATGGGGAAGAAGTTCCCGATAGGAGCAGGAAAAAGTCCGCACACTGGATTCATGTAGGTACTAAACTTACCGACCCCATAGAATCGACAAGTGCTTGGTACGTTCAAAAACTTAACCAGCAGTACCATACCTTTCGACCTTAACCAATTTTAGCATACACGAACGGGGCATCTACATGACAAAAATCCCCGCCCGTCCTCCTTATGATTCCAACATAAGTAAGCAGTTGATTCCTATATCTCGCGAGTGACAGGAAATCACTCGACTTTTACCGAGTCCTTATAGCATGGCAGCTATCGACCTATCATACTAGTATTGCAAGCATAGGTACCTAGGATCATGCAACTAAGGTTTCAATTCAACTCCTGAACGTAAACGCATAAATATAATCTTAGCAAAACATAGTTGCACATATTTAAAATATGGGACATGTTCCGGGGCTTGCCTTCGGGCACGTGGTTAGCTTGGGGGTTCTCGGCGGCGGGGCTCAGTTCGTCTTCCACCTGGATCACGTTCACGTCTCCCGAGGCCTGTCCTTCTTCTCTAGTTGGCACCAACTCGTAGTCATCGTCTGCGAGTGCTTGTTCTACATGGAATGCACATGCATAAGAGGTGATCTTATATCGAGTCATCATACTTGCATAATGATAGACCCGTAGTGTATGAGATGGCACATTCACCTGGACAATTTTGGTCTGACCTTCCCTTTCTTTACTTAAGTTTGTGATTACTCATTAAAGTGCTAGGGGTGGGTGGTGGTGATTGTGTACACATCTATTAAGTTTCTAACTTTGTTTTCCTCATAAAACAGCAAGGGTGTGTGTGATGATTTGTTCACTTTATTCTATTAGCTTAAAAGGTGATTTATTTCGATTTAGCCCTTTTTAAGCCATGAAATTTAATGATTTATTCTGGCAGTTTGGCTCATTAGTTTGATGTGAGAAAATTACAGTATGCTCTAGTGGTGTTGTTTGATTTATTGACCAAAAATCAGACCAAGATCATGCATACAAATACCATAATAAATCAAACAAGATCAGCACACTATTATCAAGAATAAATCCTAATAAATCACACTAACAGCAATTGGTCCTTAGATTTCTACCAGAGCCTATACTGGTCCAAACAAGTTCACATGCCAAAGAATAGCTTCAAAAGATCAAAGGATCTTGCTGTTTGAATTTACTAGGTTTAAATTGGTATTAGATAAAAGTGTAAGCTAGCCAGCACAAACTAAGCTCTAATATTTACCAGACATGCATCAAGTTACCATAGAGCAACCGCAAAAAGATTTAGCCCAGAAGCTGCACAGATTAATTATTAAATTGCTGAACCAAACGTGCACTACCAAACTAAATAATTAATAGCTCGAAATCTATTGTGTAACTTTGTGCCAACTTTTTACAGGAGCCTAAGCATTTCGTAGGCTACAACATATCCAAATATAAGCACAAACAAAGCAGTAGAATTCAAACTATGCACAAAATTATGTTTGAACAGATTTGAACTTAATTTGAAATCTACATAGGAAACACTTATACAAGCTTTCTATAAAAGGTAGATCTCAGCACAGAGAGCTCAACAAAATTGGGTTTGCATTTTTCTGATTTTTCTACGATTTTTAACCAATTTTTGAAATTTCAGGATTTCAAACCTAGATCTAAACAATCTATTCACAACCAGACCCCTGGAAACTTGAGCTAAGGCCCCTGGGAACTTCTAAACTTTTGCAATGTGGTCCCTGGACCACGGCCGGCGGAGGTTCTGGCCGGATTCCGGCGACGTGGGACCGCGGGGCTCAACGAGATCATGGGGAATGTTGGGGACCGCCAAAACGAAACCCACCTCGAGCCCCTCTGGAGGGCCCGGTGATGCCCTAAGAGCATTCCCCACGAGAAGCGTGGAGCCCCTGACGGCGGCTCCGTGGCGGCTAACCCGGTTTTCCTTTCAGGCATCGAAGCCCCAGGACGGCCGCAGCCTGGAGGCATGGCTCCGACCAAGCCCCAGCGAAGCCCGGCAAGCAACCAGGACCGCGGACCACTAACCCTGTTTCTATTTCAGGTATCGAAGCTCCGGGACGGCCGCAGTCCGGGAGCAAGGCTCCGCCCCGGGCCCCTGCGAAGCTCGGCGAACGGCCGGGGCTGCGGGCCTCCAGAGGAAGGCTCCGGGGGGCGACCAGCCAGGTACCCCAGATCGGGGCTGCGACGGTCGATCGGAACGAAGGCCAGGCGCCTCGCCAGAGCCACTCCCAGACACGTGAGGCGGACGGCATCAGAGGCGGGTTTTCAAGAAGGCGCCTTAGGTTGGCTGACCAGACACGGCAGCGCTATAGGTATGCAAGTTGGATTTGCCGGGTTGGTTGAACCCGGCGGTAAATGTACGAAGATAGGCCTGCGTGCCTGTGAAGTTGTAATGTAAACTAGGGGCATAACCGTCCTTCCAGGGCGGAGCAGACGGGGTATAAAAGGCGCCCTCCACCGCGTGTAAGAGGGTTGGCATTTCGGATGAATACAAGGACCCCTTGGCTTCTAGTTTTGTTCATTGCTCTCCGCTTTGTCTGGAATTCTAGGGGGCCCATGGAACCCTAGACCCAACATTTGGCGCCCACCGTTTGTGCTTGGCATGAAGTAAGATCCACGAGAACCATGGTTGTCCCGAAGAAAAAGAGGGCAACCGCCCCGTCGACCTCTACAGCCGAAGCCCAGGGGGCTCCGCAAGAGGCGGACGCCCAGCTCGCCCTGTACAACTCAGATGATGATATCCACCCCAGGACCAGGAAAACAGGGAACCCCCGAACCAGGTCGGAAACCAGAGGAACCCGAAACGAGGGGGCTCCGATTCCCGAGACCGCAATACCGGCCCAAGCAGCCGAGGATCACGACCCCATAATGCGGGAACTGGCGGAGATCCTCGCCAAGCTCAAGAGGGCTTCCGAGGCCAGGGACAAGATCAGCTTCGAAACGCATCAGCAGGCTGAAAAGGAGAGAAAGGCCAGAATGCTGGCGGAGGCCAAGCAAAAATTGCTGGACTTGGAAACTGAGCTAGAAGGGCTACGCACCATGCAGAGCGGGAGGGTCGAGCAGCCACCGCCCGTCCCGGAGGTCACGCTCTCACTTGGTCGTTCACACGCCGAACCCGGACCCTCGAGGCAGCCCCACGTGGTCCACATGACCCCAAGACCCGGAGCCGTAGACGACACGGCACCGCTCTCGCGCGGGCTGCAGGCCATGCCTTGGCCCCAGGCATACAAGCCAGTGCCCCTACCCTAGTACGACGGATCCTATGACCCCCGCAAGTTCCTCATGAGCTACGAGGCAGCCATAGCTTCGGCCGGGGGAGACGACACAGTGCTAGCGAAGTCGCTGATAATAGCTTGTGAGGGTGCGACCCTGAATTGGTATTCCCTTTTGCCCCCTCTATCAATTTACAGCTGGGAAAACCTCAAGAACAAGCTCACCGAAAACTTCTAGGGTTTCCAAAAAGCCTCTGTCACAGAAAAAGACCTGCAAAACTGCAAGCAGAGGGACAAAGAACCCCTGGTCGACTACTTCAGAAGGTTCGTGCAGCTCAAAGCCCAAGCACCCCACATCCCAGATGACAAGGCCATCAAAGCGTGCATCGCGGGACTCAGTCTAGGTCCCACGGCTGGCCACCTCTGTAGGGAGGAGCCCAAGACCCTCCCTGAACTCTACGCCGAGCTAGAAAAGTACTGCAAGTCAGATGAAGATCACCGCTGAAGGGTGGCAGAGCGCAGCAGAGACAGACAGTCGGGCGGAGGCCAACCCAAAGGGCCTCCGCACTAGGACCAGCCCAAGCAGCAGTTCCAGCAGAACCCACCCGCGCAATACCAGCAAACGCGGGTCTGCAATATCCAGCAGGGGAAACTCCCGCACCCCCTCAATCCCGACCCCTGGACCGCCCTTACAGCGCACCACAGGGGCAGGGCCGACAGGGCAAAGGTAGGAAGCACAACCATAGAGGCGGAGCTCCCAGAGATCAGAGGCCTCAAGACAAGAAAATGTTTTTCTACGCTTTCCACATGGAAAACGATGATCACGGCACGATGAAGTGTCCAGAAAGAGCGCGGACCCTTGAACGCATAGAGTGGGAAAGAAAGCAACAAGAGCAAGCGGCCGCACATCCGCGCCCAAGCCCACACTGGCAACTCCCCTTCAATCCCGCACCTCCGCAGACACGGTACCCGTAGCCGTCTACGGCCTTCCATCCACCCTACCAAGAATGGAGAGATCCGGGCCAGGGATAATATCATCAGGCTCCGACTACCTCCCAGCCTGTCCCATACCAACAGATCGGCTCAGCACCGGCACACTTCGTCGCAGGCTCAACCAGTGAGCAACGTGGGGAGGAACTCCCCCCTACCCCCGCACCCGCCTAAACAGGAGCCGGTCGCGGCCTAGACTATAAGCCAACCAGCGGCTTTCCCAACCAGGGGCTTCGTCATGCCCATTGCTGGCGGCTCCTCCCGCGAGTTTGAGACCAAGAGAGCCAGAGCTGACTATTTCAAAAGAGTGCACACAGTACAGTTCCGTGGGGGGCCCATCAGGAGGGACGCCTGGTCTCACGTCCCCATTTCCTTCACCGAGGACGACCTGGATCTAGCTTGCCACCCCCACGAGGACGCCATGGTGATAGAAGCCAACGTAGCGGGGTGGGTCCTGGACGACATACTGGTCGACACTGGCAGCTCTGCGGATATTCTGTTTGCAAACACCTTTGACTCGATGAAACTAGACCAAAGACTACTGCAGCCAGCCAGCATTCCGCTCATCGGCTTCGGAGTCACCACGGTAAAAGGCCTAGGTAAAATCACTTTGCCTGTCTCCCTGTGAGATCTCTGCAACCCAAGAACCGAAGATGTGACAATCGATGTAGTGGAAATGTTTTACCCCTACAAGGCCATATTCTGCAGGGGCTCCATCAACAAGTTTGATGCCGTCATCCGGAGCTCCTACCTGCTCATGAAACTGCCCGGACCTTGCGGAGTCATCTCTGTGAAGGGGAATCAGGTACGAGCTCAGTCAATAGAGAGGGGCATAGCCCCCGGGCGCAAGCCGGTCCACCACCTGCCCATCGCCGAAGCCCTCGTCAAAGGGAGCATCACGTTGGCAGATCTCCTAGAAAGGAAGGAACCTTGGCGCAAACCACCCAAAGACAGGGACGAGATCAGCATCACACCGGCTTCGGATACAAAGTGAGTGCAGCTCGACAGCATGCGGCCCGACAGGGAGGTCGTTTTGGGCACCGACCTGACCGCAGAGGAGGAGGCCCGGCTCAGGGAGTTCCTGCTCAAGAACATGGACGTCTTCGCGTGGTCCACCTCGGACCTGCGCGGAGTGGACCGCAGCATCATAGAGCACAAGCTGGACGTGGCTGACGGGGCGAAGCCCAAGAAACAGAAGCTCCGCAAGATGTCAGAAGAAAAGGCCTTGGCCATCAGGGCAGAGGTCCAGCGCCTGCTCGACGCCGGTATCATCCGCGAGGTCAAGTACACGGAGTGGCTCGCCAACATGGTACCCGTCAGGAAAAAGAACGGCAAGATTCGTATGTGCATAGACTTCACAGATCTGAACAAGGCCTGCCCCAAGGACGATTTCCCATTGGAGAGAATCGACACCGTGGTAGACGACGCAGCTAACAGCGAAATGTTGTCGCTCCTCGATATGTTCTCTGGGTATCATCAAATTTGGATTAAGGAGGAAGACCAGGAGAAAATGGCTTTCATCACTCCTTTCGGCACCTACTGCTTCCTGAAAATGCCAGAGGGGCTCCGCAACGCAGGAACGACCTTCACAAGAATGACCTATGGCACATTTGGCAGCCAGATCAGGCGCAACCTTTTGGCCTATGTGGACGACATCGTCGTCAAGAGCTCAGAAAGAGGCAGCCATCTAGGGGACCTTGCAGAAACTTTCGGTAACCTCCGCAAGGCGAACCTCAAGTTGAACCCTGAAAAGTGCGTATTCGGAGTCCAGAGGGGCAAGATCCTGGGCTGCATCGTGTCCACCAAGGGAATCGAGGCCAACCCGGACAAAATCGAGGCAATCAGGAGAATGGAAGAGCCGAAGCGCATCAAGGACGTGCAAAAGCTCACCGGCAGAATAGCAGCCCTCAGCCGCTTCATCCCAAGGGCAGCTGAACGCAGCCTCCCATTTTTCAAAGTCCTGAGAGGAGTAGGTAGCTTTGAATGGGGCCAAGAACAAAGCAAGGCGTTTGCGGAGCTCAAGGAATACCTCACGAGCACCACAAAGCTCATGCCCCCGGAGCCCAAAGCCACGCTCATGCTATACTTGTCAGCCTCACGGTCAGCCGTCTCCGGCGTCCTGGTGCAGGAAAGGCTGGTGGAGGGCCGCAGCACCCAGCGCTCGGTCTACTATGTATCTGAAGCCCTAGCGAACTCACAATTGCTTTATTCTGAGCTCGAGAAAATAACTTACGCGCTCATCATGGCCAAGAGAAAAATCAAGCACTACTTCAAGGGCTTCAGGATACTAGTGGTAACCGATCAGCCCCTCCGGGACCTGTTCGCAAACAGGGAGGGATCACCCTGCTTCTGAAAATGGGCCGCGGAGCTCTCAGAGTATGTAGTGGACTTCGAGAGGCGCAGCGCCATAAAATCTCAGGTCCTGGCGGACTTCATAGTAGAATGGACATCACCCACGAGCGAGCCCGAACAGCCCGCCGACATACCTTGGATAGTCAACTGCGACGGAGCCTGGTGCAATCTGGGGGCAGGCATTGCTGCGGTCATCATCTCCCCATTCGGAAACACAACCAAAATTCGCAGCCAGACTCGAGTTCCCCTGCACCAACAATTCCACCGAGTACGAAGCCCTGCTGCTTGGGCTCCGCAAGATGAAGGCGCTAGGCCACCAGAGCTTTGTGGTCAGGACGGACTCCAAGGTCATTAGGGACCACATCGAAAAGGAAAGCGAAGCCAGTAATTTGAGCCTCACGCACTATCTCGCAGCAGTCCGCGCAATGGAGAGGAACTTTAGGGGCTTCACCGTGGTGCACATTCCAAGGTCGGAGAACGCAGAAGCAGACAGGCTAGCTAAGGCGGCAGCTCAGGGAACCCCCCTGGAGGCCGAGGTCATGTGCGAGGTCCTAAAATCGCCAGCAGCAAGGGAGCCAGAGCCCAACAACTCCACCCAGATCCTTTGCATCCAAAAGGACTGGCGCAAAGAAATCAAGGATTACATCTGCGGTAGATTCACCACCGAGGACAAGAAAGTGAACGAAAGGCTCAGGTACAGAACCAGAGGCTACGTGCTCATAGGCGACGACTTGTTCAAAGCCGGAATGCAGCAACCCCTCCTCCGCTGCGTGTCACTAGAGGAGGGCAGGGAGCTACTGGCAGCAGTGCACTCCGGCATGTGCGGGGCTCATATAGGCTCCAGAGCGCTGGCCAAGAAAGCAATCCGGCAGGGCTTCTTCTAGCCCACCGCACTCTCCGACGCCCAGAAGATCGTCAGCGAGTGCGAGGCCTGTCAAAAAACAGCTCACATCCAGCACGCGCCTGGAGCCCCCTCACAGCTCATAATCCCCGCATGGCCGCTGCAGAGGTGGGGCATTGACCTGGTGGGGCCCTTGCCGGCCGCGCAAGGGAACCGAAGGTTCGCAGCAGTGGCAGTGGACTACTACTCTAAATGGATAGAGGCCAAGCCACTGGCCTCAATCACGGCTCTCACAATACAGAAATTCTTCCGGCAGAACATCGTATGTAGGTTCGGGGTGCATATGGAAGTGACTGTCGACAACGGCAAACAGTTCGACTGTACCCTCTTCAAAGACACATGCCACAAGTTAGGGACCTGCGTCCGTTTCGCATCCGTCTACCACCCCCAATCCAACGGAGCCGTCGAAAGAGCCAACGGCATCATATTCTCAAACATCAGGAAGTGCCTCCTGAACCTTCCAAAAGGCAAGTGGGCAGATGATCTCCCGAGGGCGGTCTGGGCACACAACTCCACCGAGTCGAGGGCCACGGGTTTCTCACCATTCCGGCTCCTGTTCAGAGCCGAGGCCATGTCTCCCGAGGAGCTCAAGCTGGGGAGCCTCCGAGTCAGCCACCGCGAAGCCGCCGAATCAAGCGTGCTTACCGAAAAAGACGCGATGGAGCTAGACACGCTCAGAGCCGCCGAGAACTTGGAAAAATACCAGGAGGAAACCCGAAGATAGCGCGACAAAAAAGTCAAGCCGAAAGACATCACACCGGCAGACCTCGTGCTCAGGCTGAGGCCAACCCACGAAAACCTTAGCAAGTTACACGAGAAATGGGAAGGCCCATTCATTGTCACCAAAAGCTCCTACCACCTTGCAGACAGCGAAGGCAACGAGCTCCCGCACACATGGAACATCGACAGCCTAAAGAAATTCTACCCCTAACAAGGGGGTACATCTCCACAACAAGGCTCAGCGTTGTAAGCCCGTAAAGCACCTTGCGGAACTATAAGCAAGAGGCCGGGCATTTCGTTTTTCTTTCTTTTTCCCTTTCATTTCTTGGGCCGCACTCTTTTCCTCACGGGGAGACTCCTTTCGGAGGTGAGGTTTTTAACGAGGCAGAACCCGCATCTCATGTAATCATCTCCCCACATGAAAAACATAAATGAACCAAAACGTGCAAGTGTCCCCGCCATCCGACTCACGCTACGGGAGGCTCCGGGTCGAACAGGCCGCTAGGCCAATCATCAACCCGGAGCCCCCCAACAGGGCTCGGGGCCACATTGGCCATCGCACGCAGAGCGCGCACGGCCAAATAAGCCTCCTCCCCCCCAAAAGGTCCCGCTAAAGCGGGCAAGGGGCTCCGCGAAAAGCGTGCGGAGCCACCGTTATCTCGAAGTCCTGCTAAGGCAGGCAAGGCACCCATGATCCCGCCAGTGTGCACCCGTGGCCCCGCCACAATGCGCTCGCAGGCGAGCTCCGACCGCCGCTCGCTCCGTAGCCCCCACTCAAGCCTCGCACGAAAAATCGCCGCAGGGGCACGCGCGGGCGTCCCCCCGGGGCTTAGGCGGGGGGTGGTGTTTTTCCAAAAAGCCGAAGCCCTAGCGCGACACCGCGCTCAGCCTACCCGACGAAGCCCAGGCCTCGCTGACAGCCAGGCGGGGGGTGGCGTTTTTTGCAAAAACGTCGAGGGCTGCCACCGAGGCCCAGCACCCCAAGATCCAAGAGACGCGAACGTGAGGACCCGGTGTGTCCGAGGACCGGTGGATGGTCGCTTCCTGGTGTGATGAGTGATTGACAACGTGGTGTGGATTGACGTTTCCCTTGGCTCAAGTATTGCAGGTGTAGAATGCGGCTTGGTTGCATTGGTGCAGGTGAAGAACAGGCGCGAAAGGTCTTAGCCATGGCGGCCTCCGAGGAGCGGAGAGACAAGTAGGCTTGGTTCGAGGGACCCGGTGGCCGGTGGATCAAGTGCGGTTCACATGCTGGCAAGAACGAGCAAGGGGACGTGGTTCCGGTGCGAGGTAGCGGCTCACAACCGAAGCTCGTACGCGGACGAGAAGCCGGCGCAAGGTGGCGGCTAACAACCGAAGTTTGCGCGCGGGGTTTGGTGATTTGGCCACAAAATCATCGGTGGACGGTTTCCCTTGGTTTGGGCCTCAAAACCAAGGACCGAGGACTCGACGTGGCGAAGATGGGCTGTTGGGCTGATTGTATGTACTAGGCAGTGCCGAGTTGAACAACTCGGCAGTGCCGAGTACATGCACTCGACTGGGCCGGCCCAAAACTCGGCGTCGAGGAGCTTCGATCCGGAGGACACGCGGCGTGACTGCAAGGCTTGCGTCGGAGGGAAGCTAGCTTGCAGTGGAAGGTGCCCGAGCCGGAAAATATCTGAAGATCAAATGTCAAATTTGCCCCTGAGGGGTATGTATCACTTAGGGGTAGTTTAGTCTTTAGAGCACCACCACTTGGACTACTAATAGCCCCTTCCAGGGCTGGTGGCTGCTATCTCTCTAGTTATTTTTCATTTGGCTTGTTTAGTTTTTCCCTTCCCTTCATCCTCTCCACCTAGAACTACTTCGAATCTTTCTTAGTTTTGTATAGGTGAATTCATGGTTATGTGATGGAGTTTGTGCTGCTCATCTTTGTGCCATGATTTGATTTCTCGAGCTCCTTCTTCCTTTTCTATTTTCGTGGGTATTTTCGGAGCTATTTTTGGGGGATTTTCGTTCTTCTCTTCTAGGGCGTTTTCTCTCGGATTTCTTTGGGGGATTCACGTATGAGTGCCTTGTGCCTCTTTTGCTGGTGATCCTTTGCCCCCAAGCGCCGAGAATCGCTTTGGATTTGAGATTTTCGGGATGAACTTGATGTCATGGTGTTCATCACGAGATCTGAGTTTCCGGGAGTTGTACTGAGTTAGAGGCCGAGATCTTTTGGGAAAACACTCCACTGGAGGTCTAGATCATCTGACCAAAATCTCGCCTCAAGAGCTCAAGCCGTTTGGGAGATCCATCCTCGAGTTGACTTTGGGGCTGTGCTGTTTGCATGTACTAGGCAGTGCCGAGTTTTGAAATCCGGCAGTGCCGAGTACATACACTCGAGGGCTGCATGTACTAGGCAGTGCCGAGTTTTGAAACCCGGCAGTGCCGAGTACATACACTCGAGAGCTGCATGTACTAGGCAGTGCCGAGTTTGGTAACCCGGCAGTGCCGAGTACATACACCCAGTGACAGATTTGTCAAGTTTTTGGATCGAGGATTCTTTCTGTGTTTCCGCTGCATGTTTCTTGTTCCTAGGGTCAGTAGCATCTCAGTTGCTGCGTGATCTTGGCAAGATTGTGTTACGAAGTCCGGAAGTGATTTTGGGGTGAAAGCCGGATTTGGAAAAGAAAGTTTTATCGGCTCCCATTCACTCCCCCCCTCTCTGGTCGCCGTTTCGGTCCTTCAATTGGTATCAGAGCCGGTTACGGGTCTTTGCGACTCTAACCAGTCTAAGATCCAAAGATGGCGTACCAAGATCGGGGTTCCGGGCCTCCGCACTTCGATGGGAAGAACTACCCGAACTGGGTTGCGCGTATGGGCGCTTTCTTGCGAGGCAAAGGAAAGTTGCTGTGGGATGTGACGAAAGATGAAAACTATGTCAATCCCACCAACTTAGATGCCCAGGATGCAAAGGATAGATTTGAGGCGAATGCCCGAGCTGTTGACTACTTGTTCCGTGCTTTGTCTGCCGAGGAGTTTGAGCGTGTTTTGGGCGAGGACCTAGCTAGCCAGATCTGGCAGAAGCTCAAGGTAGCCCACGGTGGTGATAGCCATGTCAAGGCTAGGCTTTTCTCGATGTACAGGAGAGAGTATGAGAATTTCGCTCATTTGCCTGGAGAGTCGGTTGATGCTTTGTTTCAGCGTTTCACGTCTATTGTCAACAACATGAAAGCCAACATTACCGTGCTCCCATACTCGGATCATGACCGAGCTATCAAGCTCCTGCAAGCACTTGATAGATCCGTGTGGGGTGCCAAGGTTGAGGCGATCATGGAGTCGGCAAACTATGAGACTCTTTCTGTTGATGAGCTTTTCTCGAAGTTGAAGTCTTCCGAGGTGGACAGACAGTTGCTTGCCAAGGCTAAGAGTCCGACTGATCCCCATAGTCTGGCTCTAGTCGGTGGCTCTGGATATGGACATGCTAACACTCCTAGACACTTTGCTTTGTCTTCTCTTGTGTCCCTTCCAGATGAAGAATATGAGGTGCTGAGCGAGGAGGATCTCGCGTTGCTCACGAGGAGGTTCGAGCGGATGTACCAGAACCGCAAGGGTTCGAGGCGTGCCGGGAGTACGTGCTACAGATGCGGGAAGATGGGCCACTTCATCGCCGAGTGCCCCGAGGAGATCAAGAACGACTACAACCGCAAGCACCGCCCGCGAGACGACCACAAGCACCGTCCCAAGGACGAGTACCGCTCCAAGCAGAAGAACAAGGACGAGAGAAGATCCAAGAACAAGCACGGTGGACACAAGAAGCACAGATCTCGAGCGATGGTGGCAGATGCGAGCGACATCGACACAAGCTCCACCAACACCTCGTCAAGCTCAAGCAGTGAAGATGAAGGCCGCGGCCACCGCAAGGAGAAGAAGAGCTTGAACCGCAACTTCAACGGCATCTCCTTCGCCGCCGTCGACTACTGCACCATGGCGCACGACTCCGTGAAGAGCAAGGACGACTCCGACTCCGACTCCGAGGATGAGGTATTGACAGATCCCACCTCTTTGCGTCAGGAGATTGCTAGGTTAGAGCAGTTGGTCGATAACCGCGATGATGTGCTTAGGAAGACCAACAAGGAGAAGAGGGAGTTTAGGTCTTTGCTAGGAGAGTCCAAGGATAGAGTGGCTGAGCTTGAGACCTTGCTTTCTGAGACTGGAAAGAAGGCTATGGAGTTTGAGTCTTTGCTTTGCGAGTCTAGGGAGAGAGCAGCTAAGCTAGAGTCTGAGATTGCTGTTTTGAAAGATGCTCCTCTTGTGTCTGATGAGGTTGAATGCTCGTTCTGTGATGTGCATATTGCTGATCTTGTTGTGCTTAAGGAGAAACACATGACTTGCTTGGATGAACTAGAGGGTGCTAGGGTTGAGCTTGCTGAGTTGAAGTCTAGGTCATCTTTGCTAGGTGCTTGTACTTCTTGTCCTGCTTTGCATGCTCAGTTGCTTGAATCACGCACCATGATTAGTTCACTTGAAGCACAACTTAAATCTCCTATTGCAAATTCCTGTTCTGCTTGTGATGTTGTTGCATTGAAGAATGTTGAGCTAGAACAGTGTGTGAATAGATTGCAAGATGAGAATGATGAGCTGAGACAGTGTTTGGGTTGGTTGTCTGGTCGTGAGCCTCAGCTCAAGATGTTGATTGCTAGTTTCAAGAGAGCTGATGGTTGTGGTCTTGGTTCTGAGAAGGTTGGTGAGAGTAGTGGTGAGAGAGAGAGAGATCCAGAGAGCTCCACCGCAAACATTCCCACAAACCCACCAAAAGCCATTCTCAAGAACACCTTCACACCCAAACCAAACCACCTGCTGAACAAGCTTGACACCACTCCAGATCCTCCCAAGTTTCCACCTAAGTCAGAGAACTTTCAGAGGAGAGTGACCTTTGTGAGGAGTGGGGTTTACCAGCCGAGAGAGAGGGCACAGCCGAGAGAAACCCCAAAGCCAAAGCCAGTCCGCTTCCATTGTGAGCATTGTGGAAGGGATGGACACCTTGAGGAGTTTTGTTGGAGGAAGAAGAGGGAGGTGAGAAGAGAGAAGGAGGTGGGGAACAGGGACAGGTACTACTCTTCTCGTAGTGTGCCTGTGTCTCGTTCACCCTGGCCGAGAGGCGACGCCTTTGTGCGCACAGTTCCTGTGGTTGCTAGTCGTGGTGTTTCAGCTGTTCGTGAGTTTGCTAGGCGGCCTCCGTTTCGCGGTCAGTTTGGTTCAGGGAGGTTCGACCGTAGCTTTGAGGCTAGGAGAGAGTCTAGGCCACGTTTTCCCCCGCGTGGTGCTAGAGGTCCGATGGTGAGAGACGAGAGGGTTTCACGTGGTAGAGTTGATTTTGCTAACCCCTCTTTTGAGCAGATGGCCCGACACTGGTTTGACTCGTTTTGTGCTAACCCCAGTGTCGAGTCATTCGCTCATTCTCGTTCTCGCTTTTGATTGTGCAGGTGGGAGGCTTGGAGAACTTTTGGTTGATGGATTCTGGCTGCTCGAGACATATGACAGGTAATGGTAAGTGGTTCTCCAGTCTCACCCCGGTGGTGTCCAGGCAGTACATCACTTTCGGGGATAAGGGTAGAGGTAGAGTGTTGTCCGAGGGTGCTATTCAGGTGAGCGACACTTTCATGTTGAAGCGGGTTGCACTTGTCAAGAATCTTGGTTTCAATTTGCTCTCAGTTTCTCAGCTTCTTGATGAGGGTTATGAGGTTCGCTTTAAGCGTGGTGATTCGAAAATTCTTGATTCTCGAGGTGACCTTGTGTGTATGATCATTCCTGAGGGACAGATTTTTCGTGCTGATTTTTCTCGATCTTTTGGTCCTTCACGGTGTTTGATCGCTGGTACTTCTTCTGAGCTTTGGAAGTGGCATAGGAGATTGGGTCATGTGAGCTTTGATTTACTCACACGCTTGAGTGCTCTTGACCTTATCCGAGGATTGCCCAAGCTCAAGTTCGAGAAAGATTTGGTTTGTGCACCTTGTAGGCATGGAAAAATGGTTGCTGCTTCTCACCCACCTTTGACAGATGTTATGACTGAGCGTCCAGGGGAGCTTTTGCACATGGATTTGGTTGGCCCCGCTCGAGTTCGTTCAGTTGGTGGGAAGTGGTATGTTCTTGTGGTTGTTGATGACTTTTCTCGGTATGCTTGGGTGTTCTTTCTGGCGTCGAAGGATGAGACTTTTGATTTTGTTCGAGATCTGATTTTGAGGTTGAAAAACGAGAGTAATGGTGGTGCCATGAGAGCTATACGTAGCGACAATGGTACGGAATTTAAGAACACTCGTTTTGATGCCTTCTGTCGTGATCTTGGTCTCGAACATCAATACTCTTCGCCATATGTTGCTTGTCAGAATGGTGTTGTTGAGAGAAAGAATAGAACACTTTGTGAGATGGCTAGGACGATGCTAGATGAGCATAGGACTCCTAGGAAGTATTGGGCAGAAGCGGTGAACACAGCTTGCTATGTTTCAAATCGGATTTTCCTTCGTGCTTTCAAGAAGAAAACTTGCTATGAGCTTTTCCATGGTCGTTCCCCCCGTGTGAGTCACTTTCGGGTTTTTGGTTGCAAGTGTTTCATCTTGAAGAAAGGAAATTTGGACAAGTTTGAGTCTCGTTCGATGGATGGAATTTTTCTTGGTTATGCTAATCACTCTCGAGCATATCGTGTGCTCAATCTTGAAACTAACCAAATCATGGAGACTTGCGAAGTCACCTTCGACGAGACCATTCCGTGTAGCTCTTCTGCTTTTGAGTGTGCAGGTGATGATGACTTGGGACAGCCCATCTTTGAGGAAGAACAGCTTGATGATGAAGACGATGAGGAGATTCATGCACCGTGTGGAGATCGTGTACCTTCTACTTCCACTACTACCACGACGTTCGACGACGGCCCCTCTGCTACACCTTCGTCGAGTCGCGCTCCAGATCGAGTTCAAGTGGAAGCTGATGTTGAGGGGGAGGCAATCTCGAGGCGAGAAGCTCCCCGGCTGGTACAGAGGGATCATCCACCTTCGAAGATCATCGGGAACTTGGATGAACGCACTACACGGTCGAGGTCACAGAACATCTCTCATTATGCTCATTCTGCTTTTGTCGCGTCTTTTGAGCCCAAAAATGTTGGACACGCTTTATCTGATTCCGATTGGGTCAATGCCATGCATGAAGAGCTTGAAAACTTTGAGAGAAATCAGGTGTGGAAGTTAGTAGAACCACCTCCAAATTGCCATCCTATAGGAACCAAGTGGGTTTTCAAGAACAAGAGGGATGAGAGTGGTGAGATTGTGAGAAACAAAGCGAGGTTGGTTGCTCAGGGGTTTTCGCAGCAGGAGGGGATAGATTATGAGGAGACATTTGCTCCTGTTGCCCGTTTGGAGGCAATTCGGATCCTTCTAGCATTTGCAGTTGCTAAAGGGTTCAAATTGTACCAAATGGATGTGAAGAGTGCCTTCTTGAATGGGGTGATCGAGGAAGAAGTATATGTGAGGCAGCCCCCGGGTTTTGAGAGTGAGAGATACCCACACCGAGTGTACAAACTCCACCGAGCTTTATATGGCCTAAAGCAAGCACCCAGAGCGTGGTATGGCAGGTTGAAAGGGTTCTTGCTTAGCAAGGGGTTTGTGATGGGGAAGGTTGATAAAACGCTCTTCTTGTTGAGGAATGGCAATGATCTCTTAATCGTTCAGATTTACGTGGATGATATCATTTTTGGTGGCTCTTCTCATGATCTTGTTGCCAAGTTTGCAGACGATATGAGC
This sequence comes from Urochloa ruziziensis, assembly GCA_015476505.1. Classification (NCBI taxonomy): domain Eukaryota; kingdom Viridiplantae; phylum Streptophyta; class Magnoliopsida; order Poales; family Poaceae; genus Urochloa; species Urochloa ruziziensis. The sequence continues at coordinate 1,986,683 of CM027124.1, read as the reverse complement.
AGGGAATTTGAGATGTCGATGATGGGAGAGTTGCAGTTCTTTCTCGGGCTGCAGATCAAGCAAACCAAGGATGGGACATTCGTGCACCAAAGCAAGTACACCAAGGACATTCTCAAGAAATTCGACATGAGCGACTCCAAGCCGATGACTACGCCGATGAGTACGACTACAGCTTTGGATGCGGATGAGGACGGAGAACCAGTGGACCAGAAGGAGTACCGGAGCATGATCGGCTCCCTCCTCTACTTGACGGCGACGAGGCCGGACATACAGTTCAGCGTGTGTCTGTGCGCTCGTTTTCAGGCTTCACCGAGGACTTCACATCGTCAGGCCGTCAAGAGGATTTTAAGGTATCTCAAGTTCACTCCTGAGCTGGGTCTTTGGTATTCTGCCGATTCCACTCTTGCACTTCATGGTTTTTCTGATGCGGATTTTGCTGGATGTCGTGTTGATCGCAAGTCTACTTCTGGTCAGTGTCAGTTTCTTGGTTCGTCTCTTGTGTCTTGGTCTTCTCGCAAGCAGTCTAGTGTAGCCCAATCCACCACAGAGGCCGAGTATGTTGCTGCTGCTAGCTGCTGTTCTCAGTTGCTTTGGATCACATACACCTTGAGAGATTTTGGCTTAAACATGTCCCATGTTCCACTTCTTTGTGATAGCACCAGTGCCATAAGCGTAGCCAAAAATCCCGTGCTTCATTCCAAAACCAAACACATAGAAGTGAGGTACCACTTTCTGAGAGATCATGTGGAGAAAGGAGATATTGAGCTTGCCCATGTTTCTACCCAAAACCAGCTTGCAGACATTTTCACTAAGCCACTTGACCAAGTTACCTTCACCCGCTTGCGAGGAGAACTTGGTGTGTGTGCAGTTTACTGAGCTGAGTTTTGGAGGCTTCTCTTGTAGCATATGTATATTTGTGTACCATCTTTGTATCTTGATGTATATTTTTCTTGCTTTTGTATCTTGATTTATCTTTTGTATCATATCTTAGGATGAGCTTCTCCTATATGCAGTGATTGGTACAACTTGCTACATTTTAGAGTTTAGGCAGGCTGGCTAGGGATTGATTGTATGGATGGCTATGCTCTTGATGGTTTTGATATATATTCTTTTGAGATAGTCTCTTTTCGAAATTAAAATGACAAACTGAACTTAAATTTCTTCACCCATGAGTAAATGCCTTTGCATGTCTTGTTTGAGCCGAAATGGCTATATCTGGCTTAAGATCATGTTAGGGTGTGATATTCTTTTCAATTGGGTCAAAGACCTTTGTCATTATAAATGTTTAGCCCATGCTTTATCTTGTGGAGGAGCATAAGCTTCTTTCTGTCGCAAAGACATTTCATGTACCATGCTTAACTTGAAAAACTTGAAAAATGAGATGTCTATGCATGAAAGAAGAAAGTTGAGAAAAAGATATATTTGCAGAAAATTATGCTCATGTCTCTATGCTTTCACCATTGCACACACTTGCACACATGGGTGCTAAGCGGTTGCATGTTGTTTGCCGGAGAAGTCTCCCATGAGAAGTGAACACATGGCTCCGTGCTTTGACATGACATGAGGTAGAACTTGGGCGTTTATGATGATCTTTTGTCAAGAATGCTTGTCCTTTCATGATGTTGGTGAGATGAAGTTCATTTTTGCTTGAACAATCCATGGTTAGGACTTTGCTCATGTGGTGACATTTTTGATAAAATTCCACAATTTGCTCATGGCTTTGTCAATTGGATATATGTCTTCACCTTCTTGATGGCAATGCCCGTGTGACACGATGAACTATCTTGTTTGCCTCTTCTCTAACCTGTAGCACTTTGTATTGCTCATTGTATATTTGAGAAGCTTGTAGTTGCATTTTTGCATTTTTTGCTGTGCTGCCTGTGCATACTCGGCAGTGCCGACTGGAGCAACTCGGCAGTGCCGGTTTTTGCGCTTGTAGTTGCATTTTTGCATTTTTGCTGTGCTGCCTGTGCATACTCGGCAGTGCCGGTTTGTGCAACTCGGCAGTGCCGACTTGTGCCACTCAGCGTCGGTTTCTGTATTTTGGGTTTTTCTGACCTTGATTCATGCATTGTCAACAAGGGGGAGAATGTCTGGAGCATTTCTAAAAGAAGAGGGAGAATTTTTGAAAATCTTCTGGAAAGTTTTTGAAAGTTTGTGCAAGATTGCATTTTCTAAAAGAGAAGCACATGTGTTGTGGATTTGAGCCATTTTCCACACATTTTCGCACGCACAAGTTCACTTGTTCAGGGGGAGCTTGCATCAATGCAGGGGGAGTGCTTTGAGTGTTCTGAGAAGTGATTTGGAGATTCGTGACTTGTTTTGTGCTTTTGCTCTTTTGCCGATGGTGTTGAGCCCTTTCGCTTCTTCTTGAAGGGTCGGCGTTTCTGGAGCTTTCTCTTGCAGAGTGACTTTGTTCTCAGCTTGTTCTTGCTTTTAGTCACTTGCTTGAGTCTTGTTTTCGATTTCTTTTATATTTTCTTTATCTCAATGGTACTATGTGTGTGTTGTCAATGCACTCATCAAGGGGGAGATTGAGGACCCGGTGTGTCCGAGGACCGGTGGATGGTCGCTTCCTGGTGTGATGAGTGATTGACAACGTGGTGTGGATTGACGTTTCCCTTGGCTCAAGTATTGCAGGTGTAGAATGCGGCTTGGTTGCATTGGTGCAGGTGAAGAACAGGCGCGAAAGGTCTTAGCCATGGCGGCCTCCGAGGAGCGGAGAGACAAGTAGGCTTGGTTCGAGGGACCCGGTGGCCGGTGGATCAAGTGCGGTTCACATGCTGGCAAGAACGAGCAAGGGGACGTGGTTCCGGTGCGAGGTAGCGGCTCACAACCGAAGCTCGTACGCGGACGAGAAGCCGGCGCAAGGTGGCGGCTAACAACCGAAGTTTGCGCGCGGGGTTTGGTGATTTGGCCACAAAATCATCGGTGGACGGTTTCCCTTGGTTTGGGCCTCAAAACCAAGGACCGAGGACTCGACGTGGCGAAGATGGGCTGTTGGGCTGATTGTATGTACTAGGCAGTGCCGAGTTGAACAACTCGGCAGTGCCGAGTACATGCACTCGACTGGGCCGGCCCAAAACTCGGCGTCGAGGAGCTTCGATCCGGAGGACACGCGGCGTGACTGCAAGGCTTGCGTCGGAGGGAAGCTAGCTTGCAGTGGAAGGTGCCCGAGCCGGAAAATATCTGAAGATCAAATGTCAAATTTGCCCCTGAGGGGTATGTATCACTTAGGGGTAGTTTAGTCTTTAGAGCACCACCACTTGGACTACTAATAGCCCCTTCCAGGGCTGGTGGCTGCTATCTCTCTAGTTATTTTTCATTTGGCTTGTTTAGTTTTTCCCTTCCCTTCATCCTCTCCACCTAGAACTACTTCGAATCTTTCTTAGTTTTGTATAGGTGAATTCATGGTTATGTGATGGAGTTTGTGCTGCTCATCTTTGTGCCATGATTTGATTTCTCGAGCTCCTTCTTCCTTTTCTATTTTCGTGGGTATTTTCGGAGCTATTTTTGGGGGATTTTCGTTCTTCTCTCTCTAGGGCGTTTTCTCTCAGATTTCTTTGGGGGATTCACGTATGAGTGCCTTGTGCCTCTTTTGCTGGTGATCCTTTGCCCCCAAGCGCCGAGAATCGCTTTGGATTTGAGATTTTCGGGATGAACTTGATGTCATGGTGTTCATCACGAGATCTGAGTATCCGGGAGTTGTACTGAGTTAGAGGCCGAGATCTTTTGGGAAAACACTCCACTGGAGGTCTAGATCATCTGACCAAAATCTAGCCTCAAGAGCTCAAGCCGTTTGGGAGATCCATCCTCGAGTTGACTTTGGGGCTGTGCTGTTTGCATGTACTAGGCAGTGCCGAGTTTTGAAATCCGGCAGTGCCGAGTACATACACTCGAGGGCTGCATGTACTAGGCAGTGCCGAGTTTTGAAACCCGGCAGTGCCGAGTACATACACTCAAGAGCTGCATGTACTAGGCAGTGCCGAGTTTGGTAACCCGGCAGTGCCGAGTACATACACCCAGTGACAGATTTGTCAAGTTTTTGGATCGAGGATTCTTTCTGTGTTTCCGCTGCATGTTTCATGTTCCTAGGGTCAGTAGCATCTCAGTTGCTGCGTGATCTTGGCAAGATTGTGTTACGAAGTCCGGAAGTGATTTTGGGGTGAAAGCCAGATTTGGAAAAGAAAGTTTTATCGGCTCCCATTCACTCCCCCCCTCTCTGGTCGCCGTTTCGGTCCTTCAGAACGCAGATCAATTACTTAAAATACTTCAGAATGGTTACAAGAGCACCAGACTCAAAACAGCTCCACAACGTGACCGCGCAACTGCGCAGCTCCCACGGGCGCGTCACAGGCATAGGCAAAAAGCTCGCAGCCCGCAAAATCCTCGGGCTCCACCTTCACGTTAGCCTCCCCCGGAGCCGGGGAGCGCTGTCGGCGAGGCCCACTCCAGCCATCAAACACTAGGCTACCACAACGGCTACCGCAACCATAGTGGTCTCGAACGTATTCCCAGAAGTGGTGAAACTCCCGGTACGGGTAGCAGCACTCAAAGTACCAAAGTGCGTAGCCGCTAACAATAATCCCATCCCTCTCCATACGCAGAGGCATAACCTCGTCATCAAAGTCATCTGGCGCAACCTGTGCACCCATGGGCCTTTCCAATTAAATACATCGCCGTGGCAAAAGTTTACAAGCAAAACGAGGGCTTAACATGCCCAAAAGAGAAAAGCTCAGTCCCTCACATCTCCCACGGAGCTCGGGCCCAGATCCCGGCTCGGAGCCCTTGGGGAAGGCTCCAGCTCCCCCTCAGTGGAGCCCAGGGCCTCCTCCCCCCCGTCCTCCGAGCTCTCCTCGTCGGAGGCCTCAGCTTCGTCTCCCGCCTCCATCTCGCCCTCCTCGAGCTCCGCCTTAGCCCTCACCTGCGCACGAGTAAACAATGTCTCAGCACGCCACTCGGCGACGCCATTCGTAAAACAGACTGCTTGAACCAGGACCAGAGCTAAGCACATACCTCCGCCAGCCGAGCGCGCGCCGTCGTACGCGCAAGGAATCGCCCGTCGGTGTTACACCAGCCTCGGATGCAGGCTCGGCGCAGGTCCTTCACGGCTTCGGAAGAATGCGTAAAGTTGGCCCTGCGGAAGGCCATCGATTTTGTGCCCACCTTGGGGAGGTGGTCACATCCGGCGTTCTCCAGCGCCTCCCCCACGGTCTCTGCAGTCAAGGTCGTTGCGTAGTCGCTGGTACCCTCAAAGATCGACGGGAGCGACTGGAACTCAGCCTCGAGCCACTCCAAGTAGGCCAGGCTGTCAGCCGATGCGGGGGACGGAGCGGGGCAAGAGCCGAACTCCTCAAGGGCCGCCGCATAAGCGCACTCTGCTCCTCCAACGACGCCGTGACCCCCCTCCTATCCTCCTCGGCCTTGGCTCGGAGACTTGTCTCAGCCTCCACCAAGTCGCAGAGCCCAGCGACAACCTTCTCGCTCTTGCGCAGCTCCGCCTTTAGCTTTGCTATCTCGTTGACCATCTACGTGCAAGCAACTTTCAGGTGAGTATTTTGCATAGCAAGCTCGAAATTCGACTCCTTAAGCAACCCTCTCAGGGTCTCCAAGCAACTAACCTCCTACCGAAGGCTGTCCACCTCCAGCTTCTCCCGCCCCTGACGCTGAGCCTCCATTTCCCCAAGGACGCGCCCTATAACACAGCTCTGCAGAGGCCACAAGCCGCAATCAGAGGACAGCCACTACAAACTCAAATTACGACCAAGCGTGCGGAGGCAAAGAAAAGCGGCTTATCCTCCGGCCGTACTCCACAGCCAGAGTGCCTAGATCTCTCACTTCGTAGCCCTTAACCATCTGCTCGAATTCTGAAAAGCAAAACAAGGAAAGCGCGCGTTAAAGGAACCACAACTGCGGGCTCGAGGAAACCAATTCGGGAAACCCCTACCTGACGCGTCAAGAGATCGAGGCCCCCCCCGAGCTCCGGCGGCCCCCACCACGGCAGACTCCTTGCCCGGAGCCCAGGGCTGAGGCCCTCCCTCGGCTCCGCTTGCCCTGGCGTCCGCAGCCTTGCTCGATGGCGACACCACGGGAGCATCACCTTTCAACATCAGCACACCACAGGTTAAGGAAGAGATGCGGGACCCCAAACGAACGCTCATGTCAAAAACCCTCCCGTATTCATCACTGTCACGGGTCACTAGGCCGTAACGCGTCAACAAGCCTGCAAAGCTCAGCGGCGGCTCCACCAGCCCCTCGCCAGGCAAAGCCAACACTCGGCGAAGATCCTCCAAGAAGCCGGGGGAGGCACTGCAGGTAGCAAAAGGCGAATATCCAGGGATCAGTGCCTCATCTGGGCCACAGCGCGTAGCCTTGGAGCGAACAGCAGCGGCCGCTTCAACCATCTCCAGGGATGAGGCGGGCCCCCCCGGGGCCGCCAGAGCCTTCACCGCATCCGCCGCCAGCTCCGCCTCCACGGTCTGGGAGATGGGCCCCGGAGGCGTCTGGTCGTCTTCATCGTCCGAGTCAGCGGGGGCCACGCGCAGCACGATCCGGCCCTTAGGTCTCTTGCTAATCACCTTTGAGCACAGCCTGGACCTTCCCGGCACCGGGGCATCCTCGCCACCAACCTGCCGGCCCCGCGTCTTGAGACGATGCCGTTTCTTCCGCTCAGACTCCTTCGTCCTCTGGGAGTCTCCGCCCACACTTGTCCCGGCGGCGGACGGTTCCTGAGCTCCCTTCCGCTTCTTGGGGACCACCGCTTTCATCTTGGCCCCAGCCTCCGCCGGGGCAATAGCCCCTTTGCGGGCACGCGAAGCCCCCTTCGGAAGAAAGGCCCTCGGGGGCACCTCCACCCCCATCTCAGCGAGGCACCGGTTTAGCCTCTGATCATGCTTGACGATTGCCGTCCGGGAGTCCACCTCCGGGGCAGTAATATAGCCAAGCAGGTCGACGACGTCGCGGTCGACCTTCTCCACTATCTGGCCGTTCGAAAGACCGGGGAACCGTATGGCCCGGTCCAGTTGGAACAAGGGAAAAGGCACACCCTTGAAGCCCCCAAAATCCCGAAACTCAAGGGACACAGGCATCCACGATGACCTCAGGGGCCAGATCCCCGCTGCCACAAACTTGTCCACCACATCCCGACCTCCGAGCAGCAGGGTGGCTTGCGTGAAGCGAGTCATGCACTCTTTGAACCTGGAGGTGCTGTCGTAATACGGAAGGCACTTCACCTTTAAAGAGACGGAGACGCCCCAGCAAGCGAAAACGCCGGGAGCTCCGCCTCGTTGGCCTGGACTGACCCTCCCGCCGGAGCTCCCACGTAGAACCAGTACTGCAGCCACTCGTCGTCCAGCTTCCCCTTTTGAGCCTTGGACAGCTCCACCTTCGTCACACTAGGGTCCAGCTCCCTGCGCGGGAAGAAGGTGCCAAACCGAAACTGGTTGGTGTACGTGACGCCATCAGCAAGCGTCACCTTCTTGTATTGAGTATGCAGCTCGTAGAGCCGCACAAATGCGTCCACATTAGGCTCCGCTCCGAAGGTCTTCACAGCCCAGAAGAACTTACTGAGCTAGATAAAGGAGGTCAGGGTCAGGTGGTGAAGCTGCACCCGATACCGCCTCAAAATATCCGCCAGCTGAGGCTGGCACGGAAACCAGAGCCCCGCATTGAAGAAGTCCCGGAACACCACGACTTCTCCGGGACGGGGAGTTGGCTCTGACTCGGCTCCGGGTGCACGGCCCCATCCCGCAGGGAAGAAGCCTTTCTCCTCGTAGAACCTGATTGTGGACTCCCCAACACAGGAGGGCCCAAAGTAGACGGTCAGGCGCGGCTTCAATTTCCACGCGCGGCCGGCAGCCTCCGACTCGTCACCCGACGGGCCATCACTTCCCTCCCCGGCGGAGGCCGCGGCCGGCTCCCCCGCAGCCGGGCTAAGCGCCACATCAGCCTGAACCTTGGCTTGAACCTCAACATCAGCCCCCTCCCCGGCCAGAACGTCGTCGTGCGCAGGGCTCGTCATGGCCAAGTCGATCAGCCGGGCAGTCTGCTTGGTCCGAGCCAGCCTGAAAACAAAAACCCGCGCTAATGTCGCGAAGGGACAAAGGACCCTCTCCGCAAGGGGCATAACCTAAGCCACAAACCGAAGCCCCTAAAGGAGGGGAATCCAACAAACCTGAACAATGAGGAACGTAGGATGCAGCAAGCGCAAATCTCGAGGCGGCGTGAATTAGGGCAAACGAGAGGGTGCGGCGTGGTGAAAAGACTTTTCACTGTGCCCTCCACCCCTTATATAGGGTCACCCGGGGTAACCGACAAAAGCGCCTCAGAACGCGAACATGCGGCCAATCGGCACATGACGCGTGTCCATTCCGTATAGCGTCCGTCGGCTCCGCCCAAGGCGCCCATAGCCAACAGTCTCAGAGGAACATCTCCGGAGCCGGCCCTTTCCTCCGGCGCTCGGGGTGGCGTTTTGGGGCTGACAAAGGGTTCGAGGGCCTTGGGCGCCGAAGTCGAAGCCCAGCCCACGAGGGGCTACTGTTGGGGACCGCCAAAATGAAACCCACCTCGAGCCCCTTTGGAGGGCCCGGCGATGCCCTAAGAGCATTCCCCACAAGAAGCGTGGAGCCCCTGACGGCGGCTCCGCGGTGGCTAACCCAGTTTTCCTTTCAGGCATCGAAGCCCCAGGACGGCCGCAGCCTGGAGGCATGGCTCCGACCAAGCCCCCAGCGAAGCCCGGCAAGCAACCAGGACCGCGGACCACTAACCCTATTTCTATTTCAGGTATCGAAGCCCCGGGACGGCCGCAGCCTGGGAGCAAGGCTCCGCCCAGGGCCCCTGCGAAGCCCGGCGAACGGCCGGGGCTGCGGGCCTCCAGAGGAAGGCTCCGGGGGGCGACCGGCCAGGTACCCCAGATCGGGGCTGCGACGGTCGATCGAAACGAAGGGCAGGTGCCCTGCCAGAGCCGCTCCCAGAGACGTGAGGCGGACGGCATCAGAGGCGGGTTTTCAAGAAGGCACCTTAGGTAGGCTGACCAGACACGACAGCGCTGTAGGTATGCAAGTTGGATTTGCCGGGGTGGTTGAACCCGGCGGTAAATGTACGAAGATAGGCCTGCGTGCCTGTGAAGTTGTAATGTAAACTAGGGGCATAACCGTCCTTCCAGGGCAGAGCGGAGGAGGTATAAAAGGCGCCCTCCACCGCGTGTAAGAGGGTTGGCATTTCGGATGAATACAAGGACCCCTTGGCTTCTAGTTTTGTTCATTGCTCTCCGCTTTGTCTGGACTTCTAGGGGGCCCACGGAACCCTAGACCCAACAGGGAACACACTCACCGCCCACCTCGAGCCGATCTCGTGCAGGAACGGTGGCCGGAGGTGGTGCGACGGCGGCGGGCGGCAGAGCGGCGCGGCGGCGGCCCTGTCTTCACCAATGCCGGCGACGGCAGTGGCGGAGAAGAGCGGCTGGGGCGCTGGGAGGCTGGAGTGGAGGCGTGGGCGTGCTCTGGTGGTGTTCCGCGGCAGCGGGGCAGCACGCACGGCGACGAGCGGTGGCGGCAGCCTAGCGGCGAGGTGGAGCGCGGGCGGAGGGGGGTCTGCGGCGAGGGCAGCCACGCCTTTTATAGGCGGCCGGGGCACGGCTCGGATGGCGGTTCGAAGCGGTGAAGCAACCATGTGGAGGCTCAGGCGGCGCGTGGGCTTGACAGCCACGGTGAGCTCGGTCTTGGTCGGGCACCGGTCGGCGTGAAGCAGGGGCGGTCGGGCGGCGACGGTGAAGCAATCGCGCTGGATTAGGGGACAGCGAGGATCCGGCGGGCGTCGCATCGCGGTCGGAACGCGGCCGCGCAGCCGGTCGGGCAGCGACGACGGCGAAGCTCCGCGTGGCGCACGGCGAGCGGCGGCTCGCCCGCGGTTGAGGTGGCGTGGTCGGGACGGGAGCGGTCGGGGCGGCGCTGTCCTTGGCCGGTCGGCGAGCTCGTAAGCTGGTTCACTAGCAGCTCCGCGGCGCGGACGGCGGCGTGCCGCGTGGCGCACGCGTGGGCCTACCAGGGTGAAGAGGACATGGCGCCGAGATCTCCCGATCGGCTTCGGCAGTCGTGTCAGACGCCGGGCACCAGGTGGCAGCGGCGGTCGGCTGGAACGCGCGGCGCCGGAGAGCGCGGTCATTCCGTCGAACACTTGGCGCGCGCATGTTCAAACACGAATTTATACCAAAATTTGAACTAAACTCCAAAATCTCCAAATACTAAAGTTGTATCCCGTAGTGTAGGCTACTTGTAAAGGTCAACCATAGAAAAAGTCTCTAGATCAACGAAAAATTTGAGGAGAAATCAGCGTGAACTCGAGTGCCATTCTGCCCTGAACTTCTGTGTTTGACCGAGTTTGACTGAGATTTAAGGTGCCTTCCACTCAAAATCTGGACTTGGGCCAATTAACAAAGATGTGTCCCTCTAAAAACTGAACAACTATTGTATTGGTTGATTTTTAAGTTCTTAAGCGAAAATTTGAATTCAAGCCATGCCAACCATGAAAGGTCCAAAGTTCATCGGGATATAAAGGGTTTTGGGTGGGTTTTTCTTAAGTGAAAATCTAGGTGGGGCCAAGGAGCACTTAATTAAGCTAAGACACAAGGTTTAGCAAGTGATTAAGCTAAATGAACACCTAGCTTGTCACAATTGTCGCATGTGTATAGATTTCACTGATCTGAATAAAGCATGTCTAAAAGACGGCTTCCCCTTACCGCGCATTCATGTGTTGGTGGACTCTGCGGCAGGATCAGAGAGGATGTCTCTATTGGATTGTTTCTCCGGCTATCACCAAGTATGGCTCCGCAAGGAAGACGAAGACAAGACAAGCTTCATAACACCGTTCGGGACATATTGTTTTGTCCGGATGCCAGAAGGACTTAGAAACGCAGGACCAACCTTCTGCAGAATGATACAGATCGTGTTAGACTCTCAGCTGGGTAGAAATGTGTTAGCTTATATGGACGATGTGGTTGTGCGAAGCCTTAGAAAAGAGGACCATGTACAAGACTTATGTGAGACATTTGCAAACTTTCGAAAGTTTGCCCTCAAGTTAAATCCTGCGAAGTGTGTATTCGGAGTCAGCAAAGCAAGTTATCGGGATGCATGATATCAAAATCAGGAATCCAAGCAAATCCAGAAAAAATAGAGGCAAGAAGAAGAATGCAAGTTCCAAAGTCCAGAAAAGATATATAAAAGCTAACAGGGCGTATAACAGCTTTGGGAAAGTTTATTTCGAAATTGGCAGAGCGAAGTCTCCCCTTTTTTAAGCTGTTAGGATCTTCCAGCACTTCAAGCGGGGAGATGAAGAGCAGAAAGCCTTTGATGTTCTGAAGACATATCTCAAGCAAACAACCATCTTAACAAGACCTACTCCAAAAGCAACTTTGTTATTGTATATAGCAGCTTCGGAATCCGCTTTGAGTGCAGTGTTGATAGAAGAAAAGGAAGTCAATGGTCAGCTCGTGCAAGTGCCGGTATACTTCGTGTCAGAGGCATTATCAGCCTCCAAGAAATTTTACTCCGAGATGGAAAAAATGGCATACATAGTGGTCATGGCTTCGAGAAAGCTTAAACATTATTTCCAGTGTTCCCCAATAGTGATACCGACTTCGCACCCATTGAGAGACATGTTTGAAAACGGAGAGTCTTCGGGAAGAATCAGCAAATGGGCAGCAGAGTTAGCACAATACGGGATCACTTTTATTTCAAGAAAATCTATAAAATCCCAAGTCTTGGCCGATTTCATTGCAGATTGGACTTCGGCACCGTTTCAGCAAAACAAATCGGTAACAGACAATTATTAGGGAGTCATGAGCGACGGGGCCTACTGCAAAGATGGGGCTGGTGCAGGAGCAGTTTTGACATCGCCTTCGGGAATCACGTTGAGATACGCCCTAAAGTTAGATTTTCTGGGAGCAACCAACAACGTTGCAGAATACAAAGGGCTTCTTTTAGCCTTAAGGAAAGCACGTGCATTAGGTGCAAGGAGAATCCTGATACGTACAGACTGACAGTTGTTGTCAGGACACATCGGGAAGTCCTATCGAGTGAGAGACCTGGAGATGGAGAGGTACTTAAAAATAGTGAGGTCAATGGAGAAGTATTTCTTGGGGTTCACAGTAAAGAGCATACCAAGAGAAAGGATAAATGAAGCAGGTAAATTGGAAAAGGAAGGGCATCAAATACTTCGCTAGATCCAGACGTATTCTACGAGGTTCGGAAGTACAAATCAGTTAATTCCGATGAAGAGCCAGTGAAGTACATAAACGCAATCATCAGCGAAAACTGGAGGCATCGATCATTGCATACGAACCAAAGAGTGAGGAAGAACAAAGAAGCATGCAGCAGAAGGCAAAAACATTTGTTATGAAGGGAGACAAGTTATGCAAAACCGGAGTGTGTGCTCCCCTGTTGAAGTGTATCTCTTTTGAGGAGGGGAAGCAACTGTTAAAACAAATTCATGTCGGAGCTTGCACTTTGCACTTAGGTACAAGAAAATTGGTGAGAAAGGCTTTCAGACAAGGTTTTTACTGGCCAATGGCAATACAAGACGTAGACAACGTGGTTAGATCGTGCCCAAATTGTTAGAAACACTTCCCGTATCACAAAGCACCCTCATACGAGATACAACTTATTCCGCCACTTTGGCCGCTGGCTCGATGGGGAATGGATATAGTTCGACCACTTCCAACAGCTCTGGGAAACTACAAATATATATGCAATCGTTGTTGTGGAATACTTCTCGAAGTGGATAGAAGCACAACCAGTTCAAACGACAACTTCGGCAACAGTACAAAAGTTCTTTTGGCAAAACATTATCAGTCGCTTTGGTGTTCCTCATGAATTAACTGTAGACAACGGGAAGCAATTCGACAGCAAAGAGTACAGAAAATTCTGCTTCGAAATGGGAACGGAGTTGTGTTTTGCGTCAATATATCATCCTCAATCAAATGGCGTAGTAGAAAGAGCCAATGGCATAGTGTTTACGGGCATCAAAAAGAATTTGACGGATATGCCAAGGGGCAAGTGGGCCAAAGAATTGCCAAGAGTAATCTAGTCACATAACACAGTTGAGTCAAGGGCAACGAAGTTCATGCCATTCAGACTGCTATACGGTGAAGAGGCAATGACTCCGGAATAGATCAAAATGGAGTCAATGAGAGTGGAGGACCTGCACAATGCCGAAGACATGGAAGTCACAAATGATGTGGTGCACGAAATCAGAGAGCAAGCCCAGCAAAATCTAGCAGATTATCAAGATGAGACGCGAAGATGGAAAAACAAGAAGATGATTCCGAAAGAAATAAAGACAGTTGATCTAGTGCTAAAGAAAAAGACAAGGGAAACTGGAAAGCTTCAAGCAAAGTGGGAAGAACCTTACCTAGTGTCAGAAATAGAAAGGAAGGGTGCTTATAGGCTCAAGACACTGGAAGGCCAAGCAGTGTCGTACTCCTGGAATCAGGAGATGCTTCAAAAAGTGATCGTGTAGGGATCCCGAAGTGTTTCCACCTTTTTTTCTTTTATCCATTTTGTAATTTTTCTTTTTATTTTAAGAGTCGAGTTAACATTTGTAAAAAATTAGAAAACTATGAACGGGACTTTTACTCTTTTCCTCACAGGGAGAGTCTTCGCTTTAAGTCGTCTTGACTAAGGGAAGATGTGAGGTTTTTAATGAGGCAAGTTCCCGCTAGGATGTAAACTTCCTTGTGAAAATATAAACAAGGTAGTCCCAAGAGAAGAGATCAAAAGCAAATGTTCCGAAGTGATTCGCACCTTGAAAGGGGAATTAGCTTTCAGAAGTGATGAGCTAAAAGCTCTAAATAGGTGAACGCCGCGACGCTCAAATCAGACAGCAAACATCGCGCCTCAGAATTCACCTAGCAATTCCATGCGAAATGCTGGACAAAAAGAGACCGCACACTTTCATGAAATATGAGGTGATGCGCACTCGGCGAAGTTTGGCTGACGAGTCACTTCACGAAAAATAAAAGACCTTCATTGATCCCTTTGCAATAAACGAAAAGGGGGGAGGCGCTTCTTTCAGAAGTTTTCGTTAATTACAAAGTGCATATATCTTTCACGTACATAAAAAGTGTTACACTCAGCAAAGATTGTTACAACATAAACCCGAAGTGCCAAACACTTCGGTAGCTACATCAAAAATAACTTTGTCAAAGTCTTTCGCTCGCTCCGGAGTCGTCGTCGACTTCGTCCGCATTTTGTAGCAAATTACAAGAGGTCCCAGCGGTGGCTTTATAAACAAAAATGGGCACATTGAGTGGGGCTTCATCAACAGGCTCCTCCTTAACAACATTCGGATCAAAAAGTAGTGGGAACTCTACACCAGAGGAAATATGCGCCAAACGGCGATGCTCCCTGTTCATGCGGTGAGTGTGTAGCGTAGAATCTTGTCGTATCGGATCACATAGAAACTCTTTGAAAAAGTCCTTTGTTTCTTGATTAAGGCGTTTGTACTTGTTAATTCTATAGTTCTAGAATTGTTCAAATGACACATCGGGACGCTTGGCGTGAAAACGCTCCCAAACAAGTGAAGACATGACATATGGTCTGCGTTGAATAATAACATGAGTTGCAACTTCGGTAACCTGCGCAGGAACCGACTCCGGAACCTGCGCAGGAACCACGAGTTTAGATATATTACAAGAATAAGTTTTGACACATCTCAGCTCAAAATGAAACCAAACAGTCCTTACCATCTACACTAGACCTCTTCAGGTTGTCCCGAAGTTGGGTCGTTAGCAGGAGTGTCTTGTGTAGGGAGTGCCGAAGTGGAGCCAGAGGCATGCGACGTCTTGGATGATGGCTTCAGATCATTTCAATGCTTGGACGGCTGGACATCAATAAAACGATAATAAGATATACAAGCAAAAACAAGATGAAAATCTCAAGGAAAGCAAAAGACGAAAGGAAAACCTGAGAGAAACGACGTCCTTCGTCCACAGCAAGTTTGTAACCATGAGCCTGGTAGAAGTTCCTCACGAAGTTTTTGGCAATGTTCTTTGCTAGAACATGGATTTCATAGAAGGATTGGGTCACGGGCCATTCAAACTTAGGATCTCGGAGTGTTTTCAAATCACTCTTATCCAATATAGCCTTCGTGTGCACAGCGCCTTCGTGAAGTAGATTGCATATGGCATGGCACACAGTGCGGGCGGCGATGCAAGCACCAAGCTCGCTGAACGCACGCCCGCAGCTGTTTAAAGATTTGATGCACCCACGCAGCCAGTTGGAAAGTTCGTTGATGGTGCATTCATCAGTGTCCAGAGGTTTAGGGGTGTGTCCATAATCCCGCAGACACTTCGTGATATTGTCGCGAACCTGTGCGATACCCATTTCCATCTCTTGCCAGTAAGCAAGAAGTTCCTTGAGTTCATGGGACTTCGCTTCAAGCTTTAGAGACAAATCATCAGCGCGTTTTTTCTCTTCGGCAGCAGTCTTGCCAAGCTCAGCTTCCAATTTCAGTTCTTCAACAAGCTTCCGAAGAGACTCGTTTTCTGAAGACAGCTTGAGGCATTTCTCTTCGGAAGCTTTCAGAGAAGCAGAAATCTCTTTCTTGTCGGAGTCTAAGCTTTTCACAACTTCGATTTTTTTCTCCAAAGCACTTTTCGTGCTGTTCAAACTCAATTTGAGATCTCTTTTTTCCTTCGTAAACTCCCTTAGCACGACTCGGTTAGCTATGAAAGCTTTCAAACTGATATCTTGAGAACAAACAAGCGAAGAAGAATACCCCTCCTTGCCAAGTTCACTTTCAACAATAGGGAAGCTAAAACAATCACCTGCTCTTTGAAGAACTTTTCTCTCGCGAGGGCGGCTAGTGAAGCAAAGTAGACCTTTCGTCTGACCACCAAACAGTAGAGTCTCTTCGCGTAATTTCAGGCGTTCAGCGACTGTCTCAGGTCTCTCTGTTCTCATGAAGTAACCTTCACTACTTGGGGACAGGCTATTAGTGTCGGAAGGAGAGCGCGCGGCGTCATCACAGGTTTCAAGTACCAATTCTTCTTTTGATGGAGATTTGGAAGGAGGGGCATCAGAAGTGGCAGCATTCTTGCTCGACGACGCGATAAAGTTCTTTGGAGCTATGATCAGTTTAGGGGAAGGAGCTTTCAGAGACTTCGATGTAGCAGCAGGTCTTTTACTGTGGCTATCATTACTATCAGTCTCGAAGTCACTGTACGCAAGGTTATATGGAGGCTTGCTTGAAGGAGCAGCAGTACCCCTTGAGTTACTCCCTTCATCATTTCTCCTTGGGGAAACGCCAAAAGCTTGGTCGATGAAATTGCTGCTACCACTTCCGGCATTGCTGTCTTCGCGGTCCTCGCCACTAGCACCCACTTCGACATTGGATCCCGCCTGTTCGACTTCGGGGGCGACAGCACCGCGACCGCGACCGCGTCGGCCCCTCCTTGTCGCCCTATGTTTGCATTTTTGCCCAACGGGCACTTCGGGGCTGCAGCTGTGGCTTTGGCAGGCCTTTTTAAGCGCACGATCATGAGCAGCATTTTCGCGAAGAAGGGTGGCTTCGCGTTTCCCACAAGGAATCCCGAAGAAGCCAAAATGACGGTTTCCTTGGGTGCCGCCGAGCTTTTCCTCAATCAAATCCAGCTTCAATATGATCTTCAGGACCAAGAATGGTGTTAGCCCGAGCTTCGATCAAATCAACATTAATATCTGTAGCAAACACATTGCATCAGGAAAGAAAAGAAAAAATACACTTCAAGACGAAGAAAAAGTACAAATCGAAAGGAATTAAGACACATAAAAAATGTTGGTAGGAGAGAGAACCTTTTGTCGTCAACCCAAAAGACTTTTCGAAGTCTGGAATCTTGATGGGGCTCTCGAATTCAGCCCAAGTGGCGATCTGCCAGCCAGACTTCACCGAAAAAAGATCGCAACCGCGATATTCTTCAACAAGATCGCACATCCCATACTGAGTAGCGAGAGTTGATAGTGCGACCTGGATGAGGCACGTATTGTCGGTGTCATCCACTGCGATGGGTCGATCGGCTGGAAGAGGACCAAAGATCTTGCAAACTAAGGGACGTGTCTTCGTGGAAGCATCGACGTCAATGGTATGATAAAACCAGTGTGTGATCCACAAATCCTCCCAACGCTTCTTGTAAGTAGTCGCTGGGACCTCGATGTCTTCCTTGTATCGGAAGTTGATGTAGCCATATTCCAGCTCCACACGAAGTGGTTTGTCATCCGCACCAGTACGGGTAACCCTCTTCGGCTGGTGGTGGAGAATGTGAGCGTGAAGGAACAGATCAACTATTGGCGCGACACCCATAGACTTGCAACCCCACATGAAGATACTTAGCTTAACGAAAGCATTGGGGGTCAGATGATGAAGAAAGAACCCAAACTTCTCAAGGATGCCAACGATTGCAGGATCCAGGGGAAAACGAAGACCAGTATTGAAAAAATCCTTAAAAACAATGACTTCGTTGTCCCTAGGATTTGGAACAACTTCGGGCGTAGCCTTCAGAAACAAAGCCATCATGGACAAAGGTGCGGATCATCGACTCCGTAACTCGACTTTGGCCAAACTCACATGTCTTCGGGATGGATGGATTCAGTAGCATCTGTCCCCAAAGTGCTAAGCTTGCGGCAAACCATTTTCTAAAAAACAACTAAATAAAACAAAAACTTAACAAGACATATAAAAACTGTTAAATATACAGCACCGAAGTCAAGAGTGGGGAGTTACCTTGCCCAAGGAGCGAAGACGTTAACGAGTTGTCAAAGAGAAGCAAGCGGAAGTAAGAGCATGGGTCCGACTCCAACCTATATATAGGGGGGGGGGAGGCGGAGCGTAACCCTAGGAGAAACAGTGCCCCCTGAAATTTCGGGAGCAGCAACCGTCCCGTTTTCGCTCAGCTAATATCTCGGGAATGGCAACCGACCCGTTCAAAAAAAAATCGAACGGGGCGTTTTGGGGGAGGCGCTTCTGGAAACCGCGTTCACACGACTTCGAGAGCTCACGACGTTGAGCTCGGGTCATTCGCTCTCGAGGGGCTACTGTTGGGGAACACAGTTTCGTGAGCAACCCCCCCTCCTCCGAGAAGCCTTTGGATTGTTATTTCTTAACGGATCATTTCTCTCCTTTAGTTTTTTAACAGATGCTGCTCATGGCACGCGAAGGTTGGAGGGACCAAGGTTATCGTGAAGTGGCTCCAGGACTTCGCGAGGAGGCTCCGAGACTTCGTGATGATAAATGAGGCATTGACAAAGGAGATGAAGATTTAAAGGCTAGAAGGTCACGAGAGATTGCGAAGAGGGTGCAAGATAGTGCCATGAGACCGCGGGGTGCGCACTCCAGGGGAGAGCTCTGGTGATGACGAGTAAAAGTGTACCGAAGTATAAAGTAGTGACATGTAAAGTTGTAGCTGTAAAGCAAAAACAAATGACCTTTATGCCCCGGGAATATTCTGAGAATGTAGTAGTTGGAGGGGTAACCCCTAGAAAGTTGTAAAGTGACCGCCCTATAAAAGGAGGGCTGTTGTACTGAAAAGGGGATCGGCTTTTGAGGAGAAAAAGGAGTTATGTCATAGCAAAGTGTCTCGAGTTATCCTTTGTGTTTTTGAGTTCCTTGGCTGTTGGCTAGTCTTTGGGCTAGTAGGTTTTATATCCCAACAGCACCCCCCTCCAAATCCTCTTCCTTCTCCTGATGCTGATTGTGTTCCTTCCACTCAGACTTCCCTGGCAGGAAATCCTTTCTATCTCTACTCTGATAACCACCCCGCCCTCCAAAGTACCCCAATGAACCCCGCAAACATTAAAACCCCGCCCACCATTCCTTGCCGCCATTCCATACCTTGGCATCCATCCCCGACTTCGACCGTAGCCAGAGGTATAATCCTTGCTACACTCCTGGAATCTACCTCCTTCCCCAAAATTCTTGACTTGTCCCACCATGACTCAGAACTTCTCCGCTTCTTCCACCTTGTTCTTTCTCCTCCCCTCACCGTCTGTTGGACTCTTTTCCACCTTGCTAGGCTCGACACCTTTAAATCCTCGGGGCTCCTGTGTCGCCTAGCCAGTCGCCCTTCCTTTAATCACACACCGGTCCTCTTAATTGTTAAGCGAGCGCATCGACACATTTAAACCTTCCGTTCCCCGAAACATTTTTTGATTGCCCAGCTGTACCACGGCCCCCCGTCGGCCTTTAAGCCTAGATGGCCCATTAGCCAAAAACGCATCGCCTTCCTTTTGAAATTCAAAACCAGGTAAGATCCCACCATTGCTCCTCGCTCGCTAGAGCGCCGCCGCCTTTCACCACTCTCTCTACACTCTAAACCTCATTCAGTTGAAAACCACTCGCGCACCTTCCTCACATGCGCACATCCATCACCAATACATCTCCTAGAGAAATACAAGGTGCTGGACAATACGTCGGGAAAGGACCCCCATGGTTTCACCGTCGACGAACGTCGGCGATGATGGCGATTTCGTCCTTCCAGAGCTTCACCACCCCAGGCCCTTAGTCCCTTTCGTAGTGAACCTGAATAAGACGACGCCAGCTTACACACCCCAGAACTTCACTCGCTGGGGTCACTCTCTAAGTCTCTACTGTGACCGCCATCCCGCACCGGTGACATCCAAGGTTCTGCCGCCGCCATTTCCGCCTGTGCAACCTCAACCTCCTCATCACTGCTTTCCTCATCTGCAGAAGCCAGATACTAGAGCTTTGCCCCGGCGTTCTGACTCCCCACAGTGGATCCGCTACATGAGAGTTAGATCTAGTCGAAACTCCCTAGATTAGAATTTCCATCCTCTTCGTTTCTGCATGAACATGCAAAGACAACACCATGCAGGCATGCACTCACCTCGGTTTGGGGATCATCTTCCAGTCCGCCTCCCCTCCCTAGAAGTCTTGGTGCGAGCGTTAGCCACTTGCGCCGGCCTGCTCAGCGCTGCCTCATCCTCACCCTAAATTATATGTCGTTTTGGCTTTTCTAGGTTAATAAATTTTGCTATGAATCTAGACATAGCGTTTATTTAAGTATATAACAAACATTATCAATCTAATAAAGCCACAACGATCTATAATTTGGAACGGAAGTAGTATCTAACAATAGAATGTGCTACTTGCTACCTCACAAATAAGTAAGATCCCCAGGAAGAGGGCCATGCACAACGGGGACGGGAGAGCTGCAACAAATGCTACTACTTTCCACTGTTAAGAAACAAAAAAGATTTCCAATTACCTTTGTCTTACTTTTACTACGGAGTACTATCTATCAGTATCAGTCCCTCTTGTGCAAAGCATAGTGTATTCATGTCATCACTAGAGAAACTAAGAACTATTCTAAAAAAAAGGAAAAACTAAGGACTTTGCTACGTACGTAAGTTCACACGTCATCGGTCGGTTTAGGTAGAACACTACTGCCAACAATTAACACTATATATTTACTTCTTTTTCTTGTCATGTCGACATTCCCGAAAGATGGCAACATAATCAAAGCACACTTGCAGGTTTATAAATTTGTAGCGAATACATCAGCTTATTGATGTCCATGTCATAGCAATGTTATAGTAATTGCTCCCCCGGTATAACGGATCATCTACCAGGAATCTTCTTTTCTACAACATCACAGACTCGAATAATTATTTTACTTTTTTTTCCAAACACACAGCACAGACTCGAAATTTTGTGCCCACATGTATGCTGTTCAGGAGTCAGGAACACTCAAACAGTGGGACAAATCAACATCGGAAAGAGACGGCAGAGTGACGAGCACGCCGTGCTGGCTGGGCGTAAAACGCTGGACAGATTTATTCGTTCCCTGCCGGGGTGAGCCTGAGGTTTACAGATTCACTCTCACCACGGTCACTAGCGTTCCTTTCAGGCTACGCATGCAGCCGCGCCCACCACGACTGGAGCTGCGAGATCAAGTGGCAGGCTTTTGTCCCACGGTCCGAGGGCAATCGGGTCTCGAAAGGCTGCAGTCACCGGGGCCATGTCCGATCGTGTCAAGATCTGCTGCGCAGCGCAGGTAGGCTGCCGAGCGAGCCTCTCCGGATCACTTGTTTTCGATCTGACGAGGGATTGATGGGTATGGCTCCGATCGCATCTGTCTGATCCCACCGAAACTGCCAATGGGCAGGTGCCAACGCCTCCCAGTCATCGTCCTGTGATGATCTGTGGGCAAGGGACAAATCAACGTTTCCACGGGTTTCCAGTATTTTATTTTGGTGCATATGTACTATACCCTGGACGTATCAATGTTTTTATGGTCCTGTCACTGGTGTTGTGATGAAGGCATTAGCGCTGGGGTCTCTTTCATTTCTCTGTCTGAGTCAGTGATGAAGTATTGGGGTGTTTTTGTTTTAAAGATTTTAGTGGTCCATCATCTTTTGGTTTCTCACTTTTTTTGTTTAGTGTGTGGAATGAGATGGGTGGATATCTATCACCACTGGATCCTCACAAGCTAATAATTAATTAGTATAATCATGAGATTATGTAGTCTTCCCACCAAAATTTATAAGACAGACTTATGATGATGATCCAACTTTCTATGATGAATAGTGATTCCTTGAATTAATCAAACACGTCATCTAGGATGGATCTAGCAAGCATGGTTGGAGCACCCTTTGATTGGCGGGTGGTAGATTTCACTTTAGGCGTGATCTTTCTTTGGATTCTTCACGAAGCAAGACCACTAGTTTGTGGTTCAATAATTTTACAGCATTTCGTAATATTTCTGCACAAGAAACGACACCCGGCCCCTTGTATATGGACAAAACTTTTGATGGCAGGCCATACCAGCAGATGTTTCTAGCACCGGGAGGTACATGACACACAGAAAATCTTTCACCTTATGTCTCACATGTGTCACGAAAGAGACTATTCACAGTGGCTACCCAGCACGGAGGAGTGAAGGACACAACTTCAATTTTCCTACATGAACAGTAAGATTACTAGTGAAGTACTGAAGTATCAGTTGATACTGCTCAAATTGTTTCTCACCTTCTCCTCTTTTTTTCTACGCAAGTACTGTTGATGGGATACCCAAAACATGACACAAGCGTAAGGATGTGTGCGCGAACGTAACGCAGGCCCCGGGCGTATTTAGGTCGACATCAGTGACAGCGAAAGCATCCTTTGGAGAGCAAAATAATTGCACCCCACTATCGACATTGCATTCCATATGGGTGTCCACTTCGTTTGTCACCAGCAGGGCTGTAAACAAAGGCTCGCCATTTCGTACCAACACACTCCCCCTGCAAAAAATATCCCTTAAATACACCCATCAGACTGCACTAGAATCTGCCCACCAACAAATCCCCTGCTCATCTGTCATCATGGACGGCAAGAACACCACAGCAGCAGCAGCCGCCAAACCGCCGACCTCGGCGACCACACAGCTCAATACACCCCTCCTCCCCGCCTGCGCGCCGCCGCCGGTGCTCATCAGCAACTGCGCCGTGCGCCGCTCCCTGCTGCTGGCCGTCACCTACGCTGCTCTGTTCGCCGGGTCGCTGTCGTCGAGCCTCCTCTCCCGGTTCTACTTCGCGCATGGCGGCGCCGACCGGTGGCTCGCCACGCTGGTCCAGTCCGCCGGGTTTCCGTTCCTCCTCCTCGTCCTCATCACCCGGCCGCCAGCGTCTGGGAAGAAGATGATGTTCGGTGGCTTCACGCCGCGACTCGTTCTCTACTGCGTGCTCCTCGGCCTGGTCATGGGTCTCAACAACCTCCTCTACTCGTGTGGCACGTCCTACCTGCCCGTGTCAACCACCTCCCTTCTCCTCTCCATGCAGCTTGGCTTCACGCTGGCACTCGCCGCGGCGCTCGTCCGTGTACCCCTCTCCTTTGCCAACGTCAACGCCGTCGTGCTCCTCACCCTCTCCTCCCTCCTCCTCGCGCTCCGGCACGAAGTAGCCGGCGGCGATCGCCGTCGTTCCGACACCGGAGACGCCGCCGCAACGGCCAGCGCAGATTACTTGCTGGGCGTAGCGGCCACTCTTGGCGCCGCGCTGCTCTTCGCGCTGTACCTGCCGGCGGCCGAGCTCGTGTACCGGCACGGTGGAGTGACGGGGTTCAGGATGGTCGTGGAGGCGCAGGTGATCATGGAGGCGGTGGCGACGGCAGTGTCCGGAGCCGGCATGGTTGCCTCGGCAGGAGGTAAAGGCCCATGGAGCGGCGTGGAGGCGACGTGGGACCTTTCGCCTGCGGCCTACTACGCGGTGGTCGGCGCGGCCGTGGTCAGCTGGCAGATGTGCTTCTTCGGCACGGCCGGCACGGTTTACCTCACCACGTCGCTGCACGGCGGCATCTGCATGACGGCGCTGCTGGCGGTGAACGTCGCCGGCGGCGTGGTGGTGTTTGGGGACGAGTTCGGGCCCGACAAGGGCGTGGCGATGGTGTTGTGCCTGTGGGCCTTCTCGTCCTACGTCTATGGCGAGTACAAGAAAGGTGGCAGCAAGGGTGTGGACGGGGGAGGCCAGATCGGCGCCTATGGGGTTCTGGATCAGGTTTAGTTTCTTCGCTAGGAAGAGGAAGAATGTAAATCTTCTTTAGCTTTTTTGTCTAATCAAACTGTATGTATTGTGAATATTATTTCACATTTTCAGAAAGCTTGTTATAAAATTAGAGGAGTCTGGGTCTGGGGAGCACATATCAGCAATAATAGTGGCGGGTCCTACAACAACAGTCACTTTTTGTGACGTGAGATTGGGGCCCAGAATTAACCAATCAGTAATGAAACGAATGGCCATTGGTACGGTTTTCAGCATGACGTGTCATTGAAGATGATAATAATAGCAAATTAGCGACGGGTTCGATCTATTGACCAGTCACTGCTGATGACCACTCAACAATTCAGCTTTATAATTAGATTGTCACACCCTGAAATTGTTGGATTTCAGAATGTGATTAGAAATAATAATTGAACAATGAATTTCTCATAATTTTAAAACTTTATCAACATTTATTTGTTTTATAGGGAATTTAATGTATGAAAAACAATTGATTGTTCTTTTGAAATTAAATAAGTTTATTTTGTGTGTTGCATTCATGCCGATGGATATTGGTGTTTCATTGAGTGCAAGGTTTGAAAAATGCGTTTGTGCAACGTTTAGTGCTTCTGAGAATTTTTCCAGACTTTTCTGGAATGTAATCTCATTTTTCTAGAGCTCATTCTATTTATTAGAAGGCTATAAAACCCTTTTCACAAGCTCTAGGTATTTTATCTCTGGGAATTTTCCTGGATTTTTTGGATAATTTTCGTGCGTTAAAAACATTTTCTAGAATTTTCTAGATTTGTTTTTGCGTTGAAATATTTTTTCGGAAAAAAGAAACAAAACCCTAACCCTTAGCGGATCGGGCCGGATCCAAGTGAACCCAACCCGACCCGCTACCTCCTAACCTGGCCCGCCATGGCCCATCGGCCGCCGCTGTGCCTCCCCTGGCGGGCCGCCATCGCCGCCTCCTCCTTTGCTTACGCCGCTGGCCTAGGGTTGAGTGGCTATAAAGACGCGCCCAAGGCCCCCGCGCGCTGCCCCTCTGCCGTCGCCACCTCCCCTTGCATGCACCACAGGCCTAGGGTTGAGGGTTTGTGATGTGGGGCATCACAGCTGGTTCTAACGGCTAGTTGCCCCACCGGCCTAACGTCAAGGCATTAATTAATGTTGCACAATGTGCAAAGAAGGTACATATCACCCTTCTAGGGCCACTGTAAGTATTCCTCCTTTGTTTATGTTGATGCAACTTTAAATTAGCCTTGTTTGAGTTAGGCCTCATGGTGAAAATAAAAACATAATAAAAATTCAAAAAATTAGAGTTCGAATCAAGGCTCCCTGGTTCTTAAACGAGCAGAGTCAATCTCTCTTTTGTTTCCACCTTTTTTTAATGACAACACCAGGTACAAGCACAAGTGTGGAGGAGATCTCTCAAGCTCATCATCGATATAGACACTTGAGATCTCGCACAACGATGTTGCATAACATCGACTACACCAACATGATCGACAAGGGGCAAGGTGAGGGCACGAAGATGAGTTGGCCGCCCTCATGGTACACCTTGACCCCCATCTTCTTCGAATGTGATGATATGTGCACTCTACCTCTCTACTCTCTGGCTCATGAGTTTAAATGAGTTTCATCTTTGATCATTAGAATTAAACTCGGAATAAAATGAACCTTGGCTGAAAACATGCTCCATATGGTTGGCATACGTGTTCTATATTTCTTACTTGTACATGTTTGTTTGTGAACCTATACATTTAGGAACCTATGTTGCTGGTGTTTGAGATATGGCATCAAAAAATGAAACTGCTTGCTCTGTTCTATCCAAAGTACTTGTGAACTTTATCTAAGGCCCGCGGACCCGTTTAACTAAGGCCTTAAGCGACATTAAGAATACGGAAACCACATGTCACGATGACCTCTGCCCTGCCTAGCCCCATGATGGACCAAGCATGACGTCGAAAAGAGCTCTCCGTCTCCGTCTCGCCCGACCCCTCGAGGGGTCGGGCCACGTCATCATGGCATTCTCCGCCTCGCCCAACCTCCGGTAGGGCGGGTATGCACATTGTCCACCTCGCCCGAACCCCCGCAAGGTCTGGGCTACGTCATCATAATAATTTCCGCTTCGTCCGACCCCCCACAAGGTGGGCCCATGTATTTGTCACCTCGCCCGACCCCCTGCAGGCGAGCTCGCACAAATGTGCCATGCCCAATCCCCCGCAGGGTCGGGACATGTCATCACGGCGTTTACCGCCTCGCTCAGCCCCCACAAGA
Source organism: Urochloa ruziziensis (assembly GCA_015476505.1). Classification (NCBI taxonomy): domain Eukaryota; kingdom Viridiplantae; phylum Streptophyta; class Magnoliopsida; order Poales; family Poaceae; genus Urochloa; species Urochloa ruziziensis. The sequence goes on along the minus strand of CM027124.1, from coordinate 1,960,899 downwards.
AAAGCAGCCACCTGCTGCGTGGTCAAAATCCGTGACCACCGCACGCAGCCACGCAGTCCCCGACAGGGGACAGCCGTGTAACGGCTTAGGCGGCGCACGTTGCATGGCCCCTTCTGACAATATAAACCCCTCTCTCACAAGGAGATAGGTGGATGGTGCAAGACTAGCTAACGGCACCACTGTGGGATTACGATACACACTGTGGGATTGCGATGCACACTACTTTTGTGGTACGACCGTGCAGCAACCTCGATCTTGAAGACATGCGACGACCAGGGGGTGATACGGATCCTATCAGGCTATCAACATTTACACTTTCATTTGAATGTCCATACAAGGTGAAAGCTATACTTAACTCCATGTCATGTTCTTTTACATTAGCAAGGCTACTATTTGGCTTGTATGATTGCAGATTCAAGCACCTTAGTATATTGGAAGAGATACATAGAACCACCGTAGCAATGGGTGTAACCCATACAAGAGAATGTGTAAATCATGGAATGATTACACAAAGACATGCAAGGTTACACAATAAGGTGAATTCACTCCATGCTGAATTTAAGTTACACACGAATGAGAATGGTTTACTATCTAAATCTTGTACTCTTGTTCTATTAAGGTTTGCTCATGAGGACATGGATGACAATCAAGTGGAGAAGGGTTACACGACAAGTGAAGTTGGTTACATGAAGCTGACGACGAGTTACTATTGGCACTCCTTAGCGTCATGTTTTAGCAACGCTCAAGAGCGCGAAGATATATGTCGTTGTATGCAAAATGGATTCTGCAAGCGCACAGAATATATCTCGTTGTAGCACTTCACCTCGGGAGTTATCCCAGGGTATCGTATTTATATTTTCGCAGGGAAGCAGATGGTTAAAGTGTATTGAAGAATGATATGATAAATCTTGCCAGAAATATCAAGCCAAAAACCCAAGGGTACAAACTCTAGGTTTGAGGGATAATGGTCAAATGAATGACCGGATAGAAGGTCTGAAAGACCATCGACACACAGAAGCTCCTAAGTCTAGAAAAGGAAAGATGTTGGGAGAGATCGGACTTAGATACTTCCTAACTTAGAGCAAAAGCCACTCTAACCTTAGCCTAGACTCTAGCTTAGATACCGGGAACAGAGCTCGCATTGACGGCTAGAACGGGAGAACCTCAGAACGGGGTGAGAGAGGGGGTTCTCCGGGCTCAGCACCTGCCGCCTACCACTGCAGTTCCATGGGGTGCAGCACACTTCCTAGTTAATCAACATGCCAGACACCACGTCTGCACTCGAAGATTAAGATTTCTCTTGAGGCCTGTCAAGAGAAATCTCCGTCTTCCCTAAGGCGTCTTACGGCCCGGTCAAGGCGAGCAAACCCGCGAGATAAAACCCGGTAGAGCTAAAACTAAGCTCTACACTAAAACTAAAGGGAGACAAAACTTAACTCTGAAAAGAGCTAAGAACTTTACTCTAAGAAAGAGCAAGAAATAAATATGAAAAATAACTTAAGCTCTGAATAAGATAGTATTGTTATGATAAACTCTTCAAAAGAAGAAAAGGATACAAGACCTTTACCAGAACACCAAAGACTCCGAAGATCCGAGTGAAGCTCGACTCAACTCTACTCCCAACTATAATCCTAATCTAACAAATGGAAAAGACAGAAGAGCTCCCTTCAAGTAAAGACTTGAGAAGTGTGGTGTGTGTCTTGGATAGAAGAGGAGGCAGCCTTTTATAGACTCCCAAGGTCGGTATCACCCGTAACCGTCATGCCACCGGCCTGCTTAACCTCTACGCGAAAGATGATCGTGTGAAGAGGCAGTAGCAGGCCGGCCGGCCTGGTGTAGGCCGATCGGCCTACACCTGGCCCCTCTGGCCACCGCCTTCGTTGTGGACGCTCCAGATTGCTTCCTGAGGTCGGTAACGGTTGCGTTCAGTTGAGGTTGTCCAAAAATCCGATGTTGTGGGCCCTCTAATCCATGTGTCTTGCACTCTAGGCCTTTCGGGTCCTTGGATCAAACCGACGTTGATTGCACGGTGCTTGATCATCCTGGGTATTTGCTTGAGCTTGTGGATCAGTGGCGTGGCCAGACCTGGCCAGGGGAGGCCAGTCAGCCTAGGCTAGGCCGGCCGGCCTGGCTCTGTGCCAGGTTTGGCCCCTGTTTCACCTATTTTATCCTGCAACCATAACTCATCCAAAACTTATGGAATTTGTTAGTAAAAACACTATTATGCATGGAACATGGTATGATCACCCTCATTTTACCGAATTGTTGACGGTCAAAACTAGGTTGTAATGGCCGTCAACACGCCCCCAAGCTTAGACTCTTGCTCGTCCTCGAGCAAGGCTAAACTCTAGGTTCGGCGGGTCAGGAGTTGCTTCAATGTTTATACTCTCTAAGTACCCTGTGTTTAAGTCAAAACTCAACAAACCATTTGAATAAGTTGGCATAAAAGAGAACTCATACCATGGTTCATCGTGGGGCTGCACAGTTCACGTCTTGGGCTGTTGAGAGCCTGAACGGTCATCTCTGAAGTATTTCCTGCAACTTTTCAGGTTCCATCTCGGAGACATGAATTTTTTCAAAGGTTGGTTCATTCATTCCCGATGGAACTCTCGAGTCACTCAAGGTGTTTAATCCTCACTCTTGGTCGGATTGACCAACTTTTCCCTACACTAAGGCTGAAGTGGAGTTGTAGGTAGGGTAAGAGTGGCATACCTTGGATACTTCTGTTGTCGAGTCGAAGAGTGGTTCACGAGCGATGACACTCGTCAAATTCTGGTCTTTGGAATTCATGGGTTCAAGTGGAGAGGAAGAAGGTGTGATGCTCAAAGGTCTTGCGACTCCTTATTTTCTCTCTCTCATATTTTTTGAGATGTTTCTCTCTTTTCTTTCTTCTCTTTGATTTCAAATGGAGCATTGTCTCCAACTTTTTTTTTCGAATACATCTCTTCTCTTACTTTGGTAACAGAGAGGAATTCAACTTTGTATGGAGTGATTGACGACCTTTGAGGTAAGCTTTGTGGTGAGGTGAGTATATGTCATCGACGGTGGATGTCAACCCCGGAGCGGGACTTTGACTAGTCGGACATTTCGAGGCTGAGGTGGATGGGAAGACCGGTAAATGACAAGTGCCTTCTGCAAGCGGACTTCACCATTCGACAAGACTCAAAGCAACTCAAGGTAGCATATGGTAGTTTCTGAGATGTATAACTGTTTAGGCTCTGGATAGGACATTTAAACCATCGGGGAAGATTCACCAAGTAATATTTTATAAAAACTTCCGAGAGGTTCCTTACTAGGCATGCTGTTACACCTCAAAACAAACCATATAAACACTCAAAATAACTTAAACAATGAACAAGTGCTCTCCTTCCAAAGATAAACATGGTGGATCCTTAAATGCCAACGAACTCAAATACTTGGAAAGTAAGGGATTAAGCATGAGGCACTTAAAGGGCATAAACAGAGCAACTATTCATCATTCCAAGGTTATCAACCATATTCCATACATAAGGAGCTTTTTTTTATTCAACATTTTTTTAAATAATTATTTATTTATTATTATTATTATTATATCAAGGCAAGGCAAGGTAAGGCAAGGCAAGGCAAGGCACGGCACTTTCAAACATACCTGAGACCCCCCCAAGCTTCGCTGAAGCTCACTGGTAGTACTGGTTGGGGTCGTAGTGCATGTAGTCGAAGAAGCCATGCATGTCGGTCTGGAGGGACGTGGTCATCCCCCAGTTCTGCTGCGTGAGGTCGGTGTTGTGTGCAATTTCATCTCTGAGCTGCTGTTGCTGCAGAGTCATCGTCTCCAACCTGGTACTAACATCAGCGATCCCCCGGGAGACCGGGTTCTCGTAGTCATACCTGGCGGAGGCGGATGGTCCGACCTGCGGGCCGTATCCTGCCGTTCCTTGATGGTAGTAGAAAGCTTCCTCAAAGCTCATGTGGGCAGTGGGGTTCTCCGTCGGCTGCTGGTGGAAGTCGTACTCGGGCTGCTGCTGCTGGTGGTACTCGGGCTGCTGCTGCTGGTCGTACTCGGGCTGAGGTGCGGTAGAAGTTTCGGCTTAACTATCGTGCCTGGTTCGCCTGCCACATGTTACAGGGCCTACAACACTATGGCGAGCGGGTTCCCTCCTTCTAAGCTGCATGGTTAGACTTTTCACTGATCTCAGCGACAAAGCTGGGCATGGAAGCTCGACTTCATCGACGAAACCAGGATAGCACATGAAAAGAGTATGGCCAGGGCCCTCGCGTATCAAGTGACCCTGGATAAAATGGTCTAAACCAATGCAAGACTGATACTCTTGTGTAGCGGGAAGGAAAGTGACTTGAGCGCCCTGCAAAGCACCAACATGGGTGGCAATGCGGGTGACTAGTGAGGTTATGTCAATTGTGGCTCGGCCAGTGACTAACCTCTGCCAGTTGTCAAGCATGCTCAAGATAGGCGAGAAACGAATTTTGTTGACCATGGCATAAAGGCACTCCAAATCAGGCGAAAGGCAAAGACGCAAATCAGCTCGTGGGTGAACCACCATAGCGATCCACTTCGCCAGAAACTGAAGAGTGGGGTTTTGGATGGCAGTGATGCTATTTTTCCCCGAGGATGGCTCGCCTGTGATGCTATCCCACCATGCGGCACGGCTGTACCGGTGGTTAGTCACCAACATGTTGGCATCAATGATGCATCTCTTGTTGAAACCAAGAGCCTCACTGAGTTGCTTCGGGGTCAAGGTAAAATCCTCGTTGAAAAACCGAAAGCAAATATTTGTCTCGTTGGGACGAACTTCGATTTTCAAACTCATCAAAAACTCCATAGTGAGGAAGTGTGAACCTGTTTCCGGGACGGGGTAGAAGTTTTACCATCCGGCGTTGTTAAAAGCACGTTCCATGTCTCCTCTGAGACCGGTCTTGATCAGCAGCATGGGATCGAAGTACTTGGCATGTGTGTAGTAGCGGTCCTGGAGCTTGGCCAGCACCGTCCTCTCTTCTTTGGACCGAGCAACAATGTGCTCGACCCGAGTCATGATTCGGATGCGGAGCCTGTTCCGGGGCACTTCCTCCTCCTGGGACTCTATGTCTTGTCGAGTTGAGTCGACAGACATAGTGTCCCGGGAAGCAGATGATCCCTGAGAGCAGCGGGAGCTCGAAGAGCTGAGCTTGGTCACGACTCCACGTGCCGTCTGACGTGCCTTTGTCCACATGATTCCTGCAAAAGGTTAGTCTCACAATACCCGAAGGAAATCAGGGGTTAGATAGTCAGAAGTTAGGCGTTCTTGTGGGAGATTAATCACCACAACTCGGTTAGTCGTTCTTGTGGGGTAAGAACCACCACAAACATTCTCGCTCAACCGACAGGGGTTTGTTCTCACAAGAATTTCAGAATGGATTTTAGCAGAATTTTCTTGTGGTTTAAACTCTAACCTTACTTAAAGATTTTCGAAATTCGGAGCGAGGGAGAAGGGAAATGCTCAGGATGCACGCATACCTGTGCTTGGGGCAAGTTGCTCCTGAGCTGAGCGTCGGCTTTGATAGAGGCGCGGCAGGGGGAGGCCGCCCAGCCTGAGGCAGGCCGTTCGGCCTGCACATGGCGCCGGTCGTGCCCATCCCGTGCGTCGGTGGTCACCTTCCTGTGCGTCGTGCTCCGGTAGGTGAGGATGGGACAGCGACGGTCGAGGGAAGCCGGCCGGCCTGCATGGGGCCGTTGGTGTGCTGCCCATTTTCCTTCATCCTTTTGTGTCGTGCCCATTCACATGTGCTTGTTCCTTGCTGCTTTGATCTGGCCATAGAAAATGACAAGTGGGGCCGGCCGGCCTGAAATTTGGCCGAAATTTTTTTTTATATGCTAAGTGATTCATAAATAAAATATGAATGCAAGTTTCAAAAATTAAACATGCTGATTTGAAAGAAAGATTTAGAAAAGGAAACATATTCTATATGCAATGTATGGATACGTACCATATACCTTATGGCAAGGGCTCGAGTTTTACGTCCTGAGCGGAACTCTCCGATTCTTCGTTCGGGGCTGATTTCATCGGCCATTCCTTTCGGGTTGGACGAGGCTAGGTTTCAACTTTCTTGTCGCGCTTTGCTTGCTCTTCCAGAACTTTGGCTCTTGATATCCTTCGCCGCGCATGATAGCGGTCATGACTTTTCTTTTCTTTGGCGGCGATGGCTTCCACCATCTTCATAAGTGTTTCTATGGTTGGCATCCTGGAATTTCTAGGTATGATTTCTCTGACCATATTGACTTGTTCAGGGGTCTCCTTAGGACGGAAAGAGAAATTCTCGGTTTCTCTGTTAATCCTGAGTTGAATAGTCCCTTTTCCCACATCGATGTTTGCATTCGCGGTACTCAAGAATGGTCTCGCCAGAATGAGAGAGTTCTTGGCTTCAGCTTCCATGTCTAGGATGAGGAAATCCACAGGGACGAAGAAATCCCTGATCTTGACTGGGACATATTCCGTGACTCCGTATGGGTAGCGGATTGATTGACCCACTAGCTGCAAACACATGGGTGTAGAGACAAGCGAAATAGGCTTAAGGTGGTCAAAAACTACCTTTGGCATTACGCTGACACTCGCCCCCAAGTCACATAGGGCATTGTCGAAATCATGGCCTCCAATTGAGCATGAGATTGCGGGGCAACCAGGATCTTTCTTCTTCTTGAGGCGGGGACCGAGTATGGCAGAGCTGCATTCCTCAATCAGCTGTACCGTCTCCCTTGTGGGTAGAGTCCTCTTGTTGCTAAGTATGTCTTTGATATACTTGGCATACGTCGGGACCTGCAGAGCATCAAGAAGCGGCATATTGATGTATACCTTCTTGATTACCTCGACGAACTTGTCGAATTGTTCGTCGGCCACGGGTCTTCTCCTCCGTTCCGGGAACGGGAGGAAAGTGGGATCTCGGCTGTCGCTTGAGGCTTGTGGTGCCTCGTTCCCCTCCTTCGAGACAGGGATGGATTCCTCGTCGTCTTCGTCTTCGGCGGCCGGCTCAGCGTGGCTAGCTTCCTTCTGTCGGGTACCTGCATCTTGAGGATTGTGTGGATCCCGCGTGGACTTGCCAGTCCGTGTGGTCACCGCACTAACAGTTTCCTTTCAAGGAACCTCCGGTTGCCCGGGTAGCTTTCCCGCATTCGGGATAGGACAGGATGCAGCCAGCTGAGCCACTTGAGTTTCAATCATTTTGTTGAAGCTCAGTGTTGACGGCCATTATAACACCGTAGTGACCATCAACATTTCGGTAAAATGAGGATGATCATACCATATTCCATACATAAAAGTATTTTCACTAACAAATTCCACAAGTTTTGGATGAGTTGTGCTTGCAGGATGAACCAGGAGAAACAAGGGCCAAACCTGGCACAGAGCCAGGCCGACCGGCCTCCCCTGGCCAGGTCTGGCCACGTCATTGATCCACAAGCCATGCCAAGTGCCCAGGATGATCAAGCACCGTGCAAACAACGTCGGTTTGATCCAAGGACCCGGAAGGCCTAGAGGTGAAAGCACATGGATTGAAGGGCCCACATCCTAGGATACTCGGACAAGCTTCAACTAAACGCAACCGTTACCGACCTTGGGAGAGCATCAGGACCGTTCCTGCAGAGGACGGTGCCAAGTGGCACCAGGGCCAGGCCGGCCGGCCTAGCCCAGGCCGGCCGGCCTCCCTCTGTGGCCGCCACGTCTCCCCCTTCGTGTGAAGCTTAAGCAGAGCCTTGGCGTGCTAATGACGCTGACATCCACCCCCTGGAGGCTATAAAAGGAAGCTCATTCACCTTGGGAAGACACACACCACATATCTCAAGTCTTTACTTGAAGGGAGCTCTAGTATCTTTTTCATTTCTTAGATTAGGATTAGAGTTGGGAGTAGAGTCGAGTCGAGCTTAGCTCGGATCTTTGGAGTCTTCGGAGTTCTGGTAAAGCTCTTGTATCCTTTCCTTCTTTTGAAGAGTTTATTTATATAATTAGTTTCTTATTTCAGAGCTTAAGTTAGCTTTGATATTTCTCTCTTGCTCTTTCTTTAAGAGTAAAGATCTTGCTCTCTTTAGAGCAAAGTCCTTTTTCCCCTTTAGTTTTAGTGTAGAGTTTAGTTTAGCTCTACCGGGTTTTATCTCGCGGGTTTGCTCGCCTTGACCGGGCCGTAAGACGCCTTAGGGAAGACGGGGATTTCTCTTGACAGGCCTCAAGAGAAATCTTAATCATCGAGTGCAGACGTGGTGTCTGGCTTGTTGATTAACTAGGAAGTGTGTTGCACCCCACGGTACAGCAGTGGTAGGCGGCAGGTGGTGACAGCCCTGTCCGTCCTTCGTAGTCCACCACGTTCGGGTGTATTCATAACAGTAGTGCTGAGCCCGGAGAACCCCCTCTCTCACCCCGTTCTGAGGTTCTCCCGTTCTAGCCGTCGAAGCGAGCTCTGTTCCCGGTATCTAAGCTAGGGTCTAGGCTAAGGCTAGAGTGCCTTTTGCTCTGAGTTAGAAAGAGTCTAGGTCCGGTCTCTCCCAACATCTTTCCTTTTCTTTAGAAATAGGTGCTCCGTGTGTCACTGGTCTTTCAAACCTTCTATCCGGTCATTAACTTGACCATTATCCACCCAAACTTAGAGTTTGTGCCCCTAGGTTTGTGGCTTGATATTTCTGGCAAGATATATCATTTCATTCTTCAATACACTTTAACCATCTACTTCCCTACGGAAATATAAATACGATACCCTGAGGTAACTCCCATGGTGAAGTGCTACAACGAGATATATTCTGTGCGCTTGCAGAATTAATTTTGCATACAACGACATATATCTACGCGCTCTTGAGCGTTGCTAAAACGTGACGCTAAGGAGTGCCAACAAGCATTTCTGGCGCCGTTGCCGGGGAAGCAATTGGCTAAAGTTATTGTTGAATCATTTGATTATCTTTACAGATTTACCAAACCACTAACCTTAGTGACCTCACCACTGCAACATTCGTCTATTTTTGATGTGTTTTGCAGGGTATTGCATGACTGGTTTCAACCTACCATCAAACTTTGATCCAAATCCAGAATGCATTGGAAGAGTAGTGCGAAAGAGAATCGTACCTCCTCAGATTTCACTCAGCTCAAGCAATATACTCGAGTCGTCATCCGACTCCGAGTCCCAATCAAATTCGTCGTTTTCTTCAGCCCCAGAGTCCCCAGAGATTATGGCTCAAGCTAAGAAGACGCTCCGTGAGTTCTCAGCCCCGTCAAGCAGCAACTTCCCGGGATTGTCGAACGCACAGGAAGGTGCATTTGAGCTGAGAACTGGCCTGGTAAACATGGTTCAGGCCAGCCCTTTCTGCGGAAAGGCGATTGAGGATGCGAACGCTCACCTTCGGAATTTCATGGAGGTGTGCAGTACTATCAACCCCAATGGCACACCGATCAACAACATCCGCCTTAAACTCTTCCCATTCTCCTTGCTTGGGAAAGCAAAGGAGTGGTTCTACGCTAACAAGGCATCATTCGATGGACGCTGGCAGACTTGCGCAGACACATTTCTGGCCAAGTACTTTCCGGTGGGCAAAACCAATGCCCTCCGAGGAAAAATCACTAGCTTTCAGCAGCTAGACGGAGAAACAATTCCCGAAGCTTGGGAGCGACTGCAAGAGTATATTGCAGCCTGCCCCCACCATGGTGTGGAAGATTGGCTGATTACACAGAACTTCTTCCACAGCCTGAGCCGACGATCGCAAGAGATGTTGGATGCAGCCGCGGGAGGAGCTTTCCTCTCGTTGGATGTAGACGCAGCAAAGGCGCTCATCGAGAAAATATCCACTCATCAGAGCTGGATAGGAGAAAGACAAGCTCCCCACAAGGGAGTACATCAAATTGACTCTGTTGATATGCTGGCCGCTGAAATGGACCTTCTCTTGAAGAAGATGGAATCTCCGGGCAAGGAGATGAATCAGATCATGGAGGAGAGAATCACGTGTGAAACGTGTGGAGAAGCAGGACACTCGGGCGACACGTGCCCGATGACACAAGAGGAAGCCCATTTCATTGGAAATACCAACAATTCAGGCTTCCGTCCTCAACAAGGTTGGAATTCCAAGCCCAATTTCCCCTTCGGCCAACAACAAGGTAATGGCTCTAACAACGGTTTTCAACCGTCGCTAAAGGACATCTGGTATGGCCAAAAACAGATTAACGATAGCATTAGCAAGAAATTTCTTGCTAATGATAAAGTTATGGAGTCAATGGCCTCCCAGATATAAGCTTTTAATTCTGTCGTTAAGAACCAGCTGAGCTTCAACAAAATGATTGAAACTCAAGTAGCTCAGCTGGCTGCATCCTGCCCTAACCCAAATGCAGGGAAGTTACCCGGGCAACCGGAGGTTCCTTTCAAGGAAAATGTTAGTGCGGTGACCACGCGGACTGGCAAGTCCACGCAGGACCCACACAATCCACAGGATGCAGGTACTCGACAGAAGGAAGCTAGCCAAACTGAGGTGGCCACCAAAGAGGAAGATGACAAGGAAACCACCCCTGTCTCAAAGGAGGAGAACGAGGCACCGCAAGCCTCAAGCTATAGCCGAGATCCCACTTTCCTCCCATTCCCAGAACGGAGGAGAAGACCCGTGGCCGACGAACAATTCGACAAGTTCGTCGAGGTAATCAAGAAGGTATACATCAACATACCATTACTTGATGCTTTGCAGGTCCCGACATACGCCAAGTACATCAAGGACATACTTAGCAACAAGCGGGCTCTACCCACAAGGGAGACGGTACAGCTGACCGAGGAATGTAGCTCAGCTATACTCAGGCCCCACCTTAAGAAGAAAGATCCTGGCTGCCCCACAATATCATGCTCCATTGGAGGCCATGACTTCGACAACGCCCTATGTGACTTGGGGGCGAGCGTTAGCGTAATGCCCAAGGTAGTCTTTGACCACCTTAAACATATATCGCTTGTCTCTACACCCATGTGTTTGCAGCTAGCGGATCAATCGATCCGCTACCCCCATGGAGTCGCAGAAAATGTTCCGGTCAAGATCAGGGATTTCTTCATCCCTGTGGATTTCATCGTCCTGGATATGGAAGCCGGAGCAACGAACTCTCTCATTCTTGGGAGAACGTTCTTAAGTACTGCGAATGCAAACATTGACGTGGGACGTGGGACCATTCAACTGAGGATTAACGGAGGGACCGAGAGTTTCTCTTTCCGTCCTAAGGAGATCCCCCATCAAGTCAATATGGTCGAAGAAGTCATGCCCCGAAAGTCCAAGATGCCGAGCGTAGAAACGCTCATGAAGATGGTGGAAGCCTTCGCCGCCAAAGAAAAGAAGAGGCATGATCGCTATCATGCACGGCGAAGAATATCGAGAACCAAAGCGCTGGAGGAGCAAGCAAAGCGCGATAAGGAGGTTGAATCCAAGTCCCGTCCAGTCCGAAAGGAATGGCGAGTAAAAGCAGTCCCAAACAAGGATCCGGAGAGTTCCGCTCAGGACGAAAAACTCGAGCCCTCGCCATAAGGTATATGGTACGTATCTTTGCATTGCATATAGAATAGGTTTTTCATTTCAATTCTTTTCATTCATCACAGCATGTTTAAATTTTCGAAGCTTGCATTTATATTTCAATTATGCATTAGGAAGCATATAAAAAAAAATATTTCGGCCAAACTTTAGGCCGGCCGGCCCCACCTAGGCCGGCCGGCCCCACTTGTCAACTCCATTGGCCAGATCACAGCAAGCAAGGAACAAGAGCATGAGGGAGGAAATTGGACACAACTCCAGGCCGAACGGCCCCAGCCAGGCCGGCCGGCCTCCAAGCACCGTTGTTGTCCCATCCTCACCTACCAGAGCACCCAGCACAGGGCCGTGACCACCGACGCACGGGATGGGCACGACCGGAGCCATGTGCAGGCCGATCGGCCTGCCTCAGGCCGACCGGCCTCCCCCTGCTGCGCCTCTATAAATACCAGTGCCCAGCTCCGAAGGAAGACGCCCCAAGCACAGGTATGCGTGCATCCTGCTCAATTCCCTTCTCCCTCGCTTAAATTTCGAAATTCTCTAAGTAAGGTTAGAGTTTAAACCACAAGGAAATTCTGCTAAAATCCACTCTTGAATCCTTGTGAGAACAAACCCCTGCCGGTTGAACGAGAACGTTTGTGGTGGTTCTTACCCCACAAGAACGACTAACCGAGTTGTGGTGATTAATCTCCCACAAGAACGCCTAACATCTGACTGTCTAACCTTTGATTTCCTTCGGGTATTGTTAGACTAATCTTTTGCAGGAATCATGTGTACTAAGGCACGTGGAGTCGTCACCAAGCTCACCTCTTCGAGCTCTCACCGCTCTCGGGGATCCTCTACTTCCCGGGATACTATGTCTGTCGACTCAACTCGACACGACACAGAGTCCCAGGAGGAGGAGGTGCCGAGGAACAGGCTCCGCATCAGGATCATGACTCGGGTCGAGCACATCGTTGCTCGGACCGAAGACGAGAGAACGGTGCTAGACCAACTCCAGGACCGCTACTTCACACACGCCAAGTACTTCGACCCCATGCTGCTGATCAAGACCGGTCTCGAAGGAGACATGGAACGGACGTTCAACAATGCCGGATGGCAAAACTTCTACCCCGTCACGGAAACAGGTTCGCATTTTCTTACTATGGAGTTCCTGATGAGTTTGAAAATCGAAGTTCGTCCCAACGAGACAAACATTTGCTTTCGATTTTTCAACGAGGATTTTGTTTTGACCCCGAAACAACTCAGTGATGCTCTTGGTTTCAACAAGAGATGCATCATTGATGCCAACCTGTTGGTGACTAACCACCGGTACAACCGTGCCGCATGGTGGGATAGCATAATAGGGGAGCCATCCTCAGGGAAAAACAGCATCACCGCCATCCACAACCCCACTCTTCGTTTCCTGGCGAAGTGGATCGCTATGGTGGTCCACCCGCGCGCTGATTTGCGTCTTTGCCTTTTGCCTGATTTAGAGTGCCTGTATGCCATGGTCAAGAAAATTTGCTTTTCTCCGGTCATGAGCATGCTTGAGAACTGGCAGAAGTTAGTCAGTGGCCGAGCCACAATTGACATAACCTCACTAGTCACACGCATCGCCAACCACGTTGGTGCTTTGCAGGGCGCTCAGGTCACTTTCCTTCCAACTACACAAGAATATCAGTACTGCATTGGTTTAGACCATTTCATCCAGGGTCACTTGATGCGCGAGGGCCCTGGCCATACTCTTTTCATGTGCTATCCTGGTTTCATCGATGAAGTTGAGCTTCCATGCCCAGCTTTGTCTGAGATCAGTGAGAAGTCTAACCATGCAGCTCAGAAGGAGGGAACCCGCTCGCCACAGTGTTGCGGGCCCTGCAACACATGGCAGGCGGGCCAGGCATGACGACGAAGCCGGAACTTCTACTGCGCCACAGCCCGAGTACCGCTACTAGCAGCAGCCCGAGTACGACTACCAGCAGAACCCCACGGCCAACATGAACTTTGAGGAAGCATTCGACTACCACCAAGGGACAGCAGGCTACGGCCCGCAGGTCGGACCATCCGTCTCCGCCAGGTATGACTACGAGAACCCAGTTTCCCGGGGGATCGCTGATCTTAATACCAGGATGGAGACGATGACGCTGCAACAACAGCAACTCAGAGATGCAGTTGCACACAACACTGATCTCACGCAGCAGAACTGGGGGACGACCACATCCATCCAGACCGACATGCACGGCTTCTTCAACTACATGCACTATGACCCCGACCAGTACTACCAGTGAGCTTCATCGAAGCTTGGGGGAGTCTCAGGTATGTCGAAAGCCGTCGCCTTTGCCTTGCCATTGTCGTGCCGTTTCCGTTTGCCTTGCCGTTGCCGTTGCCTTGCCGTTGCCGTTGCCTTTGCCTTGCCTTTGCCTTGCCGTGCCATGTTGAAATAAAATGCTAAATAAAATAAATAAATAAAAAAAATAATAAAAACAAAATAAAAGCTCCAAAAGATGTCTTTATGTATGGAACTACGGTTGAGAACCTCTGGAATGATGAATAGTTGCTCTGTTTATGCCCTCTAAGTGCCTCGTACTTAATCCTTAACTCTTGAGTATTTGAGTTCGTTGGCATTTAAGGATCTGTCATGATAAAACTGTGGGAGCAAGAGCACTTGTTCATTGTTTAAGTTATTGTGAGTTTTGATATGGTTTGTTTCGAGGTATAACTGCATGCTTAGTAAGGAACCTCTCGGAAGTTTTTATAAAATGTTACATGGTGAATCTTCCTCGATGGTTTAAATGTCCTATCCAGAGCCTAAACAGTTATACATTTGTTGAAACTACCATATGCTATCTTGAGTTGCTTTGAGTCTTGTCGAATGGTGAAGTCCGCTTGCAGAAGGTACTTGACATTTACCGGTCTTCCCATCCACCTCAGCCGCAAAATGTCCGACTAGTCAAAGTCCCGCTCCGGGGTTGACGTCCACCGTCGATGACATACACTCACCTCATCACAAAGCTCACCCCAAAAGGTCCTCAACTACTCCATGCAAAGCTGAATCCCTCTCTGTTACCAAAGTAAGAGAAGAGATGTATTCGAAAAAAAAAGGAGACAAAAGCTCCATCTGAAAAAAAAGAAACATCTCAAAAATATGAGAGAGAAACAATAAGGAGTCCAAAGACCTTTGAACATTACACCTTTTCCCTTTCCATTCAAACCCCATGAATTCCAAAGACCGGAATTTGACGAGTACCATCGCTCGCGGACCACTCTTCGACTCGACAACAAAAGTAACCAAGGTATGCCACTCTTACCCTACCTACACCTCCACTTCAGCCTTAGTGTAGGAAAAGTTGGTCAATCCCAACCAAGAGTGAGGATTAAACACCTTGAGTGACTCGAGAGTACCATCGGGGAATGAATCAACCATCTTTTGAAAAATTCATATCTCCGAGATGGAACCATGGTATGAGTTCTCTCTTATGCCAACTTATTCAAATGATTTGTTGAGTTTTGGCTTAAGCACAGAGTACTTTAAGAGTGTAAACATTGAAGCAACTCCTGACCTACCGAACCTAGAGTTTTAGCCTTGCTCGAGGACGAGCAAGAGTCTAAGCTTGGGGGTGTGTTGACGGCCATTATAACACCGTAGTGACCGTCAACATTTCGGTAAAATGAGGATGATCATACCATATTCCATACATAAAAGTATTTTCACTGACAAATTCCACAAGTTTTGGATGAGTTGTGCTTGCAGGATGAACCAAGAGAAACAAGGGCCAAACCTGGCACAGAGCCAGGCCGGCCGGCCTAGGCCAGGCCGACCGGCCTCCCCTGGCAAGGTCTGGCCACGTCATTGATCCACAAGCCATGCCAAGTGCCCAGGATGATCAAGCACCGTGCAAACAACGTCGGTTTGATCCAAGGACCCGGAAGGCCTAGAGGTGAAAGCACATGGATTGAAGGGCCCACCTCCTAGGATTCTCGGACAAGCTTCAACTAAACGCAACCGTTACCGACCTTGGGAGAGCATCAGGACCGTTCCTGCAGAGGACGGTGCCAAGTGGCACCAGGGCCAGGCCGGCCGGCCTCCCTCTGTGGCCGCCACGTCTCCCCCTTCGCGTGAAGCTTAAGCAGAGCCTTGGCGTGCTAATGACACTGACATCCACCCCCTGGAGGCTATAAAAGGAAGCTCATTCACCTTGGGAAGACACACACCACATATCTCAAGTCTTTACTTGAAGGGAGCTCTAGTATCTTTTTCATTTCTTAGATTAGGATTAGAGTTGGGAGTAGAGTCGAGTCGAGCTTAGCTCGGATCTTCGGAGTCTTCGGAGTCTTCGGAGTTCTGGTAAAGCTCTTGTATCCTTTCCTTCTTTTGAAGAGTTTATTTATATAATTACTTTCTTATTTCAGAGCTTAAGTTATCTTTGATATTTCTCTCTTGCTCTTCTTTAAGAGTAAAGATCTTGCTCTCTTTAGAGCAAAGTCCTTTTTCCCCTTTAGTTTTAGTGTAGAGTTTAGTTTAGCTCTACCGGGTTTTATCTCGCGGGTTTGCTCGCCTTGACCGGGCCGTAAGACGCCTTAGGGAAGACGGGGATTTCTCTTGACAGGCCTCAAGAGAAATCTTAATCATCGAGTGCAGACGTGGTGTCTGGCTTGTTGATTAACTAGGAAGTGTGTTGCACCCCACGGTACAGCAGTGGTAGGTGGCAGGTGGTGACAGCCCTGTCCGTCCTTCGTAGTCCACCACGTTCGGGTGTATTCATAACAGTAGTGCTGAGCCCGGAGAACCCCCTCTCTCACCCCGTTCTGAGGTTCTCCCGTTCTAGCCGTCGAAGCGAGCTCTGTTCCCGGTATCTAAGCTAGGGTCTAGGCTAAGGCTAGAGTGCCTTTTGCTCTGAGTTAGAAAGAGTCTAGGTCCGGTCTCTCCCAACATCTTTCCTTTTCTTTAGAAATAGGTGCTCCGTGTGTCGCTGGTCTTTCAGACCTTCTATCCGGTCATTAACTTGACCATTATCCACCCAAACTTAGAGTTTGTGCCCCTAGGTTTGTGGCTTGATATTTCTGGCAAGATATATCATTTCATTCTTCAATACACTTTAACCATCTGCTTCCCTGTGGAAATATAAATACGATACCCTGGGGTAACTCCCACGGTGAAGTGCTACAACAAGATATATTCTGTGCGCTTGCAGAATTAATTTTGCATACAACGACATATATCTACGCGCTCTTGAGCGTTGCTAAAACGTGACGCTAAGGAGTGCCAACACTCAGCTGGTTCTTAACGACAGAATTAAAAGCTTCTATCTGGGAGGCCATCGACTCAATAACTTTATCATTAGCAAGACGTGTTACATGCACAAGACCTTCGGTTACGCAGCAGATGCTTCAAATTCTTGATCAAGTCTGTACCAATCTGCCAAGACTCGTGGGTCATGATATCCATGGTTGGAACGGGATTTAAGTCCACTTTCCAATGCAACAAATGACACGTCATTTGGAATTTTCCAATAAAGAGTAATGATCAATTTAGTGGAGACTGCTCAGAAATCCAACAGCCACGCGAGCCCATTTGCTCTTGTGATTTCCCCGTGGGATTACAGAAGCGGCCGCTTCATCGGCACCCAATCCGTGCTCCTACTACTTCATGTTTAGGTTGCATAGGTTGTTTCTTTGAGAGTGTGATTGGCTGAATCCTTGATTCAGGCTGCTGTATAGAGACGATGGTTGGCTTCTGTGCGTGTCGTCAGGTTGCACTAGTTATTGCTGCTTGCAGCAATTATCTTGACTGTCCTACAGCTAGTTATCGGCTTCTTGAAGCTACTTTTGTTCAAGATCCCACGTCGTAAAGATCGGGACAACATCAGTATCATCAAGTATCAAAGATTCCGTTGCCATGGTAGGATTCTTTACCTTAGCTACATATATTTGTGTCTTGGTCCTATCCAACAAAGAGCCATAAAAAAGTTCTGTTATAGCCTTTTGTTACAATCAGATTTCTAGTGAGTTTTGTTAAGTTTCAGTCCATTATAGTCTATGTTTAGTTGGTGATCATATCATTCCTTTGTGTGTCATTTTGTGCCTTTCCATATACTTGAAAATCTCAACAAAAAGTAACCCGATTCTATCCTTTGTGTAAACTTTTATCCCATCAAGTTTAGTTACTGGTTTTGTTTGGTTTTAACCTTAATTTGTGCAAGTGTTATATCTGGTCTTGTGTTAGTATTGTCAAAAAAAGAGAAGTTCAAAAAAAAATAGAGAGAAGAAAGTTGCAAAAAAAAATTGAAAAAAGTTGGAAAGAAAGGAGAAGGATCAGATTGATGGTATGCACAAGTGTTGAACCTTCATATCAAGTTGTGTAACCAGTTGGCTAACATCCTTTTGGTGCAATTTTTGCTAGGTGATTCCCTTTAAATCAATCATCCCTAGCATAACCCTTGTTTGCATCAATTCTGAAATTCCGTTTTCGCATGTGTTGCTTCGGTTACATTCTTCACATGTTGTGATCAGCACTAGGCATTGCTTTCTAGTTTGGATTGCTACTTAGCTTTACAACAACTGGAGTTCAGATTGCTCCTTGTGCTTTATCCCTTACCAAGCTCCACATAAAAACCATTGTGTATGGTTTGCTGATCTTGTATTCGCTCAATTATCACTCCTCTTTACCACCACATGGGTAACTTTTGTAATCTGCAGGGAATTCATAAGAATTTTGGTTGATAAGAGAAGGTGAGGTTGTGAGATTCACATAATATCCTATTCCACTTATATACTTGTTGTTTTTGCATAGCAATTAAATATGGCAGGTCGGAGATACACGAAACTTTCTTTCTATGGAAGTACCAACCTAGAGGAATTTGTTGATTGGAACGAACAAATGGAGTATGAACTTGAACTCCAAGATTTCCCAGGAGCAAAAAAAGTGTCACGGGCTATACTTGAGTTTGAAGATTATGCTTGTGATTGGTGGAAGAAATATCCACATAAGCGCTTCATCAAGAATTGGGAAGATTTGAAGAAGGCCATGAGAATAGAATTTGTTCCAAGTGAATATGAGTTGATCTTGCTTCGCCGTTTGCAGCGTGTAAAGCAAGGAAGTAATTCCATTCAATGTTACTTTGATGAGTTATCTTGTGCTATGCATCGAGCAAATATTATTGATGACATGGATGCAATGGCGTACTTCAAGAGAGGTGTTAATCCTAATATTGTTGCTGCAATTGAGGGAAGATATGCAATAAGTATGAAAGTATATGCATTCAAAGAGGACAAGAAAATAAAGAAGATGAAGTAAGAAGAGATTACAAGATGCATCGATGAGTGCCAGGAGATTGCTGCAAGAATGTATGCTGAGATGCAAATCAAAGTGCCCTTTGTCGTTGGTAACAAGATAGGATCAAGTCCATTCCAAAAGAAAAGTCTTGTTGTGGCCAAGTGTGATCCAATTTATCCTAGTGCCAAGCATGCTGAAAATAAATTCTCTAATTCTGGCAAGAGCTTTGTTGTGCAGCATGAAGACAAGTTTGTGCCACAAGTTAACATTAAAAGTAACATAGTGAAGGATGCTTCAACAATATATAGAGTTACACCTTGTCCCAATGTTATTATTATCCAAAATTTCAGACTGAACTCTGAAACCGAGAGGAAAGAAGCCAGTAATATTCCGTCCAATGATTGCTTGAAATCTGAATAAGAATGATCAAAAGTTGTTGTTGCACATATCACACAAAAAGTGTTAGAGAAATACAATATACAAGTTATGAAACATCATGCCTCAAGTTCTGAAAATGAAGAATCTATTTCTCATTTGGTAGTTGATGATGTGGGTGACCAATGGAAGGGAGAAGAGAATGTACAATGCAATATCATTTGCAAGCAAGAGAAGGCAAGAGGAAAAAGAATTTCTATAGCAAGGAAGAGGTTGTTGCCGCTGTTTTTACTAGTGAAAGTGTTCATTTATACAGCAAGAAAATGAAGAAACATGTTCTCAGATTAAGATTGCAAGAGCGATTGTTCCTACGAGTTATGTGCCTTGTTCTAGTACCATTTGTGGTGATGTTCAGTGCACCAATTCTATTGAGGATTGTCACAAGAAGCAAGGTGAAAACTTAGTGCGAAAACATGATCTTGTGGTTGACACTACTTGTGTTATGAATGGTGCGTCTAATCTGATTTTCAAGGTTGTTGAAATGATCGGTTTGAGAGCTAAATCAAAAAAGAAAGCCGCTGTCATCATGTCACCAAGTGAAAGGAACAAATCTGTCCAAGAAGCTGAACATGTTCCACCTGATCTACAGATGCAAAGCAATAATGTTCCATCCTCAATTGCTGAGATAAGACGTGCCGAACCATTAGCTATGGTATATGAGGAACCACTGAATAATGTTGCTGCAATCAAGTGTGCTAAAATGCCACATGAACTTCAGCCTAAAGGCGTGACAAAGAATGATGATTTTACTGAAATAATTGACGTTCCAGTACCATTGGAGATTACCAATGCTCAATATTCCATCTCCACCATTGTTAGTCCATGTTCACTTCACGATGTCATAAGCGAAAGTGCCCATGCACTTGCGGCTCTACTTGTGCACGTTGTGCCACAAGACTCATGTGAGAATGAAAGCCACATAGCTAAATTGAGTGCAAGTGAAAATAAACGTGAGTTGTGCGATTCCACAAAGTGTGAGATTGAGAGCATCCACCATGAGAGTGAGAGTCCACACAAAACGACAGAATTGGATTGTAATACATGTCAGGATATTTTTGAAACTAACCCACTTATTCCTACTTCTAGTTTTGTCTCTCAAAGTGTGCAGGTTTGCAAGGAAAATGAGCAAGACATGTTTACTCATCACACCATGCCACTCGATGAGAAAAGTGCAAAACTTGTCACTGAACCAATTGACTGCTGCCCCAAACATAAGTCATGAAGATGATGCAGGTATAAGTTCAACATTGGAGCCCACGGTGCATTCACAATTGTCAAAATTGCAAGGTAATGAAAATTATTCAGAACTGAATTGGCAAAAACAATTGGTGAGTAATCATGATGATACACCTGCTACAAGTTTAATGAAGCTTACTCAAAAACATTGTGCTAATTTGACCCATACACATGCTGATATGATTTCTGATTTTTTTGCAAGCAGATAAACAATGTTCTTGTTTGCATTACTCTTATCATATTTTGAATGGCCAATGCTAATTTGTTTGCATTACTCTTATCATATTTCTGATTTCTGATTTTGAATGGTCAACCACAAGATCATATTTTTTTGCATTACTCAGTCAATTTGTCAATAAACTTGACCATTTTCAATTGCTTACACGTGTTGAATTTTTTGTAAAGATATCTGCTGAATGTTTGAGTTATACCATGTTTGATAAACTCATTGCGATTGATGAAATGTTTGAGAATGTTTCAAAGATAACATCCATGAGATCTTTAAATAGTGTTCATAGCTGCAAGTTTATATTCAATTTGATTGGATATCATGTTGTAGATAAATTCTTTGTAAGTGCTATTTGCATAACATGTGACAAGCTTGCTGATTTGAAATTGAATTTGCTGAATAATGAATCTTGTGAGACATATTTCTCCGAACATGAGAACAATAATATGTTCCATGCTTGCTGTTTGGAACTACCCATATTATTCCCTTGTTCATATTTTTCATTGAACAAAAGAAATCACGTGCAAAGTATTTTTGTTCTTTCACCTGAAATTTTGTATCCACAACAGGGAGGAATTAATTTGTAAGGTACAGTTCTAAACCTGTCCATAAATTGTGCAACATGAACTTTTGTGAGGTAGTAAATGCTCTACCACAATCTTTTGAAATCTTTGACCTTTCAAATATGACATCTAAGATGATGAATCAATTGTGTTGTTTGAAAGAAACTTTTGTTCTCCCAACAACTAAGTTGTTTACAGGATCACAAGTGTCAAGAATCATCAAGAATATAGGGGAACAAAAGGAAATGATGGTCAAATCCATCCACCCTCAATTTTTTTGAAACTATTCCCAGGTCAACAAAAGTCGAGGATGACTTTTCTTCAAGGGAGGGAGGATGATACGGATCGTATCAGGCTATCAACATTTACAATTTCATTTGAATGTCCATACAAGGTGAAAGCTATGCTTAACTCCATGTTGTATTCTTTTCCATTAGCAAGGCTACTATTTGGCTTGTATGATTGCAGATTCAAGCACCTTGGTATACGGAAGAGATACATAGAACCACCATAACAATGGGCATAACCATACAGAATGTGTAAATCATGGAATGATTACACAAAGACGCGCAAGGTTACACAATAAGGTGATCGCAATCCATGCAGAATTTAAGTTACACACGAATGAGAATGATTTACTATCTAAATCGTGTACTCTTGTTCTATTAAGGTTTACTCATGTGGACATGGATGACACTCAGGTGGAGAAGGGTTACACGACAAGTGAAGTTGGTTACATGAAGCCGAGGACGAGTTACACAAGCTGAGATGTGTTACATGCACAAGACATTCGATTACGCAGCAGATGCTTCAAATTCTTGATCAAGTCTGTACCAATATGTCAAGACTCGAGGGTCATGATATCCATAGTTGAACCGAGCTTTAAGTTCAATTTCCAACGCAACAGACCGCACATTATTTAGACTTTCCAATAATGCGTAATGATCAATTTAGTGGAGACTGCTCAGAATTCCAACAGCCACGCGAGGCTCTTCGAGATTTCAGTTCATGGTGACCTTTAGTTTGCATAACTCCAGAAACTCCAAGCTCCACTCATACCCAACTACTAGACTTGATCCTAGTATAAATACCCCATGTATCTATGATATTGCAAAGACTTTTGATAATGAAATAGAACCCCATATTGTTCAGTTGTGTGCTAACAATTTCAGAGAGTGATATCTATCCCTTTGCTCTTGTGATTTCCCCGTGGGATTACAGAAGCGGCCTCTTCATCGGCACCCAATCCGTGCTCCTGCTACTTCATGTTCAGGTTGGGTAGGTTAGTTCTTTGAGAGTGTGATTGGGCGAATCCTTGATTCAGGCTGTCGTATAGAGACGGTGATTGGCTTCTTGTGCATGTCGTCAGGTTGCACTAGTTATCGCTGCTTGCAGCAGGTTGTCTTGGCTATCCTATAGCTAGTTATCGGCTTCTTGAAGCTACTTATCTCGTTCAAGATCCTACGTCGTGAAGATCAGGACAACATCCGTATCAGGGGGCCCAGGACCCAGATATCACCCGACGACCAGCCCCTCGGACACCCCTTCTTTTCTTTTTTTTACCCAGATTGTACACGTCAGTGCCTTCCCTTGAAGTATAAAAGGGAAGGCACCAGGTCCTTTTATCGCTCTCGAACCTCTAGCGATCACTTTCAACACACACACACAGTTCATCGCCACACGAACACAAAGACTTGGAAGGTCCTCTTCCTCTCTCGCATGTTTGTAACACCCTACTACAAACATTTAGTGGAGCAACACGAGCAGCGAACTGGACGTAGGGTCTTATACCTCCGAGTAGCCCAAACCAGTATAAACTCAGTGTCAAATCGACTAACCATCCGAGGCTAGCGAGCAATACTAAAAATAATTTGTCTAGTGGTACCAAACACCGACAATAACCAAGCTAGCTCCTCAATGGTATGCCTTTGTCCCACCAAAGCCATATGATAATGATATAGAAAAACCTATATACACATCTGTAGCTTGCTATCATGTTGAGAATTGCTAAATTGTTGTGACCCTTATGGAATATGTTTCATACTTTAATGATCAAGATCATGTACACTCCACTTTCACATACTAGACCTATACACTGGAAGATAGTAACATTCCATCCATCCTTCCACTAAATAAAGCTCCATATGTGTTATGACCACTCTCTACAAAGTATCCTTGCAAAAAGAGACATGGGGTATGAAAATAAAGAAAAGCCAGTGCTTAAGGATGATGAACAGAGAACAAAAAGAGAGATAGCCTATGTCCAAAAAAAAGAGAAAAAGGGGAGATATGGAATCATACAAAAAAGAGTCTACACACCTTTCCAACATATTTCATCCACACACCTACACATCGAAATTGCAGGACTTGTGTCCTACTTGGATCCGGTATTTGGCTTTACAACATATGTGATGCTGGTATGCCTCATCTTCACACTACCTTGAGCTCCACGTAAGCCATATTAGAAGTAAGGTGAAGAAAGACAATTTAATACCTTAGTGAGGATCACAACATTAAGCGATCTGAGAGAATAATTTGAGGAGCTAGGTAAGGTTATTTTTTGAAAAAACCGTTGTCAAAACCCATGTTACTTAGATAGATAGAGTGGAGGCAATTTGAATCAAAACCGTTCCGAGCATCAACCGCCCAAGGTAACACGATAGACACTTCAAACAATCACAAGTATAGTTATGGCTTGGAATATCTTATAAGTTTGCTCCTCACCATAAGAAGACATTTTCAAACTTAGAATTTTCCCTTCAGTCGAGGACGACTGTTGACGCCGTTTTTTTGACACATCTCGGATTGGCGTCAAGAACGAAAGAAGAAGGAGGTACTATGCAACGGAATCGGATGCAGGGGGCAAGGATCAGAATCGGAGAAGGTGAGCCAGAAGATGTTCGATTCGGATGGTTACTCCATAGGCTTAATTGGACCGAATTGGGCCGCTTTATGTATCTTTTAAAGAGTAGTTTTAGCTCGTGATCTTTAGAGAGTTTTTTTTCTTTTGCGTCAAGTTTAGCTATGTCGTACTCGACTAGGAATTTGTAATTCTAGGGTATAAATATAAACCATGAGGGTCGTCGGAAAAGGTTCATACACATCAATACAACAAAACCTTTACTACTTGCAATTTACTTTCAAGTCGGCGACTTCGCCAAAGCTTTTTCTTTTGAGTTCTTCTGGGCAAGTTGAGGCGATTTCGATCCCCAAGACCTGCTCATGAATTCAGGATCTCTTGAGCAAGCTAAGGCGATTTCGATCCCCAAGGCCTGCTCGTGAGTTCTACCCCTACTAAGTAACTTCTAAGCTTTAGCATCCGGGTGCATCGCTGTTGCTTCGTTTAGATTTATTCGACACTTATCAGTATCAGCTAGATTTATAAGTTTTTTCTTGTATTTTTAGCTTTTATCACCCCTTATCCAACTTAGAACATGATCTAATCGGCTCTGTCAAAGGCTTTATCACTGATTTCATCTAATAGTTGTTTAACCTGTTCTAAGTGTTGCTACGCTAAGCTTTATCAGATCCTTTTATAGTTGTCTTTTATTGCTTAGTCTTCAATCGGCTCCTTGCTGTTTGAATATCAGAATCGGCTTTTTCAGCTGTTTCACTGCATATCGGAATCGGTCCTTTCATATCTGATTTCATAACGAGAGAATCGGCTTTCTAGTTGTTTCTTAAACATCCGATTTTGTCCACATGAATCAGCAGGTCAGATTGACTGGCACGCCCTGGTTTTCAAAGGCCACGTCTTCGCTCGTGTGTTCGCCTATCTGTCAAGTCCTGATTTTTGTGTCAACACACTTTTGGCACGCCCAGTGGGACACGAAAAGAATATCACGATGCCTCCAAAGAAGCAAGCTGATGGTAAAGGTGACAAAGATAACACTTTTGAAGTAAGCAATGATAATGTGATCCCTATGACTTATGATGATCTGAATGAGGAGCAGAAGAACGAATTTGACCTGCACCAGCAATAGTATCGTGATGAATGTCTCAAGTCATACAGTGCGACGAAAAGAGGAGAAGCTATTACGGAAAATTCCACTTCCTGGTCCACGTACGATTACAATTGCTCAGTCACCATGGGCAGTTACAAGGGATGATTGATTCAGCAGTGCATCACGCTTTCGTTAATCAATCAGGAGTGTTGACTACTACTGTGCATAATGCCGTACTCAAGACCCTGCGTGAGGAAGACTTTCAAGAATACAGAGGACCAACTTACATGCCAATTTCAAATATGTTTGGTCCTACTCCTTTTGGTTATTCTCCGATATATGGATCAGGGACTTCTTTTTCTACAGGATTTGCTGCAGGCGCATCACGATCTTCTACTGCTGATACTTCCAACGCATCGGCTCCTGCTTTCTCTGCATCTAATGCATCAGCTGTGTCAACCAAGTCTACTTCGGCAGGTACAGATGCATCGGCAGATACTACACCTGAAGGCCCTACTCCGATTCCAACCCATTCGGCTGGACAGCCGTCTAGTTTTAGTCAAGGGTCTTCTTCATTTGGAGCCCCGTTTGGTACAGATTCATCAGGACATCTCATAACACAAATGGCTCCATCATATTACTCGACAGCACTTAACAAACCATTAGGTACAGGGAAGTATAACCCCGAGACAGGATATGGCATGCCACCTGATTTTGGTAAGAAACAAGATCATGGCAAAAAGGATGTTGAGGAAAATACGAACATTCAGCAGGAGATCGTTACTTGGGTTCCACATAGTGATGGAGAAACTTGGTCGCTGGTTGATAACAATGGAGGAGTTTTCCAGCGAATAAAAGTACCAGGCAGTTATGCTCTGCCAAATAGCACGAACCAGCAATATCAGATGATACCTCATGCTACTGCTAATCAAGGAACTGCATCGGCATCTCAACCGATTCAGATTTATACACCTCCTGCACCGACTGTTCCACAGAGCCCTCATAGAGAACAACCACAGACAGGCGGGTCAGCTTTACCTCAATCGGATTATCAACTTGCAGAAAAACCAGCTCAATCCTCGATTGATTAGTCTTCTCAAATAGCCGATGTGATTCAGAATCAATTCGACTTGAAACCCAAGGTTCAGAGTGTCATGTATAGGACCCCTTATCCTGCACATTATGACATGATGCCTTATCCTCACCGATATCGGATCCCTGAGTTCACAAAATTCACTGGGTCAAGATGATACTTCTACTGTTGAACATGTTAGCTGATTCTTGATGCAATGTGGAGAGGCTGCCAATGTGGATGCATTAAGGGTTCGATTGTTTTCAAGCTCTTTGTCTGGATCTACCTTTTCTTGGTTCATTACTTTGCCACCCAACTCTATAGTGACTTGGTCCGATTTAGAAAGGCAATTCCATCAATATTTCTTCGCTAGAGTTCATGAAAAGGAATTATCTGATTTGACAAAATTAAGGCAAAGGAATGATGAATCGGTTGCTATGTTTATTTCTCGATTCAGAGATATCAGAAACAGGTGGTTTAGCTTAATGCTATCTGACAAACAGTTGGCTAAAGTTGCCTTTGATGGTCTCTTACCTTATCTGAAGGATAAATATGCTAATCAGGAATTTGAGAGCCTAAGTCAAATTGTTCAGAGGATGTCAGGGCAAGAGAATCGGTCGTATGAACCGAGGAGGAATTATTAGAAAAGGGTCAACTATACTGGATATGCTTCTGATTCTGAATCTGATAGTGAGGGTGAAATCGGTTTGGCTGAAGTGGGTTAAAAATAATAAGTCGATTTCAGTTCCCTTCGCGAAGAAAGAACCTGAGAAATTCGGTTTTGATGTTACAAAAGCCGATAAGATCTTTGATATGCTATTAAAGGAAGGTCTACTAAAGTTATCAGCTTATCACCGAATTCCATCAGAGGATGAATTGAAGAAGATGGTGTACTGCAAGTTTCATAGTGCTACATCTCATAATACTAATGACTGCAAGGTATTCCGTCAACAGTTGCAATCGGCTATTGAGCAGGGAAGAATCAAATTTGAATTGCCTAAAAAGCCTATCAAGCCGATGAAAATTGATCAACACCCTTTCCCAATCAACATGGTGGAGGTTTCAATAGAAGAGGTGATGCCATAGAAAGTTCTAACCTCAAAATTGCCTAAAGAAAACGTGGTTGTTGATCCTAAAGTTCAAGTGTCTATAAGCGATTTGAAAGGAAAAGGCAAATCGGAGGAAGCTGGGAGTTCCAAGAGTCAAGAAAGGAGAGTCACTTCTCAAGGTCTGATTAATAAATTTAGAAGAGAAAATGAGCAAATCAGACATGAAGAAGAGATAAGGCAGAACAATGCTGATCATTGGAGATGCCCTTTCGTTATTTATTGCTGGGAAGAAGGAATTAAACTCCCAACTCTAGAAAATTGCCTAGAGTGCAATGGGTAGAATACTCTGCCGAATAAAAGGTCGTGCTTTAATGAAGAACAAAATCGGCCAATTATCTGTGATCGTCAAGATGATCGGAATCTATCGTTTCTTAGAGATCAGCGATCTGAAAGCAACGATCGTTATGATGATTGGGAACGGCGAGTATCGGTACATGAAAGGCTTGGTTGTAGAGTCAATGTGATGGATAGATTGGGAAGAAAACCTTATATGAGCCGGGAAATTGAAGACAAGGCAAATGATCGGGTGCCTGATGAAGAAATTATGCGGAGAGATCCTGAAAGAGAACCGATTCGTGATCATCAGTCGTTCCACCGATTCAGGGAACCTCAGCCTCAATGGTGTCCCGAGGGGTTGGCTAAGTCACAAAAGAGGCAAGTTCAAAGGTTGAGGCAGATTGAGTTAGAAGAACAGTGCCAAGCTAATAGTAAATCAAATCGGAATAGGGTTTGGCGCGTGAAGGCTAAAGATCGCAATTAGGATGATGACCACACAGTTGATGTTCTTATGGCATTTGTTTTGCCAAGGGAATTTATGGCATCAAGCAGTGACATAGAGTCAGATATAGATGAAAGTGTTGCTCAATTGGCTTTAGAACCAGCACCTGCTACTTTTGAAAAACCTGAAGAAGAAGATCAGCAACATTTAAAGCCGTTGTTTCTGAAAGGTTATATCAATGGGACTCCAATGACTAGGATGCTAGTAGATGGTGGTGCTTCAGTTAATCTTATGCCATATGCCATGTTAAGAAAACTCGGTAAAGGAGAGTCTGATTTAATGAAAACCGATTTGATGCTCAGAGACTTCGAAGGGAAGACCTCTCCATCCCGGGGGGCACTTTGTGTTGATTTGGCGATCGGAAGTAAAACTTTGCCTACTACTTTCTTTATTATTAATGGCAAAAGTTCATACAATATGCTCTTGGGTCGAGATTGGATTCATGCCAATTGTTGCATTCCTTCTACAATGCATCAATGTATAATTCAATGGATCAGAGATTCGGTAGAGGTTGTAAAAGCTGATGCTCCGTTCAACGTCGTAACAGCTGAAGCCTGCCCTTGGAGTTATGGGGTGACTTGCATATCGAGACAGGCCATTGATTCTGATTTTCTCAAGATGTCTGATTTTGGCTTACAACCGATCCAAGCAGTTGGCCCTGAAGAGTTATCTTGATAGAAGAAAAAGGATAAAAAATATTATGCCTACTTTTGGGTAGGATTATAAACCGATCACAGATCGAGAATTATTCAAAGCAAACGTACAAGGATGAGCGAATCGGAGATTTAGCCATTTCGGGTACTCATAGTCCGATTTTATTATAAATCGGAGAATACATGGCCGATGTGACATACGTCGCCCTTAGAGCAAAAAAAATATAAAAAATTACATAGAGTTCAAATATTCTTGGATAATTTCTATTGCTCTCAGATAAATCTCTTGTTGTTCGTACGAAACTTCAAGTCTTCATTGCTCTTAAAGAACTCTAGTTGTGTTGTCTCTGTCGATTCGAGTGATATTCGCCAGATGTTCAAGATTTTCTCCTAGATCTATTCTTGATTCCAAGCGTTCTTCAAGAAGTGGAAGAGAAAACTGAAGCAGTTGGATTCGACGGTGGACCTCCGAAATTCCTCCTGGCGGCAGAACATTGGAGTTGATAGAACGAAGTACGGGCACTATGTTGTCCAGGGACTTTTCTTTGATTTCTTCAGAGTAAGCTTGAAGGAAGATTTCGTCATAAACGGACAGGGGATTTCCGGCTTGAAGGGATGTGATGATGAGATCCAATCGCTGGAATCATGAAGGGATGAGGTTCATAAAGCCAAATGCCTTGAAGAAATTGAACAAGGACAAGATTTTTACCTGCTCAAAAGACGCCATTTTCTCTCAAGGACTTGGAGTTTCTATTCGCGTAAAATTCTCTTTGTGATGGGAAAAGTTTAGCCGATGGAGCTATTTATAGAAAGAGTTTGGCTAAGGAATTTATGACTTCATTAATAGCATTGGGATATGCAACGCTAGCATAAAATTAATACACATTGATGGTCTGATGACCGAGTCAGGCGAGAAATTAAACACGATTCAGAAAAAGAGACCGGATAATCGGTCAGAGTTGTCATGTACATCATAAAGGAAGAAAGAACAAAGTCAAATCTACAGCGCGACAAAATATCGGTTACAGGCTTCCAATTGTTTTCAAAGGAAGAGTGATAAAATAATTACAGGAGCAATCGGATTGCATCCAATGCTCGCTGACGAATCTGATCTACTTCATCTACGACGCACTGATGATCTTCAACTGAGTTGTGACTTGGCGGGATTTTCTTGCGAAGCTTGACAGCGTCAGAAGCTTGAGCCTTAAGGGTTTTATTGAGGATCCTCAATCATAATCGGCAATTGTTGCAGTTTCTTCTCTTCTTCCTCGAGTTCTTTGCTCACCGATTGAAGCTCCTTTGCTAGTGCCACTTTGCGAGCTTTTAATTGATCAACCTTTGATACGGTTGATGGTCGGCTTGTTTCAATGGATCGGATTTTATCTTTGGTGGAATTAGCTAGATCCCTTTGTATTTCTGCTGCTTTGATTAGAGAATTCCAATTTTGATGATCGGATATCTTCTGTTGGGCTTCTGCAAATCGGATCTGATGACTTTCGATGTAAGCAGCTGGTATAACGTGAGATTGGACTTCACGGGAGAGATAAGGCCTCAGCTGATGAAGAATTGATCGAATTAGATCAGCATCTTCAATTAACACAGCTATGTTTTGTTCTAATAAGACTTGCAAATCCGATAGCATGTTTTTAACATCGTCAGGAAGCATCGAGTTGTTGGCATCGGGTGACTGGATGGTAATTGCCGATAGAGATCCTTTATCAGCTGATTGAACTTCTTCTTCATCAAGAAGGCCATTGATCGGGAAATCGAAAAAAGTTGTTTTCTAGGGATGAAAGTGGTGAGGATAATTTTCGCATTCGATCTGCCCCGAATCCGAACTTTACGGATATGGAAAAACATTTTTAATATCTGTGCGGATATGGATAATCCGAATCCAATAGCGAAATATACATAAACTATGTTGTGATTTATGAACTATAAATATGAGTGTTTTTATGTTACATTGCTAAATTATAGTTCAGTTTAGAAATTATTACTCACTATAAATAGCTACATGTAAGGATGTGTTATCCAACTTTTTTAATCCGCATCCGCTCTGAAACCGCTCCTACTCCGCACCAGTTCTGACATCCGAAAATATCCGCATCCATAACCGCATCCACAAGATATCCGCTCCGCTCGATATTCGACAAAAAATATGGATGAGAATGTGAAAAAGCTATTATGCGCTTCGATCCTATCCGTTTTCAGCCCTATTGTTTTCCATGGAATCCTCTGCTTGAAATATTGCTAAGATAAGAGAGAAAATCGGCTGAGGAGTTAAAGTAAAGCGGAGGTATCTAATTACTTGTTTAAGATTGACCTCGTCCAATTGAGAAGGTTGTCTTGATGATGAAATCAGAGTTTGCTCTGATCAGGGATGACCTTCGGCAACCTTAGAGGTCGATTCATTCTGTAACGAAGAAAAAAGGGGCATGAGCATATTCAAGCAATACGTAATCGATGAATGCGAAACAGGCTTACCAGTGATTGTTTTTGGCCAATTGTTTCTGTCTCTTCATGAAGAACTTGTTCCGTTTGGCCTGGAGTTGCTGATTTATCTTGAGGTTGATCGATGGAGTTCTCTGAAAGAATCAAATATGATATTTTGAAGACAGAATTATCCATATCAGTTGAATACGAGAATTAAATTGAAGCAAGGCGTTACCAGTCAAATCTTGTGGTGAATGGTCCGATACCGATAAGGCTAGGGAATCTTTATGAGGTGCTTGAGGGGAATTCGGTCTAACGTTTTCTTCAAGGGCTTGCTCTGTATAATTTTGAGATGAATTAGAGAAATAAAAAGGAATAATCGAGAATAAAAGATTGGTACCTGGTATCGGTGATGGTGAAGGCGTTGTTCCCTGGAATGCATTCGCCAGCATGGTGGCTAGCCGTTGAAGCGTCGACTACTACTACCTTTGATCTTTTAGAAGTCTTCCTAGGGGCAGTGCTAGTCTCATACTTTGGTGGTACTTCTTTCAAGATGTCGTTCACCGACGGGGCATCGCCTCCGATATAAGGTTCATCCGATGGAGGGGCATAGTTGATCGGTTTGCCGCTTTTGCTGGTAGTTGGGGGCACTGTAATCTTCTGCCTACAAAGATGAATAGAGTAAGCAGCCGAAAATTGCAAGTGGAAGAAGTAAGCATGGAGGTAATTTTACCTGAGGATCAATGACGAAGTCCGAATCAAAAATCCGGCAATAATAATTCGGCGATTTACATAACAAATGCTTTGACCATTCCTTCCATCATGACTTAAAGGCTTGAGACTGTTGCTGAGACAAGTTTCCAAGTCTTGAAATCGTTTGTATCTATGATTGGAATCCGATCCAACACTCGACAGAAGGCTGAGTCAGAATTTAATGACTCTCGGGGTTTGATTTGATCAGCAAAATACAATTTGGGAGGAGCTTGGCTGAAACCTAGTTGTCTTGCTATCACTGAAGGATAGTAGAACTCGTAGGAGAAACTGCTGCGAGATAAAATGGGAAGGATATTGGGAACGATCATTTCTTTAAAAATCGGCTTTGAGTTATCGGAGGTAGCCGAATCAAATTGGAACTTGACTGGATTTTTGAAATGATTGTTGGGATCATTGTATGGAAACCAGATGAAATTGTCATCATTAAAGCCATGATAAAAGCACTTGAAATATAATGATAACCGATCTGGTGTGGCCCGATCGCTGCTAAAAGACGAAGCCGCCTCGCCGAAAGAAGTGCATCGGCGAAAGATGATTTCTTCATCGTCTGGCTGATCTGATGGGAATTGGCTGCCAAAGATATTGGCTTCACAAATCTTCTGCAAGCAAAGGTTTAGCCATAGATTTATAAACCACCAAGGGCCTTCAAGAGAAACAATCGGTTCGTTGTTCCTCAAGCAGACAGCTACTGCATGCATAAGGTTGTATACTGCTCCAAGAAGAAGCTTGCCTAGAGGAAAATGATTTCCTGCTGCCAGATCTTCTACAAGTCTATCATATTTTGAAGAGGGACCGATTGTTTTTCCACCGAAAACGTACTTCTCCAACCACATCATGAGAAATGCGGTGTGTTCTCTTGGGTCTACGCTGCCAGACGATTTGGACAAAGTTATGATATAGTCTTTCCAACCTCCGATTTTGGATGTTTGAAATTTGTGGGTGGCCTTGGGAAGACTACCTGGGGTAACTGATGAGGTAATGTTTAGACACGTCAACATAACTACATCGGCCAAGGATGGAGACATTGGACCATGACCAAACAAAAAGGTGTTCAGTGCATCGGACCAGAAGTAAGAAGCGGTCATCATAAGTGGGTCGTTTCGTTTCATATCGGCCAAAGATAGGGTTGTACATTGTCTGATATCATAAGTTTATCAATCGGCGCGTTTGCTATTGCTCATCCTCATATACCAGTCTTTCCAGCCTGAGACAAGAGGTGGCCAGGATCTGAAAGGATTTTGCCAATCGAAGAGATTTTCTGATAGGGATTTGAAAGGAAGGCGTTGGGTTTCCAAATTGATGAAATCTGTGGGATAGGTGTCTCCAATTGGCCACAAGAGAAAGACTCCAGTACTTTTGGTGGGAACAACGATGTTGTTCAGAGTTGCCTGGGAGAAGAAAAGAGAAAGAAATCTAAGAAATCCATGGATGCTTCGAAAAAATGAAAGGAACGCAAAGATGAGATTAAAGACGCTTTACTTGGGGGGTAGATGAACTGGAAGTCTAGAAGCCATTTCGATACGCGACGGAGTTGAGGCTTGAAAAAGCTTGAGGAAGTAAGTCTTGGGAGTCACCTGGTAAAATTCGTCGGGAAAGTTCACCAGAAGAAGTGCTTGCTAGAAAAGGGAAACAATGGCGGAGGATGACGGCGATAGGATGAAGACGGCGGCCATAGGAAGGCTTTGTATTTATAGTCTTGCCCTTGGGGTAGGCATGGAATTTCACGTGGTGAAAATCAGGGTTTTCCTCTGGATGGCAGTGAATCAAAAAGGCGGGAGTTTCGGGACAATATGTGCATCTTATCCCGAAACTGGGGGGCATGTGTTGACGACGTTTTTTAACACGTCTCGTATCGGCGTCAAGAACGAAAGAAGAAGTAGGAACTATGAATTGGAATCGGATGCTGGGCGGCAAGGATCAGAATCGGAGCAGGCGAGCTAGAAGATGTCCGATTCGGATGGTTACTCAATGGGCTTAATTGGGCCGAATTGGGCCACTTATGTATCTTTTAAGTAGTAGTTTTAGCTCGTGTCTTTAGAGAGTTTCTTTCTTTTGCGTCAACTTTAGCCATGTCGTACTCGACTAAGAATTTGTAATTCCAGGGTATAAATATAAATCTTGAGAGTCGTGGAAAAGGTTCATACACATCAATACAACAAAACCTTTACTACTTGCAATTTACTTTCAAGTCGGCGACTTCGCCAAAGCTTTTTCTTTTGAGTTCTTCTGGGCAAGTTGAGGCGATTTCGATCCCCAAGACCTACTCGTTATTCAAGATCTCCTGAGTAAGCTAAGGCAATTTCGATCCCTAAGGACTGCTCGTGAGTTCTACCCCTACTGAGTAACTTCTAAGCTTTAGCATCCGGGTGCATCGTTGTTGCTTTGTTTAGATTTATTCGACAGTTATCGGTATCAGCTAGATTTACAAGTTTTTTCTTGTATTTTTAGCTTTTATCACCCCTTATCCAGCTTAGAACACGATCTAATCGGCTCTGTCAAAGGCTTTATCACTGGT
Organism: Urochloa ruziziensis; assembly: GCA_015476505.1. Lineage (NCBI taxonomy): Eukaryota > Viridiplantae > Streptophyta > Magnoliopsida > Poales > Poaceae > Urochloa > Urochloa ruziziensis. Next base: position 1,926,418 of record CM027124.1, on the reverse strand, counting down.
TTCATCTAATAGTTGTTTAACCTGTTCTAAGTGTTGCTACGCTAAGCTTTATCAGATCGCTTTTATAGTTGTCTTTTATTGCTTAGTCTTCAATCGGCTCCTTGCTGTTTGAATATCAGAATCGGCTGTTTCAGCTGTTTCACTGCATATCGGAATCGGTCCTTTCATATCCGATTTCACTAACGAGAGAATCAGCTTTCTAGCTATTTCTTAAACATCCGATTTTGTCCTTGTCAATCAACAGGTCAGATTGACTGGCACGCCCCGGTTTTCCAAGGCCACGCCTTCGCTCGTGTGTTCGCGCATCTGTCAAGTCCCGATTTTTGCGTCAACAACGGGCAAAGGCAAAGTGTGAAGGTGTTGTTGACGGCTTTTATGTACCACTTTTGACCATTTTTTCCTGCATAAAGCTATCAGGATCAATCACCAAACTTAGTGGTAGGAGATTATTATTAAGTATTTCCACAAGTGTCGATAAATATATGCATGCATGTCACTTATCCTTTAGAAAGGAGAATGAAACACATCCATGTGGCAAAGAAACACAACTCTAACCAATCAGAAAAGAGCACATAAATCAATGGGCCCACCTAAGAGGGTAAACTGTTATATTTTGGCATGGGCACATAGGACCGGCTTAAGGTCCACCAGGCAGTGTCCCAGACGAAGGGCGGTACGGAAGACTTTGCTTAGGGCTCTGCAAAACCACCGGTTCTGCTGATCCCCTTTCGCCAGCTGTTGACTGCTAAGACAATAACGAACAATAGATGTGTTTGCATATTGCATCTCGCGCAAGCTATAATAATTGAGCGAAGTCATTTTGGTAATAACGGGCGTCAAGTAATCATGTTTTATAGATAATCCAAGAAATGTAACCGCCGATAAGGACCAAATTGATAACACGGCACGCCCCTTACCAATGTGTTATCATTGGTAACGGCATGATTGCTGCCGAAGTTGGGCTGCAGTCTGGAGGCTGCATTGGTAACGGGTGTCGAGCCTGTTATCTCTAAGTTAATGCCGCCACTGGTAACGTAGATGAGGACCCGGTGTGTCCGAGGACCGGTGGATGGTCGCTTCCTGGTGTGATGAGTGATTGACAACGTGGTGTGGATTGACGTTTCCCTTGGCTCAAGTATTGCAGGTGTAGAATGCGGCTTGATTGCATTGGTGCATGTGAAGAACAGGCGCGAAAGGTCTTAGCCATGGCGGCCTCCGAGGAGCGGAGAGACAAGTAGGCTTGGTTCGAGGGACCCGGTGGCCGGATGGATCAAGTGCGGTTCACATGGTGCAAGAACGAGCAAGGGGACGTGGTTCCGGTGCGAGGTAGCGGCTCACAACCGAAGCTTGTACGCGGACGAGAAGCCGGTGCAAGGTAGCTGCTAACGACCGAAGCTTGTACGCGGGGTTTGACGATTTAGCCACAAAATCATCAGGAGGACGGTTTCTTGGTTTGGGCCTCAAAACCAAGCCCGACGACTCGACGAGGCGAAGTCTGGGCAGCTGGGCCGAGGTGACTAGCCAGACCCAAGTTCGGCGTCGAGCAGCTTCGATCCGGAGGACACGCGGCGTGACCGCAAGGCTTGCATCGGAGGGAAGCTAGCTTGCGGTGGAAGGTGTCCCAGCCGGAAAATATCTGAAACCAAATGTCAAATTTGCTCCTGAGGGGTATGTATCACTTAGGGGTAGTTTAGTCTTTAGAGCACCACCACTTGGACTATATAATAGAACCCCTAGGGGTTGGTGGCTGCTATCTCTTTGTATTCTCTCTAGTTATCTCTCTAGTTTTCCTTTGGACTTGTATTTCCCTTTCATCCTTTCTACCTAGAACTATTTCGAATCATTCGTAGCTTGTATAGGTGAATTAATGGTTAGTTGATTGAGTTTGTGCTGCTCATCTTTGTGCCATGATTTGAATCCACGAGCTCTTTTCTTTTCCCTATTTTCGGAGGAATTTTCGGAGCTATTTTGAGGGATTTTCGTTCCTCACTTCCTAGGGAGTTTTCTCTCGGATTTCTTTGGGGGAATCACGTATGAGTGCCTTATGCCTCTTTTGCTGGTGATATCTTGCCCCCAAACGCCGGGAATCGCTATGGATTTGAGGTTTTCGGGATGAACTCGAGTTCTTGGTGTTCTTCCTTAGATTTGAGATTCCAGGAGTTCTAGCGAGTTAGAGACCAAGATCTTTGGGGCATAGTCTCTCCTTAGGTGTATAGAATCTACCCAAAACCTTGTCTCAAGACTCCAAGTCGTTTGGGAGATCCATTCTCGAGTTGACCTGTTCACTGCGTCGATCTATTGATCCGATCGGTTATCCTTGACTGGGTCGGATCAATCGACCGCTTGAACTTCACAGCCTCGCATTTTCGAGTTGACTGTTTTTGCTGAGTCGATCGATCGATCTGATCCGTTATACTTGGCTCGGTCGGATCAATCGATCGCCCCACCTCGCAGCTCGCAACGTCTCTGGCAGAAGATCGATATTTCGATTGAAAGCTCCGATCGACCTGTTGGATCATCCGATCGCTCTGTGCGTACTGTAGACCTATCGATCCGACCGGAGCGGCTTGTACAGGTCTGATCAATCACCGGTGATTTTTCACTCGACAGCTGTTTCACTTGATAGCGGTCGGAGCATAGGTCATTACTCCGATCGACTTTTTCCTTGGGCGGTCGGATCAATCGACCTGTGCTTTCTGCGTTGTTTGAATTGTTGCCTTCTCACGCTAAGCGGTCGGAGCATTGGTGATAACTCCGACCGGTGCTCTTCCTGTCCGGTCGGATCAAACGACCCGTACAATTTTCGTTGAACTCTTCCTGTTGAGGCCGCGTCTTGTGCTCGATTTGTTCGAATCTTTTTCCGCTGCTTTGATCTAGTTCCTAGGGTCAGTAGCATCTCAGTAGCTGCGTGATTTTGGCTAGATCGTTTGGTTGGCTTGGAGTTGATTTGAGAAAAGTCGGATTTGGGAAAGAAATTTTTATCGGCTCCCATTCACTCCCCCCTCTCTGGTCGCCGTTTCGGTCCTTCAGTAGTGACCAGCGACTGATCTGTATTTGCTAAACCGGAGGGTTCGATCGCACGCGCACGCGCACGCAAGTTACATGGCACGAAACCCTCTCTCTCTAGGAGTCTAGGTGTATATATAAGCAAGATAGAGATAGGTGTACATAGATAAAGGATTTATGTGTGATGGAAAGTTAAATACAGCATAATCACGTAATAGTACGTGTAGTAACAGCGAAGGATCATTATTAACGCCTAATCAAACAGCTTAATCCCTAGTCCTTCATCCTCGCAGGTCATGACGTGCCGGGCGAGATCCTCCTTGGTCACGGCGTTGGCCTGGCACTCCATGCTGACCGGCCTATGTTGGCACGGGTCCATGGTGACCATACGCACGCACGGCGGCTCGGGAGCCCTGTGCTGACGCGCTGAGTACAGCATCGTTGGGCGCAGGCCCGCGAGGCTGGCGCTCATGTACCCGAACGTGGAGGTCCCCGACGTGATCAGCTCCTCGGAGAAGCTGAGCAGGTAGATCTCCGCGAGCGCCTTCTGGTTGTGCCCCCTCTGTCCCGTCACCTGCACCTTGGCGTGGGTAGGCTGGAACACGCTGACCCTTACGCCGCCCTCGGCGGCGTGCTCGTAGTACCGCAGCTTGAGCATCTCGTAGTAGTCCGCGTACAGAGACGCGATCAAGATGGCCGTCGTGTCATGCTGAACCGTACCGGAACCAGCAGTACTATTGTTCGTCGTCGTGAGGTTTCCAGCAGCCTCGATTTCCGGCAGTATGTGCTCCTGCCGGGAGCACGCAAGTATCTGGGTGTACATGTCGTCGGCCGAGATCCTGGCAAAGTCGAAGATCCTGATCTGTACACCGATCCTCCTGCTCGCCTGAGCCAGGTACGAGTTGTAATACCTCGTGACCAAACCCCACACGGAGTTCGTAGGGTGGAACAGGTAGCGGGAGAGGAGATGCGACACGCTCTCCACCGCCGGGAACAGCCGGTGGATCTCGCCGCGGAACTCCCCCATCGAGTACAGCGACGGCACGAAGTACTTGTCGCTGAACGCCAGCAGCCACTTCACCTTGGCGAGCACGAGCTGGTCGGCGCCACAGTAGAACAGCTCGTCCACGTCCTTCTCGTGGCACAGGTTCAGAAACACCCACGGTGGCACCGCCGTCGCGTTCGCCGCGATCTTCTTGTCGGCGACGAGGTTCCTGTACGACTGCTCGGGGCTCCTCCCGAGGTCGGACAGGTTGGCGACAGGGAAGTCCGGCGGGAGCACCCACGTGGCGTCCGGGAACGGCTCGCAGAAGAGGTCGGCGAAGTCGGCGGGGACGTGGACGAGCAGGACGCGGTCGGAGAGGAGCGCGTAGAGGAAGGTGCTGATCAGGGACAGCATGCGGTTGCCGAGGCCGTTGTAGGGGAGCCAGACGAGGTAGTTGCAGTACTCCGTCTCCGTGCCGGCGCCGGGGCCGGAGCCGGAGCGGAGCCGCTCGACGGACATGGCGTAGAGCGGCGTGCCGGGGCCGCACTTCTTGTGCCGCGCCTCGTAGGCGCGCAGCTTGCGCAGGAGGTGCGCAGACGGCGGCGCGTAAGGGGAGTACTTGAAATACTGAGCGGATTCGAACCGGCTCAGGCATGAGCCGCGGTCGAAGCCACCGCGCACCAGCAGCCCGGATAGGAGCTCGTCGGTTGCGCCGCCGCCACCGGTCGTCGTCCTCCTAGCATCAGACGCTTCCAGGGAACCGCCTGCTGGATGGAGAGTCGCGCGCGAGACATGCATGAAGAATTGTAACATCGTCATCAATTCGTCATCATGTGGATGCAAGCATGCGAGGAATAATGTATACATACTCCTCAAGACAAATATTTATTATGTATATTTTTTAAAAATACTTCTCAAGACAAATCTATTCATATGGTTTTCACTTCTCCAAACTCAACGACTTAAAAATTATTAGTGATTTACATTCTCAATGTTTGACTAAAACCTTGTCCAAAACATCATCTATTTTCCTATACAGAGTACGTACATACCTCCGGTGAGCTTGGCGGCAGCGCTCTGCCAAGCTCTTGTCACGCTCTCCTGCCCGCTGGTGAAGAACACGAGGAAGGGCAGCGCCAGCAGGCCACCGGCGACGACCACCGCGCCCGCCTTGCGCCACCTGCCTTCCATTCCCAACCGCGTGGCAGCGCTCGCCGGCCACGGCCATGCCTCCGCCGCCGAATCGCGCAGCTTATGCGGGTCACCCATCTTCATCACCTCTCGGCTCTCAGTGTGCACGAGCACGATCAGAAATGTCGTGCCGACGCTTAAGTACAAATAATAGCACGGTTTTTTTTGTTTAAATAAACAATGGACGACCTAGCTTCCGATCAACCCCTGGACTAGCAACGGCCAATGAGAGAGATGTTCATACCATTTTACGACCTCTGATCTGGGGAATTAAAGAAGTCGTGCAATACATGACTCGCGGCACCACACCAATTGCACTTGTTTTTGGATTTGGACTTCATATCGGTCCGTTAGGGTGCTCTGTACGTACGAGGTAGGAGTGACAAGGACGTAAAGTTGCAGGCTTGTCTCATTTGGATCACACAGCTATGAGGTCGTTGACTTTGAATAATGCATCAATGCTGCAATAGTAATACGGCGGTGAATATAGCTGAGACTGATACCGGCCCCTCCTCGGAAAACACAACTGCATTGCACAATTGTTGATTACTTTGAGATGTAGCTATACGATTCCCCCCTATATGTAATAAAGGAAAATAAATAATTAAGCGCCACATAAGATGTTTTGCTGATATGACACAAATTAAAGAAAAAGGTAGGATGAACTTGGATACATGCTCACATTTTGGATTAAATCTCATCGATGCAATAATAATATATAACGATTAATTATGTTAGGTGTCATAGCTAGGCAACAACAATTCGATATAATTGGTTCCAAAAAAACAATTCGATATCTACTTGTAAAGGTTGTACTCCCTCCGTATGGAAAATAGATGACGTTTTGGACAACAACACGGTCTCTAAAATGTAACTTTGACTTCTTATTTTTACAAAAACATTTAATAAAGATAATATATGTATATTTTTCTAAAAATACTTCTCAAAACAAATCTATTCATATGGTTTTCACATTTCCAAACTCAATGACTTAAAAGTTATTTGTGATTTATATTCCCAATGTTTGACTAAAATCTTGTCCAAAACGTCATCTATTTTTCTATATGGAGAGAGTACTAGAAATATGACAGCCTTACATTACTCTCTGTAATTAGTTTATCAAAATCCGGAGTCAATGCATAGAGGACATGCCACGACGCATTCAGAGTATGCGTGTAGTAGTCAATTGCTTTTGCGTATGGAAAAGCTCATCAGCAAGACCTCGAGGGCAGCCCCGCCAAAGAGCATTAAAACAGTAGAAGGACAATGATGGTTTCATTTCTTGGCCGTCACTAATTAATTGTACTTCTCACTTCTTAATTTATTAAAGAAAAAATAGTTGTCTACACAACCTCTTATCCTTGAAGCATCTCAGCCTGCGCCTGGATACATGCCCAAATTTCACGTCCTCAACTATGCAGGCTTCGCCTTGCACTTTCATCCTATCTACAGCTTCTGCACCCGTTGTGCAAAGCAGGTTTGCATCTATTCTGCGGGTTGAACCACCGATGCCATCACTCGCTCGCCGCCGCCTCCCATTGCAGATGGACCGGCAATGGATGTGTGGCGGCCGGAACACCATCGGTGAATGGCCTAGATACTTTTCTCAATGCTGCATAGGCCAATAGGTTGGCCTAGGGTTTCATGCGTTGTCCATACAGAATTTGGCGAAATAAGAAGGCATATACGAAAAGAAACATTGTACACGACCACATATATGAAAACGGTTTCATGGATAAATATACTTTTTGGTGGTCGTTATTGCAAGGTTTCGCCAACAAGGTTTTGCCACCTGCCTTCCATTCCCAACCGCGTGGCAGCGCTCGCCGGCCATGGCCATGCCTCCGCCGCCGGATCGCCCAGCTTATGCTTGTCGCCCATCTTCATCACCTCTCGGCTCTGATCAGTGTGCACGAGCACGATCAGAAATGTCGTACCGACGCTTAAGTAGAAATAGTATCAAGTTTTTTTTTGTTCAAATAAACAATGGACGACCTACACTACGGGAGGGCGGCTGTTTAGCAAAGCCTGAAAGGCATACGGCAAAGACTTTGCTGTGTGCTTTTGGCTTTGCCGTGTGCAAAATGGCACACGGCAAACCGTACGACGGCAAACAAGTCTTTGTCGTGTGTCAGATCTTTGTCGTGTGCCACGTGGCTTTGCCGTGTGCCACGCCTCCCGCACGGCAAAATAAAGGTAACTGACGGCGGACCCCGGGGAAAGGCTGTTTGCCGTGTGCCACGTGGGCGGCACACGGCAAACAGCCTCACTTTGCCGTGTGCCACGTAAGGCTGTTTGCCGTGTGCCACGTGGGCTTTGCACACGGCAAAGCATGGCTGTTTGCCATGTGCCACATGGGCTTTGCACACGGCAAAGCATGGATGTTTGCCGTGTGCAAAGTCCTGGCACACGGCAAAGCTTGGATTTTGCTGTGTGCCAGGCCTTTGCACACGGCAAACAGCTTTCCCCCCGCCCAAATTTTTGCTGTTTTTGCTTTTAAATGTCCCTCAAACAGCAAATCAATCATAGGCAGTTCATATGCATCACAATTACACATCGCAGACAGTTTATATGCATCACAGACATTCATATATCGCTTCACCAGCTCACCAACACCATAAGCCATACACGGTCACAGAAATTCATACAAAGTTCATATACGGTCCATACGAGTCCAAAGTCCATAAACAAGTTCATACAGAGTCCATACAAGTCCATAGTCCAGAACCAAGTTCATAAACAAAGTCGATGCATAGAAACCACATGATACATACCACTCACTCGTCCGTCAGCGGCTGAGGCGGAGGCGGAGGTGGAGGCTGCGTAGCCCAAGCCCAGGGCAGCACCTGCGACGACGACGGCGGAAGCTGACACGGCAACGACTAAGGCGGCGCCCACTGAGGCGGCGGCCCGTGCCACGAGCGAGCCTGCATCCCCTGCGGAGACGGCCACTCACTCCACGGAGGCGACAGATCTGAATTGATTGGCCCTTCATTGGATGCCGCCGATTGATTCTGTCCAAAGTTGAAGATATTGAATGTGTTAAGCTAAGTGATTTTACTAAGTCTTTGTAGTTTGTATACTAAGTCTTTCTACTTCGTATCCTAAGAATGGAAAGTGCTAAGTCACTATAACAAATGAAAGTACACGGCTATGAAGTCACTCACAAGAGTCAGAGTACCGCCACGAGCTCCAGGTGGTGGACCGAACAGTGTTAGCGGTGGCTGCGGAAAGCCCAAGGACCGCATGTACTGAGCATAGGCCTCCCATCTCCTTGCATTCTCCTGCTCAATCCTTTCTGTCTGGGCCCGCAACTGCTCCTGGACCGTCGCCTGGACCTGCGCCTGGAACGATGCCTCCATCTGGGCCTACAAAATATGATGCATGGGTTAGAATACAAAGCTAACGTGTGTAAAACTCAATGAACGACGAGTGCAACTAAAATAACCTGAATTGCTCCATCTGTATCTGTACAGCGCTTTGCCGCTGGCGTATAGGGGGTGTGGAGTCGGTTTGCCGAGCACGAAGCTGCGAGAGAGTGGGAGTACTAGCCGTGTCGATCGCGCTGTCTGCAATAACGTACCGCCCATGCTTCTTGCCTCCTCCCATCCTCATGATGACCTCTCCATCAAGGGGCTCCGTGTGGATCGAAATCCGGCCCCCTCACCGCCTTTGCCATCTCGACGTAGTCACTCAAGCGGCTGTGGAAGAGGAGTTGCTGTATGCCGAGGGGGGTCATCCGGGTTGTAGGTGACATCGGAGGTCGTCTTCCCTTTTTTGAGCAAGCATAGGCCCCGAGGATGCTGATGTCTTGGCCATGTGCTTCCGACTGCGGAAAAAGCAAATTTATTAGAAATTCTGCATAATTTAGCGTTGGAATTAATAAATGAATACACGTACCCATTTTTTCCTGTACCCCTTGAGGTTGCGGTTGCCTTGGTGGTGTGATGATCCTGGCATCATCCCTCGCAGCACCCGACCACCCTCACTCTTCTCCGTAAAACGCTCCGTCAACCACTTGTCCACCACCATACCCCAGCACCGATCATTGTTAGCTAGCCACCACGGAGGCACCTGCACGCCATCAAGTATGACATATAAAAATAAAATTGTGTGTAATTAATCAAAGGAATTAAATGTTGAACATTTACCTGTAGAAATTGCTCCTTTGTCAGCATCATTCTTCTCGCCTCCACTTTCAGCACGCTCGCCTCTCGCGTCTAGGGCGCAAAGTTAGCCCACCACTGTATGATGGCACACAGTTTCATCTCGTACCACATATCGGCCACCAGCTTGCGGCAGGCCCTGTCAGCCACCTGGATCGCCTGGTTCATCGTTCCATCCAGCGGCCTGTAGAATTCCTGCACAAATCACATGATGTATTAGTAATTTCAAAAATGATTGATGAATGTGATGTATTGATAAATGTAATACGAAGAATACTTACAAACAGCTCGGTCACCACCCGTCGCGCCTTGCTCCCATACACCTGCCCATTCTCATCGAATTCCAAGTCCTGGGTGGTCGCGTAGTCCTCCCACGACCACGTCGGCTGCTCTCGGCCCCCTTTCTCTATGATGCCAGGGTAGCGCATCCTGCAAAGCTGGCCCAGAATGCCGTTGGGAAGGCGAGAGTGAACACCTGGCTCCACAATCTCAAAGCCCCTGTCAAAGGTAAAAAAAGCAAATTTATTAGTTTTAATTGTCTATAAAAACATGAGAACAAAACATTAGTAAGAACATGTCAAGTTAATTACCTGGGAGGGTCGGGTGCAATAACCGGCCATTGAGCCATGTGTATGGGTCGTCTCGGGAGGGAAGAGGGGCCTCGCAAACAAAGTTTAGGTGAGTCGCCTCCCTCCACCCCCTCCTCCCCCTCCTGCTCCTCCTCCTCTCCCTCCCCCTCCTGCTCCACCTCCTCCTCCCCCTCCTGCTCTGCCTCCTCCTCCCCCTCCTCCTGCTCCGCCTCCTCGTCCTGCTGCCCCTGGTCCGCATCCTCCTCTCGGTCGTCCTCTGCACTAGAGCTATGCGCAGAGGGTACAGGCGAGCGCGCCCTCCTGCGAATACTCCTCCGCGGTCTCTCCACTGTAATTAAAAGGAGTTGTGTGTAAGTACAGATATTAGAAAGACCACTGTAATTAAAAAGACCAAGTGTAAGTACCTTCAGCCGCCGACGAACTCCCTGAACCCTTCCCTTTTCCCCTGTTGGTCCCCTTGGAGGACCTTGCCGAACTGCTGCCCTTCCCAAGGATAGAGGTGAGCGACCTCATCACACTTCTGCCGCCCCCACCATATTTGATCGATCACCTGCAATGACAAAGAGTAAGTAAGTACAAGTAGTAGAAATAAATTTACGCGTATTAAAAAATAAATTCTAAAAATATAGATTTAAAATAAATTAGTACGCATATCTTACACGAATTAGAAATAGTCATCATGATCCACATTAGCTGGATCACATATCTCATCATCGCTATCACGCGTGTCCATATCTTCAACACCGTGCTCCAAAGGAGGTTCGTTGTCAGAATCATTGTTGTTGGCTAATCGTAGTTTCTCAAGTAATTCTAAGTCTTTCACATTATAATTCACATCTCCGGCATCCTCCTGCTCAACTCTTTCATTATCTACTTCCATTCCAATCGCTTCGTTGAAGTCTATCTCAAATGTCCCTTCTAGCCCATCTTCTTGATAAAACTGTCAGGCATATGTGTTTGGGTCTATGTTGTAATCTTCATTGTTTGGGACAGGTCGTTTGTCGCGTGGTGATACTTTGTACACAACATCCCAACCCAGGAGACGTTGGTCGGTTTGGCATGGGTATGAGAGATAATAGACTTGTGTGGCATGTTGGGCCACAATATAAACATCATCTCCTTTGTACACAGAGGACCGTTGAATTTCGACTAGCCCAAGTTTCGGGTTCCGTCTCACAGCTTGAGGATCGTATCAATGACATTTGAATATGACAGGTTTCAGGGGTTTCGAGCCATGAAAGTCCAGTTCGTATATTTGTTCGACTATTCCATAGTACTAGAGTTCATCGTCTCCTGGAGTAAACACTCCAATATTTGTGGTTCTTCGATTGGGGCGACTCTGCTCATGGCTTGTTGTGTAAAAACGATACCCATTCACGTCATAAGCGCCAAATGACTTGACCCTATAGGCAAAGCCTTTGGAAACCTGTTGCAACTCAGCACTCATAGAAGTATCGTTTTGAGCCTACAAGTTCAAAGCAGGATACAATTTCGTCAAGTTATAGGGGAGCAACTTGCATTGTCATGCTACGAACTACGAACGAGCTAAATTGGACATTACCTTTTGTGAAAACCAAGAAATGAAATTAGGCCTTTCATGTCCCGCACCCTTCTTAAGAAGGGTGTCCATTTCCTGTAGGGTAGGGGCCCTAGGTCCGTGCCAGAATTCCTCACGAAATTCCCTGTATACCAAAGAGAAACAATGGGGTTGGATGCAGAATACAAAGAATTGAAATACTAAACAATCGTTGAAAACTTACTCTATGTACGGCACGACTTCTTCAAGGTTGGTCAACACATATAGCATGATTTTGCTCCACTCTTCCTGGTTCAAGGTCTTGATGCCCGAACTACTTGCGCTTCCGAGTTGCCCTCGGAAAAGACTGAGATTCGATTCATGCTCGCCAACATTGTAACGAGGGGGTGGATTATGCACGCTAGGAATGTTGTCAGCATAGTATTTTGATGTGAAGTTGGAGACCTCCTCCAGAATGTATGCCTCAGCAATAGAAGCTTCCATTTTGCATTTGTTTTTACATTTAGTTCGAAGCACTTTTTGGCATCTCTCAATAGAATAGCACCAACGTGCTTGCACAGGCCCCCCATTCGTGCTTCGTACGGGAGGTGCATGTGACGAACCAGATTTTCGTAATCAAGAATCCGACTCTCTGTACCCTTGTGATAGTCCCTGGATCAGTAGCTATCACGTACAAAACTCATCTCAGCTTAATATCATAGTCTTACAAGAATTTAGATTACAAAGAGAGGTTTACATCCATACTAAATGGAAATACGAGTATAGTACAAGCCTCACAGGCTTAGCGACAAGCGGAAATCCTGCGTAGCGGTAGGTAAGTCTTCAAGTCTTCATCTTCAATCCACAGGCATCCTTGAGCGATGCAGCACTACCCATCTAACACATTCGGACTTGAACACCAAGTCCTTGACCTGCAACTCACAAACTATCCCCAAGGAATGGGATAGGTTCACGTCACCATCTGTATGCAAGCTTTAAGTGGCCTATAATCTAAAGGGTAAAAATATATCAAGGAAAGGCTCGGGTTTCCTATGCAGCGGCAAAGTACAAAATACCATCATCATCATCCCAACTATATCACAACAGCACGGGCTGTTCTGGCGCACCAGACTCCCGTCTCATCCTCACCACCTTCTCCTCTCGAGTCGATGGGAAAGCTTCCGACCTTTCCCATCTCAACGGCAAATGCCGGACCTTATCCTGAACTAGCAGCTCTCATCCCAACCTGTAGTTTTAGAAGAGGGGGAGGTAGAAAGTCCCAAAACACTAATCAGAAGAAGCCGGTATACAGGGGGTGTCCATGACCGAGGACGCGGCTATACGTATAGATTCTAACTCTACAGAGCATGTACACCTAAAACCACTCGGGCTGCAGACGGTGGCCGCCGTCTTGAGACACAACCCACAACCATGACTCCCTAATCAGACCGGTACCATCCTGCATTCCCGGACTTGGACCCATTCAGTAAACCGAACGATCCGGGATCGTGAGTCCCTAGCACCACACAGGCGCTGAGAGTCTCGGAAACAAGGGCTGAACGCAGCCAGGCTCCGCACACCCTCGTGAAACGGCAAGCCCAATCCTAACACACTACTCCACAGCAATGGTACCGACTAACTAGAGAATGGCTGGAACCCCTCCCATAAGGGTAAGCGGTGCGTACGTAAAAGTCCTGTAACCAGGTCCAACCGACTCGACCTAAGCCAGAGCAAGCAAGTCCCCGTCAAATGCGTATCCACGTCGTGGTCCGCAAATCGGCACCCATTATACGTATGGCCACCCAACGCCTCAAATCCATCCATATCACAAATCATATCACATGTACCCGCTACGGTACAGGAGGTGTCCAATAACCTTCAAGCCCCGACCCGAGGGTCGGTTAATGTCTGCTCACTCCAGCCGGGGGTTCGAAACTCTCCAAGTTTTCCCACCCAAAATACTCACGCCAAGAGGTTTAAAATCACCACTATATCCCACACATGCAAGCATAGCATAGCAAACATATATAGTAGTGTAGTAGGCAAACAAGGAGTCAGGATATATAAATAGGCTATGCGGGCTCATCATCATCTCATCAATGCAATAAAGCGCTAGCAAATCTACTTGCAATGCCTAATAGGTACAAAGAAGCAGAATGGGCGTGAACCTGGAGTATCGTCCTTATCTTCGTCTTCAGCGTAGTCGACGTCGTCGAAGAAGTCCGGGTCCTCCGGGGATCCTATTGGACGCAAATACAAATAAACAACGACATCTACTAGCAAATAACTCCAAATAAGAATCAATGAAGATCCAAATAATAGCAAACTCTATTCTAACGTGTTCGTCATGATTTTAGAAAAATACTGAAACTGGTTTCATATTTTTCTAAGCTACGGTTGATTTATTATGATTTTCCGAAGTTTAAATCCATTTTCGGGATTTATAAATCATTTCGGAAAAAGAAATAAAAGTTAGAACACAAGTTAGCAGTTGGGGTGTGTTAACTGCCGGCTCGAGGTTCAACCGCGAGTCGGGCTGGCGAAGGCCTTGGTCCGGGGCTGATGACATCATCACGGGTCTTGATGATGTCATCGTTGACTCGGTCAAAGTTGACTGGGTCAACGGTCAAAGGGGTCAAGGTCTCGGTCAACGGGTCAAAGGTTACCGAGTCGGTCAAAGGGTCAGCGGGTCCACATGTCAACGTGCGGGCCCAAGGGTCAGGTGGGTCCGTGCTGACAGTCAGTGGGTCCCACAGGTGGGCCCACGGTCCTACGGGTCAAAAGTCATGTTAGCCACGTGGCGGTCGACTCGGCACCGGTCGGCGCCACGTGTCGGGCAAAGGTTGGCCGGCTAGGTTTGCGTGGCGGTCACGTGACTAAGTCGCGGACGCCACTTGGCTAGGCCTGAGGTGAAGGGCGCGATTTTAGGAACCTAACGCAACTGGTTTGGCACAAAACGGGGCTAGGATGGAAAAGATATGGATTTTCCAAGGTTTAACCCTTATTAAAAATTAAGAAAAAGGATTTATAAAAGAATAAACCCATTTCTTAAAAATACAGGGGGCTCTGTGCAAAACTGCCAAGGTGGAAGGGCCTGGTTGCGAATACGGAAAAGGCTAGGGGCCTTGATGCAAAAGAACCAGGGGTTTAAGTGGTATAAGGGGCAGCCAGGGACCTTTCTGCAAAAAAGACAGGGGCTGGTTGTAAAGAGGTCCGGCGGCCTGGTGACGCAAGCGCTTGCGTCAGCGACCGCAAAGGATCTGGTGCGGCGCGGCTGGTCTGGCCGGGGCTGCGGCCCGCGTCAACAGGCGACGCGCGGCAGAGGAGGGGGCTTGTGCCCTGGTGAACGCGGTTCACCGTGAGCCGGGTTAGGGGTTCATGGTGGGCCTGGTTCACGGGATCGGATGTGGCGGTGTGGATCTGGTGCGGCCACTGGCCGTGAGGCCAAATCCGTGGCCGGGGTGAGGTTTGCTCACGCGAGGTGCTCGACAAAATGCCGAGCGGTGGAGTTCACGCGCCGGCGGCGAAGTCATGCCGGCGGTGCTCCGACCTTGCCCAGATCCGGCGACGAGGGCACCTGAAAGCTGCGCTAGGCACCCGCACACGCGTTCACGATGTTAAAGGTGAGATCTTTGGTGCCTAGGGTCGGCTAGAGGAAGGACATGGGCGGCGAGCGAGCGCTCGAAGAGTGCTCGACGCAAGGCCACCAAGGCGCGCTCTATGCGCGGGGGTGGTCACGATGGTAGGCTTGGCTCACTCTCGGCGTTCCAGGATGTACGCACGTCGCGGCGGTCGTGGCGACGCCGCGCGTGCCGGCTATTGCCGGGCCGTAGAAACGGCCGACGGGTCGGCTGCTCATCCCTGCTTTGCCACGAGGCCATGAAGGGCCAAGAGCGAGCAGGGGTCAGCCGGCGTTGTGAGGCTTGGCCTCGTGCAGGCGAGCTCGACGAGCTCGAGGCGCTCGTGACGCGGCCATGGCGAGGCGCGCGCGCGTGCGTGCGTGAGCGGCCGGCTTGCGACGCAGGGTCCCTGCAGGAAACTCATGGCTTGAAGGCACACACACAGATGGGACGGGTTGCCTAACTACGGGGTTTCATCGGCGGGCCAAAGGCCAGGCCGGACAGCAAGGAGGGTTGGAAACGACCGGTGTGGGGTTGCTCACCAGGAGGAAAGGGGACAGGCTTGGTGGCAAAGGAAGAAGACAGCGGCGGGCCGGTGTAGTGGAAGAAGAGCTGCGACATGGATCGTTTGCTTGTGGCATCGTCGGCTTCTTGCTCCGGGAAGTCGTGGCGGCAGCGCCATGGCTTGCGGTTCGACGTGCGCCGGGACGGCGTCAAGGTGTTGGCGCCCTCGGCCACGGCGGCGACTTCAGCTTGGCGTAGGCGTCCTCCAGCTGCTCCCTCCTCCCATAGCGTCGGCGTCGTCGAGGTACCGGCGGCGCGAGGCTCGGCTTCGCCGCTCCTCCCCTTCAGCTTGTAGTGGATAGCGGCGGCGGCGAGCTAGGGGGAAGGGGAATTTCCCCCAAGGCGGCGGCGGAGAGGAGGATTGGGGAGACACTGGGGAAAGGGCTAGGCTTTATAGCGAGGCGGCTAGGGTTTAGGGCGAAGCGGGGCTCGTGAAGGCAGCGGCGATCCTTGGCGTTCGTGCTGCCAGAGGGGCGCGCGGACGACATCCGTGGGGTGCACGTGGCGCGAGAGGCTTCCAGAGGGGAATCCAAGGCCGGGGCGACGCGGTTTGGGCAGTCAAGGCGGGACGCTCCTCCCCTTGTCGCGAAGCGGTGGCGGCAGCAGGTGAGTGCGGCGGCGGCAGCGCTTCCCTGCCCCACGGCGAAAAGTAGAGGAGGCGAGAGAGGAGAGGAAGGGGAAAGCTGGCGCGTGGGCCCCACGCGTCAGCGAGAAAAGGGAAGGGGATGCGGTGGAGAGCTGGGCTGGAGAAGAGCGGGCCGAGCGGAGGGAGAAGTTGGGTCGCGGGGGGAGGTTAGCGGCCGAGCGGCTAGGTGGGCGGTTGGGCCACGGGATCGAACGGGCCGGAGAGGAGCTGGGCCGAGGCGGTTGAGAGGGTTAGCAGGCCGGGCCGGTTTGGCAGGGTTTAACAGGCCGGTGGCCCGGGGTAGGAGTTTAGGCGGGTTAGGAGTTGAAGGGGCAGGATTAGACTAGGTTAGTTAGCTAGCCCAAATTAGTTCCTTTCCTATTTTGATTTGTATTTGAAACTATATTTCAAATACAGATCTCACCAAATTAAATCCTAAACAAAATTCAAAATGGAATTCAACGATCCCTGATAAATCCAAATCGCACATGCAAGAATATGGAGAATTATTTTTATGCACAATTGTATTTACTAGGAATTTAGAGAGGGCATTTATGCTAAGTTGTAAATTATTTCATGGCTCACAACAATTCAATAAAAAAAATTTGAAAACCCGATTTTTCATACAAGTAACAGACTGCAAATTTGCGGGATGTTACAGTGCAAAATCATATGCTCCATCGGATTGAAGAAGCCGGGTGGAAAGATCTTCTCCAACTTATAGAGCAACACGGGCGCCATTTTTTCCATTTCCTTGATCATTGTCACAGATAATTCCTTAGCACAAAGCTGGCGAAAGAAAAAGCTCAACTCTGCAAGCACTTGCCAGACATCACCGGAAGAAGCCGCTCGATCCATATGTGATAGTCATGACTCTTCAGCCCGTTGATTCGCATAGTAGTCAAGTTCACCCCCCGCCTCAGATTCGCTGCGTACCCATCAGTGAACATTAAGTCCTGGATCCAGCGTAGTACTTCCCTCCTTTGGTCCGGCGTTAGGCAGAAATCGGCCTTTGGCTTCTTCCACCTCTTTCCCTCTTGGGGAGCCGGAATGTTCAACCCTAGTCTGTTGCATAACTCTGCTTGATCAAGTCTAGCCTTAACGTTGTCCTTTGATTTATTAGGCCAGGCCATGATTGAACCCAAGGTCGCCTCAGCGACATTCTTTTCAGTGTGCATCATATCAATTTTATGTGGTAGAAGGAGGTCTTGCATATAGGGGAGCCTTCACAAGCCACACCTATCCGCCCAGGCATGTTGCTCGCCATATCCCACAAACCCACCATCTTCATTCATCACGAGGGCTTCTAACTCGGCACGAATCTCATCAGGTGTCATCATGTGCGGTATAGGGTCTTTAACTTCAACGTCTTTCGTAAAGTTCTTCTTATCTCGTCTGAATGGATGGTCAAGAGGGAGGAATTGTTGATGTCTGTCGAACGAACAATATTTGCCACCCTTCTTCAACCGAATGAACCTCAGACGCCTTGCATATTGAGCAAGGGAACTTCCCGTGCACACACCAGCCACAGAATATCCCATACACCAGCATGTCATGCAGAGAGTAGTGGTACCACACATACATTCTGAAGTTTGTCTTTGTAGCTCGGTCGTATGTCCAAACCCTTTCCTCCCAAACACGGAGCAAATCATCAATCAGAGGCTCCATAAACACACTCATGTCATGCAGGCTTCGCCGTGTGCCCAGATCCAGGGCACACGGCAAACTTTTTTTTTAATTTTTGAAATTTAAAACTATTTGTCGTGTGTCGTGGATCTGGGCACACGGCAAACGCCTTTGCCGTGTGCTGGCCCAGGGGTACACTGGCAAACAACCTTTGTCGTGTGCCCGTGATGTGGCACACGGCAAACATGCGTTTTCCCGTAGCGCTAGCTTCCGACCGACCCGTAGCAACGACCAATTGCACTTGTTTTTGGATTTGGACTTCATATCTCTGTTGGTTAGGGTGCTCTGTACGTACGAAGCCCGTGTTTAGTTACTGAAAAGTGGAGAGTGAAAAGATTTTGGAATCACTGTTACACATTTCACCCACTTTCCATCCGAAATCTTCTGTCTGCTGCAGACAGCAGACTGCCACCTTTGTCCCACAATAAATGTACACAAAAGTCTTGCATGACTCCTGCATGGTGCTTGCATGCAGTCCGCGTGCATGGAAGCCATGCAGAAGGTAAAAAACTGGAACAACCCACATCTATCACTTCAAGAACCCATAGGATTGAACCACAGCATGTCCATTTATTCAAACAAGTTCATAAACAAAGGGTTCCAAACAGTTTGTCACACATATAACCAACTCGCACACAATGTTCTGAACAAACAAACGAATGTAAAGCAAACTAACGAATGTAAACCAAACAGCTGCACAAATTCACAAGTCTCATACACGTCCAGCACTGGAACGTGAGTACCATCTATGGCCCCTATACATCCATTGAACAAGGGACTGAACCTACATTGCTTTAGTCTGTCATGTAGTGTGCTGAAGCTCCTATCCTTAGGGTTAAGGATGTCAGATGACATATTGACTAGGGAGTCCAAAACCTTGTAAAACAAGTTGTGGACTGTGCCTAGGGACCTCTCAAATCTGTCCTCAGGCTTGCCTAACACCCTGTGGAGCCCCACATATCCACAAGAACAATGCTAAAGCCTCCATGGAGGTAGACTTGGAACTACCAGTCAGCCCATATTTGTGAACCAGCAATGCATGTAGGTGATAAAACAGATCAGGCACCATTCTAAACATGTTGTAGCATGCTATGGGTTTTCCCAGCCTCCTCTGTACCCAGTCCAATCCACTAAGACCATCTCCAACTTCCCTATATGCTGACCTACTTAAGTACTTGGCAGCATGAATGCCACAGTTATACATACTGTACATGATCTCCGTGGTTGAATCCTCCATGAACCACTCCATCATCATGTCAAATTCCTCATCTGAATCTTCGTCTTCGGCTTCAGCTGGCTGAGGCAGCAGACCTCCACGTCAGTAGCAGTGGGTTCCCTCCAACAAGGCCAGAACGACCAAGTCTAGGAAGCCTTGGCGCAAACATCCTGTGAAAATCAACAATCCTTGCTGTTATGCATCAAATTTTTGTTCTTAAAGGGTATGCAGTGAGGATGAATTATAGGTTCCAGCAATTAGTTCCAATAATTACTAATTACAAGTTGCAGCAAATATTTGTTCTTAAATTCTATGCAGTGAGGATTTGGTCATTTAGGCTACGGTTTGGATGAATTACAGGTTCCAGCAAATAGTTCCAACAATTAGAAATTACAAGTTGCAGCAAAGATCTGTTGTTCAAGTCTATGCAGTACAAATTTGGATGAATTACATGTTGCAGCAATTAGTTCCAACAATTACTAATTAAAAGTTGCACAAAATATTTGTTCTTGAAGTCTATGCAGTGAGGATTTGGTCATATAGGATTTGGTCAACTACTAAATCATATCGTATTGGAACTAGTACTTACATTGGTGCAGCAGGTAGCACTGCCTCATCACCTTGTCCTTGGTCATGGCCTCCATCAGCTTCTCCTTGGTCATGGCCTTCATGAACTTGTCCTTGCTCATGTCCTTCAGCAGCATCTCCTTGCTCATGTCCTTCAGCAGCTTCTCCTTGTACTGCTGCCCACCGTTCCTGTCAAGCAAAGGACACATAAAGCACATCAGCTTTGATGTCGGCACACATGAGCTGGTCCATGAATTGGTAAGCAGTAGGCACATAAGCAGCAGCCACACAGGCAACAACCACGCATGCACAACACATTACTTCCCAGACAACAGTACCAGCACACATCGCCACACATCATCCCTTACATCAAAGTTCACACAAAAGATGTTCCAATAATGCTACCAGACTTCTTAGCCATATTACTACTGCAACCAGACTTCTTAGCCCTAATACATCAAACTTGTAATACGAAATCACTACGAATAGACTAATGCATGATGAGGAGGGTCTAGTTGTCGACCCCGATAATGGCCTTGGTGTAGCCCTTCACGAGCTTCATACGACCAGCTGGAGTGGAGTTGATGAAGAAGTTCATTGACGTCTCGTCGTGGCAGATGGCGAGGACACCAACCCACAGATCACCTGTATCCTCATTGGCACAACACTCTCTGGCCAATTTCTGCACCACCTCCACCTTCCTGGCTGTGGCTTCCTGCTGCGCAAGCTTGTCCCTCTCCCTGCGAGTCATGAAGGAGTGCATCATTTCATTCCTGTTCTCTTGAATGATGTTGCAGTCGTCCATCTTGTTTGCAACTGCCATCACAGCTGGGCTCCTCAGCTTCTTGTTCGGGCTGCTGCAGGTATTGTGGGTGCTACGCCCTGAGCTGGTCCTCTTGCTGCCAACGCTATTGGGAGTCCTCTGGTCCTCATCATCATAATCTTCCTCATCAGAACTGTTGATGTCGTTCCTCCTCCTGTGCTGGCCTGGACCAAAACTTGACATCCCATCCACAGCAACACCCCTGAACATCTGCTCAAGTTCATCCAAGTATTCCGGCCACCCATTCTTCAGTTTCTTCCACTCTGCATGGCCCTGTGTAACAAAAGAGTTGTCTCACTTTCAGCTACATAATGGAAACAGATTGAAAGGAATGGAAATAACAGAAACCAGCAAGGCAGGAGACCGAACCTCTGTATTTGCTTCCCACCACTCGTCGCAAGCCTGGATGGTGCCATCTGGGTTCTTACCCAACCCAGTGTCACTCATGCACCTCTGAATGAAGAGCCACATCGCTCGCAACTGCCTAAACCTGCTACTGAACTGCTCATGGTCATGCATGACGCCAGTGGATGCATAGAACCTTTGCTGGACATCCTTCCAACCGTCCTTGGACATGACCCCGTTGCGCAACTCTTTCCTTTCCTTTTGCATGCAGTAAGCTTGGCAAAACTTAAGTGTGTTTTCGGATGACCAGTTCGCCCTGCTAAATGCTATGGGCTGGATGCAGAAAAGACGAACAATGCAAGGGCACAGTCATACAACCACGGACAGACAATCTATACACTAGACTAAAGGGCCTGAATGTACGCAAGGTACGGGAGGGCAGAAGGCTTACGTGCATGTTCTGCTGGGCGTCCACGTCGACGGCGTCGAAGTTGTCTGCGGCACCAGCTTGGGCCGCGGCCACATGTGCTGCGGCAGCAGCACGGCGGCGACCACGCAAGGTGGATCCGCCTGATGCCGCTGACCCAGAACGGCGAGGAGGACGCGGAGGTGTGCGGCGGCCACGACCCATGGCCGCGGATCCACCTTGCTCATCCGCAGCATCAGAGCCGGCGAAGGCGAGGTTGCGGATGACACGAGGAGGCACGCGGACGGGAGGAGGACCACCGGGTACTTGTTCACCGCCGGACCCCAAGAACTGCTGGTACCCTCCCATGTGCGGCCACGCAAGGGAGGGGTTGAGGTCCAGCGACCCCGTACCAATCTGCGCAGGGTTGCTGCTGGTGTTACCTTGGTAGGGGTACGGGCCACTGTGGAAGAAGGAGGACTGGGACAAGTAGTCCGCCGTGTTGGTGGCGGATCCGCTGCCGGCGTCGCCAGGACCGTACCCGGAGCCGTAGCCGCCTCCCGTGTTGGCCGCGGATCCGCTCCCGACGTCACCACGACCGTAGCCGGAGCCGTAGCCGCCGGCCGTGTTGGCCGCGGATCCGCTCCCGGCGTCGCCACGACCGTAGCCGGAGCCGTAGCCGCCGGCCGTGTTGTCCGCGGATCCGCTCCCGGCGTCGCCACGATCGTAGCCGGAGCCGTAGCCGCCGGCCGTGTTGGCTGCGGATCCGCTCCCGCCGTCGCCACGACCGTAGCCGGTGCCGTAGCCGCCTCCGTAACCGGCGCCGTAGCCGCTGCCGTACCCCGTGCCGTAGCCGTTGACGAAGCCGCTGCCGTCGGCGCTGTAGTTGCCGACGGCGCCCATGCCACGGCTGCCGCTGCCGCTTCCATAGCCGTCCTGGTTCACGGCTTCGTCGTCCTTGCCGGGCATCCTCGATCCGGAGAAGGGGAACGCTCGATGTAGACCAGGGAACGCTCGATCCGGAGCGAGGAACGCTCGATCTGGAGCAGCAGACCCTCGATCTGGGGTACGCAACGGCGGATCTGGTGGAGAGGTTGGTCGATGTGACGCGGCGGCGGGATTTGGAGGGACGGGACGGCGTGATCGCTCGATCTAGTCAACTACACACTGCATCTGCTCGCCCACGGCTCGGATCTGATCGACATGTGCGGCGAGGTGGCGGCGGAAGCGACGCGGCTGCGGGATTGCGAGCGAGGGCGAATGCGACTGCGGGGAGTGACGGGCTAGGGTTTGACGCTCGGGCGAGGGAGGAGGCGAATGACGTGCTGTGCCCGCGGCGTCGGTGGCTTCCGGGTATACACCCCTCACCGCCGCCACCACTGTTTGGGCCTGCCAGGCCGAAAAACGAAAACTTTTCGCCCAGCCCGTTTAGTTCCGAAAGGCCGAAATCCGATAACATTCCGCATTTCGGGCCCAACTAAACACGGGCGAAGTTGGAGTGACAGGGACGTA
Organism: Urochloa ruziziensis; assembly: GCA_015476505.1. Classification (NCBI taxonomy): domain Eukaryota; kingdom Viridiplantae; phylum Streptophyta; class Magnoliopsida; order Poales; family Poaceae; genus Urochloa; species Urochloa ruziziensis. The sequence goes on along the minus strand of CM027124.1, from coordinate 1,903,600 downwards.
AAGTTGCAGGCTTGGCTCATTTGGATGAGGTCGTTGACTTTGAATAATGCACCAAGATATATATGGCTGAGACTGACACCGGCCCCTCGTCGGAAAACACAATTGCATTGCACAACTGTTGATTACTTGGAGATGTAGCTATACGATTTCTCCCTGTATATGTAATAAAGGAAAATAAATTATCAAGCGTCACATAAGATGTTTTGCTGATATGACACAAAATTAAAGAAAAGGGTAGGATGAACTCGGAGACATAGCTTAGACTCAATATCTAATAAGAGTAAAAGAATATGCTCACATTTTGGATTCACTCTCATCGATGCAATAATAACATATTATGTTTGGTGTCATATAAAACAACAATTCGATACAATGGATTATTTGAGTTATTTCTATACATTTAATTAAGGTTGTACCAATAATATGACATCCTTACATATACTCTCGGAGATTAGTTTAACGAAATCCGAGGTCAATGCATAGAGGACATGTCACGACGCATTCAGCGTATGCGTGTAGTAGCTCGCGTATGAGAGCACGGCTTATAATTTAGCTCGTTGCTGGCTAAATAGAAGAGTCATGTCATATACAGCCCACAGTACAACTAGCTCATATAATAGGTTTGCTAAAAGATTATTTCATTAAAAGATATAATTGCTTAATACTTGTTTGTACATGCCATCTACTGTACTGCATCTTTGTGGCTATTTCTGCACGGAGCATATCAGGTGAAAACTAACCTCTCCGTTTAAACCGTGCAAACTTCAATCTGAGCCACACAATGTTGATCCAAGGGGGCACACAAGGGAAGGTGGGAGAGGGATTGCAAAATAACAGGAAAGGTGGGAGGTGGGATTTGCAAAATAACAAGGAAGATGAGATGGGAGATTTGCAAAAGGATGATTAAGAATGCATGGTTTGCACAGTTTGCAAAGAGAGGTTGGTTTGCACCTGATACGTTGTCATTCCTGCAACCACATATACATTCATCTCACGAGCTAAATGTACCATCAGTACAAAAACTTGCCATAGTGGTGCACGTTAGCGCATCATCTTTCTAATTGCTCATTTGAATACAGTAACTTGTCAGGTAGGTACAAACAGGTACATCATCTCTCCAATTACTCATTTAGATACATTAACTTGATAGGCTAGTGCACATAGGTACATCATTTCTCCAATGGTTTATTTGCATGTAGTAATTTTGCAACTAGACGTGTGCTTGCTCACAAACGTATAAAGCGGGCAAAATTTTGACATGCTAGCACAGAATATATGTGAGGTTGTGTGGTCCTGAGAAAATATTACAGGTAGCCTTTTAATAGTTGATTTACTCAATCATGTGTACTTTAACACTAAAAAGAGTCTCTCAACGAGAGCAGAAAGGCTAGGGGAAATGGCAACGAACCACATAATGCTTGTAGGTAGTCTTCCACATACATATATGTTTTCTATGGACATGTCTTGCTTGACCCTGGATACGTGGAGCCCCTACAAGATGGTAAGCATCATGCAAGTTTTTGTAAACATGTCATATACCTTGTGACATAATCGGTCGCTATTGTGTGCTAGTACCACACTCCATCCTAAAAAATTGATGTCGTGCATGGGGTGCGGAGGCGTGCACACACGTCTTTATTTTGTCAGTTATTCCATTATATGATAAAAACATTTTGGAAATTTATGTGACTTCTAGGGATTTGAAAATATAAAGAAAAAAATGATGCATCCAAGTGCACCCACATGCCAAGTTATTGTGCCCAAATAAGAAATTTGAGAGATAATGTAGTTAAGTGCATCAACTTGTCAAGTTTATGTACTAATTGTGCATTTAACTTTAGAGCAACTCCAAAAGGCTCTTTAAATTCTCTAATTGCTAGTTTTAGAGAAACTCCAACAGCTCTGTAAACACGTTTTCTATCGGCAAAAAAAAAACACGTGAAGTCGCGTTCCAACAGAATAGCTAAACTCCTCCCCTCGCAATCGGCCTCGCCAACTCCTCTCTCCCCCTCGCCTTTTTTCCGAGGCTCCTCCCCTCGCCATCATCCTTCTCCCGCCGCCCGCACGCTTATTCCTGCGCAGAAATTGGTCCCCCGCGGGCCCTCGCACGCATCCTCTCCTTCCCCTGCCGCACAACCCTCTCGTTGACGCGGCCCCATCGCAGGGGATATTTAACTTTTTACCATTATAACGGTTGACGACTCCTCGGATACCACTATAACGGTTGCCAATACATTTTTACCATCACTATACGAAAAATGTTACACATTTACCATTTTTGCTGGCGTGGCGCGCCAGCAGCGCACGCCACATCAGATGCCTGCCAGCTACACCCACCACATATACACGAAACCCCCTCAACTCCTATCTTCTTCTCACGTCGGCTCCTTCCCGCACCCAATTCTTGTACTTGGCCCTGCCACTGCAAGATCCACCTCGGAGGATGCCAGCCCAGCTCGGCCCAGCGCCGCTCGCGCCCTCCGACGACGGTGGCCTGAATTCTGGCTGCAGATCTATGTAGACAGAGCAAGGATAATATCATACATGCAGGAAATGACTTTTTTCTTCTCTTTTTTCCAGAAAAATGTCATATGCCTTTGAACGAAATAAATCACAAGTGCCCCTCGTGCATACAATGATAGAATTTGGCAAAATGTATCAAGCTCTGTAGCAATTATTTGCAGCTACCATATTAAATACCAGAATTATCTGTTAAAAGGGCACATAGGTTTCCATGTGATATCATCGAGAAATTTCATTAAAAATAGGCAAAAATCCCAAAAACCTTGAAGTAACTTGATTAGGAGTACTGCTGGAGAGTGACCCCCTAAATCCAATATCTTGTGTCATGGCTCAAAAACATAATATCAAAACAACAAAGCATGCCCTACATATAGATAACAAGTGACAAGACGTGAGACCTATAACTGACCTTCCTGACAGAAGTACTGGAGTCAAGGTTTGTGTAACTGCAGGATGGAACAGTGTTAGCTAGAATTGTAATATTTCCTAAATGTATAGCTCCAATGCAGTATTGATTGTCTAAATCATATTATCAACTGGCGGGTAGCTCAAAGCTGATCCACCCAACAAAATCACATGATAAAGTTGTGCTCGAGTATTGTGCCATAACCTTTGTGCAGAAGGATAACCACTCAGGCTGTGTGAAGAATTACCCATTCCAGATATGTAAATATTGCTTCCAGCACCTGATAGGGCGCAAAGTGTGCCAAAGATGTGCAAGGTGAGTGCTTTGTAAGAATGTTCAGCCATGTGAGTAAAAGGGGCACTTCGATCACTGAGGATATGAAGTCACAGATATACATGTTTAGTAGAGTATGAACACAAAGAAAATAGTGGAATATATACTGTAGGAACTCAAGATAAACTAATTCCCCCTGACAGTTAGAAATCAACTGTTATGCTGGGAGGGAGTAGAACTGTGGATTTGGAACAGCCTATGCATTGTTCAAGTGATTGTAGTGGAGCTACCGCAAGCTCTAAGCACTACATTTTCACGCGAAGATAACACAAATGGTTTTCTTTCATGACATACAGACTCAAAAGCCACTTGAATGATACCTGAATCAGGAAATCCCATTGGTTTCCTAGTTCTTTTCTCAGGAGAATAAGGTGAAGTATCATCTGATGAGATCAAAAGTGCGTCAGCATCAATGAAGAACCACATAGTAGAGCATGAAAGATGTTCAGGAACTGAAGGTGAAGGCTACCTGATCTCAAGCGCTTTGATCTGGAATTTGATTTTGCGAGACCGTGACCTTGAGGGTCGCCCTCGACGCCGGAGCCTGCTCGCCGCCGTCGGAGGGCGCGAGCGGCGCTGGGCCGAGCTGGGCTGGCATCCTCCGAGGTGGATCTTGCAGTGGCAGGGCCAAGTACAAGAATTGGGTGCGGGAAGGAGCCGACGTGAGAAGAAGATAGGAGTTGAGGGGGTTTCGTGTATATGTGGTGGGTGTAGCTGGCAGGCATCTGATGTGGCGTGCGCTGCTAGCGCGCCACGCCAGTAAAAATGGTAAATGTGTAACTTTTTCGCATAGTGATGGTAAAAATGTATTGGCAACCGTTATAGTGGTATCCGAGGAGTCGTCAACCGTTATAATGGTAAAAAGTTAAATATCCCCCATCGCAGTGGCGCCGCCGCCCCATCTTGCAGCTGCCGCCTCTCGCGCCAGCGCTAGTCGTGTGGCGACGACGGCGGCATCCGTGGCACGCAGACGAGTCTTGACTGGAGCTCCAACAGCGGCGGCCGCCACGGCGGGCGCGCGAGGCCCGGCTGCAGTTCGGCAGCGGCCGGCACGCGAGGCAAGCCAGATCCCAGGGGCGGCGTCAGCCATGGCGGGCGTGTGAGGCCCGACCACAGCTCGGCAGAGGTTGGCGCGCCAAAGCCCAGCGGCGGCGGTGGCCATGGTGCGCGCTTGAGGCCCATCCGGAGCTCGGAAACAGCAGGCCCGCATGGCGGGCCGAAGCCTGGCAACGGCGGCGCTTGCCATGGCGGGCGGGCGAGGCTCGACTTGAGCTCGGGCAGTGGCCAACATACACGGAGGAAGGAGGTTTGATGGCGCCGGACACCTGGTCGGGGAAGGATGGATAGAGGAGGAAGGAGGTTTGATGGCGTCGGACACCTGATTGGGGAAGAAAGGATAGAGGAGGAAGGAGCTGACGTGTGGGCCGAGCGCATAAGAGATGTAGCAGGGGCATTTGTGTCCATAAAGAATATTGGAGTCTGCATATGGACACAAATACATCACCAAAGACGTATAAAATGGCATAACTTAAGGAGAAGAGGAATTGTAATGGCATGATTCCAAATAGCCAAAGTTTAATGGTATATCTCTGAACTTGTAAAATAACGGTGACACAGATCAAATTAACAAAAAAAGGGATGAATTCACAGAACTTTGCAAAAAAACGATTGGACTCCTAAAGTAAACAAAATTCAGCAAAAAGAATTAACATGATATAACATTCTGACGGAAGATCTGGTTGTTTGGAAATCACAAACTGAAATCCGTGGCTTCAATTGGACCAATCTCTAGCGGATATTCCAAAGCTCTCACACTGAATCTCCCTCCCTTCTCCCCAAACCCCGTCCAAAACCCACCTTATCTCGCCGCCATGCTCCGCCGCCTCCTGCTCCGCTCCCGCCAGCGCCGCCGCTACTCCTCCTCCTCCGGCGCCGCCGTGCCCCTCTCCACGCCGACCTTCGCCGTCTTCGGCGCCAACACCGGCGTCGGCAAGACCCTCGTCTCCGCGGGCCTCGCCGCCGCCCTCCTCAACTCCCGTTCCCCCTCCGTTTCCGCCGTCAGCTACCTCAAGCCGCTCCAGACCGGCTACCCCGCTGACTCCGATGCGCGATTCGTCTTCGCCAGGGCCCCTGCGCTGCTACGCGCCTCCTCCTCCTCTCCCCGCGCCACCCGCCTCGTCGCCTCACGCCGCACCCTCTTCCCGTCCCCTGCCGTGGGGGCGGAGGCGGAATCCCTCCACGAGAACCTGGAGAAGGTGGTGGCCTTCGGAAGGGATGGGGCGGAGGAGGAGACGAAGGTGCTCACGTGCAGGACGGTGTACGCCTGGCGGGAGCCAGTGTCGCCGCACCTAGCAGCGGAGAGGGAGGGGATGGCGGCGAGCGACGATGAGGTCAGGGGGTGCGTGGAGCAGTGGCTGATGGAGGAAGGCGTGGGGGAAGGTGGGGAGGTGTGGAAGGTGCTGGAGACGGCTGGCGGCGTCGCCAGCCCTGGCGCGTCCGGCACCCTGCAGTGCGACCTCTATCGGTGCGTGACTTTCACTGCTTGCAGCATGTTGGTCAACATTTATGGAGTATCTCAGACGTAATGAACAAAATGACATTTTTGTTGCCTGGGGTGATTGTACACTATAATTCTGCAGATTGATCTGATGTTTGTGTTGCATATTCTCTATCTGAAATAGTTCAGTGGGAGCACAATTTAGTATACTCTTATATTGCAGTCGCAATGGTATTTTGTAAGATGGTAGCATGCAAATTGGAAATTGTAGTAGAGGTTAATGGGCATAGATCGACAGAATTGTTGTAAACTGTCAGCTATTGTGAAGTTTACTAGGTTGTATGTTGTTGTTGAGGAGTGTCACAAATTCTGCAAAAGTATGCAAATAAGCCTAAAATGTTCCAAATTCAAACAGTTGTGCAAATAAGCCTACAAAAGTATGTTGTTTCTTCTCTTATTTACCCCTAACCTTATCTTTGGTCTTGTGCCGTTTTATGTCTTTCTTATCCTTGTTTCTTTCTTTCTTATCCTTGTTTCTTTTGGGTTTCATCTCTAGCCTACCCCAACTTGCTTGGGACAAAAGGCTATGTTGTTGTTGTTGTTGTCAAACAGTTGTGCTTATAGGCAAATATGTATTTGGACCCGGCATCTCTTATGGTTAGTCATATGGCACTGGCCATACTAAGTCTGAAATAAGGAAAGGCACAAGAGAACCGCTTGAGTTTTTTAAAGCAACATGAATCTCTAGAAACCCACCACCCTAGTCATTGGGAGTGGACCTGTCAGGAATTCCTGTCTCATTCTTCTCTTCTTTTGATGTTGCCACTTTGGGAGGTCATCTGAAGGACCATCAGAATTATTTTTGTCTGGCCTACTCTTGTTTCAACAGGTTCTGACTTTTTTTTTTCTTTTGGGTTTACCATTGTTCATCCATTGGAGCAATTCATGTTATAATAGCTCTGTCAACAATTACATGCTCCGGTTTCCGGTTACTACCTGAGATAGTTTGCCCTGAGAAATTTCTAAAATGTGGTCATTGAGCTTGTAATGACCTTCATGTTTTTCTCTTTCTTTCGCTCGTGCACATATTCCCTTTTGTTCTGAACAGTTCGTGTCATGCTACCCAACATGCCAGATAAAAATTCATAATTCCTTAACTTGGTTACTTTGGATCTTGATTCATCTTCTGATTGTCAGCTTGAACTTCTTGTTAAATGTCTGAGTTGTGTTGATCTTTTAGCGGCTATTGTTGATTACTTGCAACTCTTGACAGGCCTTTTAGGTTACCTGCTATTCTAGTTGGAGATGGCCGTCTAGGTGGTATTTCATCCACTTTGTCTGCATTTGAAACTTTGTTACTAAGAGGGTATGATGTGAGCACAATTATTTTGGAAGATCGTGACTTATCAAATGACAAGTTCTTGCTTTCGTGCTTGAGAAACAGGTTTCTATTCTTGATTATCCATTTAATTCTATTACTTTTTGTCCAAAGAGTGGTTTGTTGCTCTACTTTTGTTTAGATAAGACATCTTTCAACTTTATATGATTTTGTTGTTTAGGGCACATGTGCTTGCCTTGCCACAAATTCCTGAAGATCCTTCTGATGACCTAACTGATTGGTTTTCCGAATCATCTTCGGTTTTTAATTCGCTTAAGGATTCCTTGCAATCATTTCATTCAAAAAGAATTGAGAGGCTAAATAGCATGCAAAGAAAATCAAAAGATTTACTATGGTGGCCCTTTACTCAGCACAATCTTGTTCCTCAAGATTCTGTTACAGTAATTGATTCACGTTGTGGTGAGAATTTTTCAGCATACAAGGTTTGTCAGTTTTCTTTTTTAATTCTTTTCATAAAATAAAATTGTAAAAATTTGATACAGCAGGGTGGCTGAAGCATTAAATTCATTGTTTCTACATTCTTTATGTAGATTAAAGACAACAGGATGATGCTTGTCCCTCAATTTGACGCATGTGCAAGTTGGTGGACTCAGGGACCTGATTCTAACTTGCAGGTACTCCGCATCTCCCTACATCGGTGAATTTTTTGTTTATCTTCTTTTCAGTTTTCCTAAGAGAAGTCTTTTTTACAGTGTTTTATTGCTGAACTTGTGTGTTTCAATATTTTGACAGGCAATTTTTGTAGCCTAAACTTGTGTACTGAAACTTTGACAGGAAATTTTGTAGCCTAAAGCCCTAAACTTCTCTTTACTCATTAGATTGAACTTGCAAGAGATATGGGTTATGCTGCTGCGAGGTATGGTCATGTCATGTTTCCAGAGAATGTTCATGAACCTGCTCTTCTTGCTGCGGAACTTTTGCTTGGTGGAGTTGGTAAAGGTTGGTCATATTCCCTTTTCTTCTTTTGTTTGTAGCCTTTGCTCATTTTAATCTACATGGTAGTATAGAATTTAATACTTTGCATTACTTTAAAAATTGGATATGATAGCTTTGTTTCTTGGGTATATCTAAAGCTTCAAATGGAAGCATGTATATGTGTCATATCAACCTATTGATTGTGTGCAATAAGGCACTAATCTTGTTGTGTGGCTTAATGCGTGTTTGTTAGTTTTCTCATTTATGTGCTGCAACTTTATGCACACTGCATCTCATTCTTTGCTCACATCGCCCTTTTATGTCAGGTTGGGCTTCTAGAGTCTATTATTCTGACAATGGATCCACCGCAATTGAAATTGCTCTCAAGATGGCGTTTCGTAAATTTTCACTTGATCATGGAATTCTTGCAGACAGTAAAACGAGCATAAAAAATAAAAGAAATGTTCAGTTGAAGGTTTGTTACTCTTACGCTGAATATCCTTGTCTTTGTCGCCTAATTCCCTCAACTGAACCGTTAAAAAGAAAAATGCAACTTATTATAATTTTAATGGAGTAATAACTGCTATTAATCTTTATATGTATAAGTTAAGATTTGAATTTCTGGTTCACAAAAAGTTCTTCGATTATGTTCTTCAAATTCTGTTATGTTTAAATACTTTAACGTAATGCTGTCACAGAAAGAGCAGTATTCAAAATGTTCACTTGAATGATGGATTATATGGAAATAATAAGAACAATAAATATTCTTGGGGTGCTTTCCAGGTTTTTCCCCTTCAAAAAACAACCTGTGTAATGGTCTCGGGGTGCTTTCACCCTTTTTTCTTCTTAATACATAGATGCGCAGTTCTACTGCGTGTTCGAAAAAAAAAGAACAATAAATATTCAGCTACTTAGAATTTGGCAGAACATTTTTGGGCTATCATTTTATCATAAATACAGTCAATATCACAAATAAGAAATAGATTTTCCCCCTTTCTTGTGGATTCTTTACTACCTTCTATTACATCAAATTCTGCTGAAACCTGTCAATAACATTGCAGTCACGGACAGCCTTGTGATTAAGGTACATTGCATGTAGTCCAAAAGTATAAATTCTGTTGCCAGTTGTAAATCAGATAATGTAATTAGAGTACGCTCCCATATTCTGTAATTAAATAAGATGACTTCTATTTCTTTTGTACATTCATATCTTTTTTTACAGTTAATCGAATTCACTGTTGAACCCCCCCCCCCCCCCCCCCCCCCCCCCTCCTCCTCCTCCTCCTCCTCCCGGTGTAACCCTTCCACAGACATTCAGGACTCTTCTAAGCTCATCAATGCCACTCTGACAATCCCACTTCCTAGGAGCACATGGGCCATCAACACCAGCAAGCAGTGCTCATCCACTGAGCTCACTGTTCTCTGCCCTTGACTCCATCGTCCATTCTTTAGCCCCTTGCAGCAACTGTCACCCCACTGATCTTGTGATTAGTCTCACTGTACTGATGTCACCTATGCCGTGTTAGTGTATATATAGCCTATATGTCATTCAGTCGGACTAGTCTATTAGTTTGCAGTCAGTCAGTGTAGTCTGTTAGTTAAGTATATGTCAAGGTTTGTCCTATTCTTCAGGAATTTCAGTCAAGTTATTAGGCAATTAATTCATGGATGATGTTGATTACCCCTGAAGTTTAGGTGCCAGTGCGCCACTAGGGCCCTGTTTACCAGGCCTCTGCAGCCATGTTACGTCAGGCTTGTTATCAGCGATTTAAAGGGGAGCAATAAAAAGAAAATGTTTCACCTTTTGGCAGCACCAAAAGATTTGTTCATCAAGGGTTTTTTCAGAGCTCATAATTGATCCTTTCCAACACACTGCAGCTCCCTGTCCTCCTACTTGGTGGTAACTAGCATCATGGGTGTAGAACATTTTGGATAACTTGGTCCACATTGGCAGAAATTATATATTCGGTAAAGCTATGCGTATGACGTGTGGCACAACAAGACACCAGATGAGGCTAGTTTTCCAGGCCCACCTGAATAAAATATAAACTCATGAGCACATTGATTGACTATAACACAAGTCATGTGTGGGTTGTCGTATGTAAGCCTCAATATATAAGGAGAGATGTACCAATTGAAGGCAAGAAGAATATCAATCTAGTAGGGTTAGCCCCTTCTATCCCTGCCCTTGTAGTCCGGCTACCGCCATCGGCACGGTCGGGCTGCTTGTGACACCTGCCAAGCTCACTGCATCACAGTGACGCCTCTGTGTTTACTCACTTATCATATTTCATATATATTTTAATATATATAGGGATGAATTAATGAAACTGTAGTAAGTAATTGTAATCCTGCACTTTATATTCCTGATCTGCCTGCTTAATAATTTAATGTCTTTCTAGGTCCTTGCTTTAAACGGTTCCTATCATGGTGATACACTTGGTGCTATGGAAGCTCAAGCTCCATCAGCTTATACATCGTTTCTTCAACAGCCATGGTATGCCTTAAATTGAGCATCATAGTTTACTATGCAACAAACAAGAGTGCAGCAGGGGGCTCTAAAATCTATGTCCGGGCCACCCAATTCTTTTCTGGATTGCACAAACACTATTTACTGTACTGAACTTTGTGGAGTTTTGTACTCTTCTACAGTTTTGTTTTCGAACTGTACCCATTTCTATCTCTTTACTATACTGAATGTTTAGGAGTTCATACTGTTCTTCAATGATTCTCTTTGCTAACTGTTTCCTTTTCTGTACTAGCTTCCTCTTTGATGGCCTAATGTTTTTCTGAACTTACTAATCCTTCAGCGCACCCTTTGTGCTTTCTTCTACTTTTGCTGTTGGTTATCGTATCAGTTACATGAGTTTTCTTTTTTGTAGGTACTCTGGTCGGGGACTTTTTCTAGATCCTCCAACTATGTCTACTAAAAATGAAATATGCAATCTTTCTTTGCCCCAATCAATGCAGCATTGTCCACAGACTTCTGGTGATACATGTCAGTGATTCATGTTTGACATGTCACATGGAATACCTTATGGGTTTATATCTGATTTTTTTTTCTTTCATTGAAAATGTAGGTTTTCCTTCACTAACTGAAGTGTTTTGCAAGACCAGGGACACATCATCTGCTGCAGATTTATATTTGTCCTACATAAAACAAAAACTATCAGAATTTTCTCAATCAAGTAATTCAGACCATCTTGCAGCACTAATTATCGAACCAGGTAAATAAACTTTCACCCTTTGTGCTTCTTTGGTCCATACATTTATAGTCTTTTCATACTAAGGAACTTTGGTACTTTTTTACTGCTTCAATTTCATGAATTCGTTTTTGTGTAGTAATACAAGGTGCTGGGGGAATGCTCATGATAGATCCGCTTTTTCAGCGAGTACTTGTTAGGGAGTGTAAAAGTCGAAAAATACCTGTCATATTTGACGAGGTATTTACTGGATTCTGGCGTCTGGGTGTAGAGGTAATACATGAAAAGATTTTTCAGATGATAACAGAAGATTGTTTATCTGTATTTTTTTTAATCTTGATAACTTCTCTTTCAGTCTGCTTCAGAGCTACTTGGGTGTCTACCAGATATTGCCTGCTATGCTAAGTTGATGACTGGGGGAATTGTACCATTAGCTGCAACCTTAGCAACGGAAGAAGTTTTCGAATCCTTCAAAAGTGACTCTAAGGTACTCATCTGATGTGTTTGCATACTTAGCCTCAACAATCTTGAAGCATGATCTTTGATGTTATGTCAAAAGTACTACAACGAATGTGGAGTTACAGGTTAGGGCTGATATTATTTTCATCTGGTACAGCTTACAGCACTCTTACATGGTCATTCATATACTGCTCATGCCATGGGCTGTACTGCAGCACTAAAGGCCATCCAATGGTACCAGGATCCATCCACCAATTTGAACCTTGATTTTGATCATATGAAGCTGAAGGAGGTAATAAAATGTTGCTGAGTGGTAGAAGTCCTTTGAATAATTCATATTAAGAAAGGCTAAAGCAGGTTGACATATTACGCAATGTCTAGCCTGTTAGCATTAATATTCAACAATTCATGCATGTAATTATGCTTTTCCTTTTTCCTTAAAAAAAGGCACATAATTATGCATTTAAAAATGACAACTGATAGTGTTTACTCTCATTATGCAGTTATGGGACGGTGCACTTGTGAAGCAATTATCATCACTACCAAATGTGAAAAGAGTAGTCTCCTTAGGAACTCTATGTGCAATTGAGCTCAAGGCTGAGGGATCTGATGCTGGGTATGTCATTTATACTTCACTGATGAACCTTGGTATTTTTATTTGCATAGAACAACTCCTCAACGAGCATCCAGTGATTTGGTTGTGGTGCCATACCCATCTTTGCTATGGTCATATGGTGTTTCTTTTTTAACTAATATGGACTTTAGTTTTCTGCATACTCCCTCCGGTTTAGTATTAGAAGTCGTTTTGGACAAGGTTTGAGTCAAACATTGAGAATATAAATCATGAATAACATTTAAGTCATTGAGTTTGGAAATGTGAAAATCACATAAATAGATTGGTCTTGAAAATTACTTTCATAAAAATATACATATATAACTATTCAAGAAATATTTTTATAGAAAAAAGGAGTCAAAGTTTTGCTTTGGTGACCGTGTCGTTGTCCTAAACGACTTCTAATACTACACCGGAGGGAGTACAAGTTTATGATTATAATGGTCCCAAAGTAGAAAGTGTAGCCAAACCTAGTAAAATGAAAGTGCTTCTAAGAAAGCAGGCCCATATATTACGCTGTGCCACCAGCGCAACTGCACCAATGCCGCCCATTTTCAGGGGCCAGCCAAAGCAACGATTAAAGCCGATAGGTATGTGTATGTAACGCAGGCAGGTTCATACTGACTGAAAGGATAAGGATGTCAACCCTGATCTTCTGGAGAGGCAAACCCCAGATTCACATGTGTGATTTCTTTAAAACACCACAACAGTTATGAACATTATGATCATCCCTTTGTCTGCATAGACATGCAGATTCTGCATCTTGTGCTGTTCTCATTGAGTGCACTTGATTTTTGTTTGCTTTGTGCATGATGCATAACGTGGCTTATTTCTGGCTAATACAGAAGAGTTTAAGAAAAAAATATATGTACACTAATCTAAATTGATGTTACCATCGTATTCTTTGTACAGCTATGCGTCGCTCTATGCAAGTTCCTTGGTACAACAGCTCCGCAGAGAAGATGATATCTATGTTAGGCCCCTGGGGAACGTGATATACCTCATGTGTGGTCCATGCACACCGCGAGATAGCTGCTCACGACAACTCCATAAAGTACTTAACAGACTCTGCGATCTCAATTGAGCCCACGGAGAATAATTGCTAGCAGTTGTCGTAATCTGGACAGTGGACACCCTTGTGGCGGCTTCAGTTGCAGGACATCAGTTAACATGTCTCTGGCTCTACAATCTCATGGCTTCCTGCTGAGATTATTTTCAGAGCGTATTGCAAAGATATTGAATCCTTCGATCTTGTAGCAGTATGACATCTGAAACCTGAAACTTGTTCTATCCAGAGAGTAGTGTTCGTATCGTATGATGGGTTAGCGTTGTCTTCGCCAGTAATAGCCTAATTCCTAATTGTTCATTGTGTTCCCGACTGATGGACTGTTATTGATATGATATGGACCCGTTGCAATGTTTTTTTTTTGTTCTTGAAAGGTGGCCTCCACACACTATCAATTGTAATTCTAGTTTCCAATATTAAATAAAATATGGAGTTTTGATTAAACATACATATGAAAAAAATTCCCGCCCACACGCTATTGAGTGATTCAAAAAGGCTGAAAAGCCAAGGTGCAAAAGAATTCCATATGAAAAAAATTCCCGCCCAGCTGGACTCGTTCAGATTTGGTTCGTTTGCCCATGTTTTCGGGTGTAATGACAATGTTTTGCAAAATATACCATGACATAATCTAAGGGGGAAAAAAATCTAGAGTTCTGATTATGTCGTGCAACATGGAAAAGGGGGAAGTGTCAAGGAAGGCGTGACAATGTTTTGCAAAATATACCATGACATAATCTAAGGGGGGAAAAATCTAGAGTTCTGATTATGTCGTGCAACATGGAAAAGGGGGAAGTGTCGAGGAAGGCGCGAACTAAAAAACATCTAACATTCAAACACGCCCAGTGGGACTCGAACCCACAATCGCCTGATTAGAAGTCAGACGCCTTATCCATTAGGCCATGGGCGCTGGTTGAAATCCTTTGCGATTATTTAATATCTTTATGTTACTGTGTCAATCGATTAGACAGCTAAAAACATACATTTCATTTCAATCTATAGTGAAGAAAATTAAAGTCCCGGATAACGAGGAACATTAGACGCTATATGCAGCACGAGCACCATTACATGAAAACTGACCATGTTGCACGTGTACCTTTTTTTTTAAAAAAAAAGAAATAATAACATGATATACCTTCGAAATCCAATTTCCAATCAATTAAGCCTCTCTGCCTCACCTAGATTACACAAAAACAGATAAAAATACACTTTATCCCTCCGAATTAAGTTCTTTCTCCACTTGTCAACATCTGAACAAATTATAAATGCTGAGCAATGTATAGGATGTGTTGATCACACAGCCTGTTGCGGCTGTTGCTGAAGCTGTTTCCTTAGCTCCTTGCGGAGGATCTTACCCGATGGCGCCTTGGGGATCTTGTCAACGAAGATCACCTCACGGACCTTCTTGTAGTGGATCACCTATATAACAGGAGAAGAATCCATCAGGTCTAACAAAAAGGGACAACTTATGTATTATATTCCTAGCTCTCTGTTTTGAAGGAATGTGTTTTCAGCTTTATCTAGCTTCTAGCATCTATTTATTAAATTTTCTACTTCCATTCAATCCTAGTATTCACATTTAAATAGCATGATAACATGAACTCAAGGAGAATAGCATTTTCTGGCACAGGAAAAGAAATACTACCTCCTTTGCCACAAATTGCTTCACCTCATCATCGGTGAGCTCACTCCCTTGGGCCTTGGCCACAAAGGCGATTGGGATTTCTCCTATTTCTGGCTCAACTTGTTTCCTGCAATGACCATGATGGATACCATAAATGACATCACAACAACTGAAATATGAAAAGCTCATATAATATTTGTCCAATGTTCAGTTCAACAAACGATTTCAGAACAAATGATGAACTTGAGCTGATTACCCGACAACAGCGGCGTCGGTGATGCTCGGGTGAGTGATGAGGAGGGCCTCCAATTCGGCAGGTGCCACTTGGAATCCCTTGTACTTGATGATTTCTTTGAGCCTGTCAACAATGAAGATCTCATCATCATCATCTACAAACCCGACGTCTCCGGTGTGCAGCCACCCATCGACATCAATGGTGTTCTTGGTGGCCTCCGGGTTGTTCAGGTAACCTGAGCAGTGACAGAAGCAAATATCAATGCTAATGTGTTATTAAGTCTTCTAATCATACTGAGTTGTTCAAGTTGCA
Source organism: Urochloa ruziziensis (assembly GCA_015476505.1). Classification (NCBI taxonomy): domain Eukaryota; kingdom Viridiplantae; phylum Streptophyta; class Magnoliopsida; order Poales; family Poaceae; genus Urochloa; species Urochloa ruziziensis. Next base: position 1,888,018 of record CM027124.1, on the reverse strand, counting down.
ATATTTTATTTAGAAGGAGCACTTAGGCAAACCCCACAAATTTATTGCTTGATTGGGTGAGAAAATCAGAAAACATCATCACATAAATAGATCATAGATGTCACTACATTTTATTTCTTTTCATTATATTGTCCTTGTCCTTGCATTTCAATATTGTAAAGTACAAAAAAAAAGTTCACTAAAGATCCACGAACTTTGATGGATTCATCTATTCATCTCGAGATGGATCATCCACGCGCTTATCAAAAACATTAACTGAAATTGACAACTCCTGTCACCATTGAGGCATTGACGTGCAAGCAGCTACCGAAAACAAACATATCTTCAGAACACTCCATTCATGATGATTTATTCAGTTATGATACCCAGGGAGACTTCCATTGCCAGACTGAAGCTGACAGGTCTCAGCGAAGATTATTTATTTCTGTTGCCCAAGTCATGCTTGGCCCTCGTTCCAATCTGGACAGAAAGCTACACATGGGAATGGAACGGTTCATCTCAACTTTGCAGGTGTTTTAAGTACGCCACCCCATAACATATTGAGCCCATTAGTAGGATTAAGATGCCATAACTGTTTTTTTATAAAATGAAAGTACAACTCCCGACCTCTGCACCAAGAGAAACCAAAGGTGAACTTGCAAAGGCCTAGTTGACAAATAAACATGCTATAATGTCTTTCTAAAGTATTTTCGCAAATTAGTGGCACGGTTCACTTCTTGTTGACCTATATTTTCTCCACATTATCATGGTGTGATACTTTACTCATCAAAGTTGAGAAGTGACTAATGATATGTTAAGCACTAATGTGCATATGCAGTTGGTGAACCACTTGTGCAATATCTTATGGTTTCAAGTGAGATTAAATCTGGTGACCTGTGGGCCAGTCCAATTCAAGTGGGCTGAAGTCAACATTTGGAAGCTGGAACATGCAGGAGACCGCGGAACGGAATAATGCGATGTTGTGTAGTACCTTTCATGATCTGTTGCCCTCTGATGCAGATCTCCCCATGCTGGTTCCGTCCGAGGGACTTGCCAGTGTCGGGGTCGATGATCTTCAGCTCAGCGTTGCGTACCACCGTGCCGCAGGCACCGGACTTCACCTTGAAGGGCTCCTTGGCGAATGCCAGGCACATCGACAGCACAGGACCGGCCTCCGTCATGCCGTAGCCCTGCGTAACACACAAGGGGCAACATGGATGAGCTTCTCAAAAACTACTGCAAGTTGAGGCAAATATAATTCAAGAAAATTAGGAACCAATTATGCTTAATTAGTTATATTCCTTCTCTGAGTCTGGTCGAATACTCGAATAACAAAAAAGTAGCAACTTGTTGCTTGTACCGGTCAATGTGAACCGTCCTTTTCAAGTTCATTTTCTTTTTGATTTAGAAAGATGGTTTGATGAACATTCTAATTTGGCTCTAAAATTATTTGTTTTCGGAATTTCAGAGCCAAAGGAATCTGAGTCAAAGAAGCAACTTGGTGGGATTCTTGTTTTTTGTGAAATTTCCGGGAAACAAAATCCCAAGGAAATGGATTTAACCAAAGTCCTCGTGGATGAAACAACATATTGTTTCTTAGTATCAAAATCAATGAGGGAACAGCCTTCTAATATCAACAACAAGACTACCGTACCAACTTATAACCAGCTAGTTCCTCAAAAGGAAAAAAAAACTTATAACCAGCTAGTATTTAGGTGTCCGGGCGCAGCACTGAAAAGTCAAATTTGCCAACAACTCTGCACCAATAAGAGTTCTCTCGACGGGCTAAGCAAAATTTTGAAACAAGATTACTAGCTTTACAGTGTATAGTAATAAAAATCAATGCTTATTTATGTTAGGACAAAACAAGAATAATGAAAGTTGTTTACTTTACTTTTATTTTAATTTCAAAATTCAAAAACAGAAATGCATGTAACTTTGGCATATATACATGCATGCGCACGGCTCTCTGTCAACGAACGACGATGACGAATCTAAGCCATTGGATCTGTCAAAAATGCACAAAATGAAAGACGAGATTACATCGGTTGACCTGCACGGAAATCAACAAGGTAATCCAACGCCGTTACCGTTCACCACTTTCACCGGCAGGTTTGTCATTAGGTAGGCCAGACTAGCTAAACTATCGCATTGTCATCCGTCCGTCGACTACTGATCGATCGGCGGAGAAATAATAAACAGAAAAAATTCGGAATGTAGTAAAATAATTTAATTCGTTGCACGTCGGCGCACGCACCTGTCCGAGCACGGCGCCGGGGAGCTTGGCCATGAACGCGTCCTCAATGTCCTTGCCCATGGGCGCTGCGCCCGAGAGCACCATCCTAACCGACGACAGGTCGTGCTTCGCCGCCACGGCCTCGTCACTCTTGGCGACGGCGACGACGACGGGCGGCACGAGCGGCGCGATGGTGATCCGGTGCCTCTCCACGAGCGCCATCATGGCGGCGAGGTCGAATCGGCGCATCACGACGATGGCGGCGCCGACGCGGAGCCCGCACATCATGATGGTGTTGAGCGAGTAGATGTGGAACATGGGCAGCGAGCACAGGATGACGTCGCCCGAGTGGAACCCGATGTTCGGGTTGTCGCCGTCCACCTGCTGCGCCACGCTCGTGCTCAGGCTCCGGTGCGTCAGCATCACCCCCTTCGGTAGCCCCGTCGTCCCTGACGAGTACGGCAGCGCCACCACGTCGTCGGGGTCGAATTCCTTGTCGTCGATGTCGTCGCCGGCAACCTCGGCGTCGGGGACGCTGGCCATGACGTCGTCCCAGAAGTGGAGGCACCCGTCGCGGTGGGCGTCGATGAGAACGACGGTGAGCACGCCGCCGCCCTCAATGGTGGCGGGGAGCTTGTCGACGGCCATGGACTCGGTGAAGACGACGGTGGCGCCGGAGGCGGCGATCTGCTTGGCGATCTCGTGGGGGGTGGACATGGGGTTGGCGGTGGTGACGGCGGCGCCGGCGCGGGAGGCGGCGAAGAAGGAGAGCACGAACTCGGCGGAGTTGAGCATGAGGTTCATCACCACGGCGCCGCGGCGGAGCCCCAGGGGCGCACGGCGGAGCGCGGCGGCGAGGCGGCGGGACAGGCGGTCGACCTCGCCGTAGGTGAGGACGGCGCCAGTGCCGCCGTTGATGAGGCAGGGCCGGCCGGACACCTCAGGGAGACGCTCGAAGCAGTAGCGGTGGAGAGGGAGGGTGTTGGTGATGGCGATATCCGGGAGCTTCGACCGGAAGATGATCTCCGGCTCCGGCGCCGGCGCCGGCGACGCCGCCTCGTCCTTCATGGAGGCGGCGGCGGTGGCCACCGGCTCCGGCTGCTTCTCGGTGGACCCCATCGATCAGTGTCACTCGCACAAGGAGACCACGGGCTTGGCTGCTTCTGCTGATGTTTTGGGATGCGAGATTTGGGGCGTCGGGTGCTACTTATTGCCTTTGCAGAAACGGAGATGTTGCAGCATTTGCTGGGAAATGACAAACGGCTAAGCGTGCCAAATGTGATAGGAGAGGGAGTGGTTTGTGAAATGTATGTTCCTCAAGGGGCAGTGTGGAATGGAGGTACATTATTGGATTTGAAGATGGGCTGTCCGTCCTGTCAGAAGGTCAAACCTAGCCATTTCGTGTAATCATAAATTTGCCAATGAATAAGATGGGTGCTGGCTAATTCAGAAGTTTAATCTGGATAGTTTGTGTGTGCGCGACCTGGAGAGTTTGTGTAAAAACGCAATACTCGGTTACGATCGTACTCGTACAAGTGAGGTTCATCACGACTAGTTTTTGTGTAAATTTAACCTACCTCAACCCCCTCTAGTGTCAAATGTTTTTTTTCCCATTTCGTTTATCTATGATAAATAAATTTTGATTGTCAACATTAATAGTGTTGTTCAATAATAAGAGTTAAATGCATGATTAATACATAAACTTGGTGAGTGGGTGCGTTTAGATACATCATCTTTCAAATTGCTTATTTAGGAACAACAACTTGACGAGTGGGTGCGAATTGGATCACCGGGGCGACACGTGGGCAAAAAGGCGCCACACTGAGCCGCCAATCTCTGTGCTGTGCAATGCGAGTAGCATAGATAATGATTAAAACACTGAGAATATTGTTAGAAATGCCTAAAGAAACGATTTCTACTGCTTAAGCAGCATGTCCAGAGAGTAGAGGATCATATATTGTTACCACTAGATATGCAAGTGGAGAGGAGAGAAAGAGTTGGAGAAGCTCTGTTTGGATTCAATGGGGGAAGGTTGTCACACCCGTTTTCAGAAGAAAACAAGCCATCTTATATGCAAGTGAATAATCAAGGCAACTCACATATAATTGACAAAAATAAATATCACAGCGTGTAAGAATAAATAGATAGTATTAAATAGCATTATTACAAGCCAAGGTTTGTCTCCATAGAATAAATAGAGTCTTTATTTAACGCTGCAAATAATCTCCACTAAGACCTTGAGGTTGCCTGGCAGACACGAAGCCTAGAACTCCTAGGAAGTCGTCGGGGAACTCCTCAAAGCTCTCCACGTCTGAACAAATCCGGATCGCTCGTTGCAAAAATAAATGAAAAGCGTGAGCACATGCCGTACTCAACAAGAGATAACGAATGACATGCAAGGCTTAAACAAGGATAGGCTGAAGGTTTAAGCATTTAGCATTTTAGTGGATCCAATTTTAATTAAGCAAGCATAACTATAAGTTTATACCACCCACAATTAATGAATAAAATAACATAAAGATGAATATGAGAGCCTCAGCAATAAATAAAGTGATTTAGATCAAGTTTCGATAGTATTAAATATGTGAGGATCAGGCCGCTCGTGACCGTGAGCACGGCTATCATGATAGTTTTAATCCTTGCAAGGTTGTACAGCTTTACCCAGCAGAAGTGTCACCCTCTCCGGCCAAGGTTTGCAAAGCCCCATTAGACACTACCTTTGGTGAATGGCCAGGGATCCACTACAAGACTGTTACTAAAGATCCCCTAACAAGATTTGACTCGCATGGTTCCGGTGTCTGGCGCTCATAAACCTCCCTAATGGGCATGTACCTTAGCCAAGGCGACTTCCAAGAGGACCGGGTTATACCGCGACTCAGTCCTCCCTTGCCCTTATCAAGTAAAGTCATTTCAAGTTAGGTTCTCTAATTACTAGGTCAAGGTCAGAGCCTATTAACACTGCGGTTGTACGGGTGTGTCCTGGGTTGTCGCTCCATGTTTCCAATTAAATAAATGATCTTGTTACCGAGGCATATAATAAAGTCAAGATTAACATTGGGGTTCAATTAAAAAGTAGAACACTAGCAAAGGCTACAACAAATTAATTAACCCACGGTGAAGGCATAATATTCAGGATAGGGTGGCTAGGCATGTCCTTAGTAGGAATACCCATCAAGATTAAGCTTTACATGCAACTAAGGTCGATTGTGCACAAAAGTAAGTTTTTTAATTTAAATAGGATAAAGCATGACAAAGGTGACTTGCCTTCAGCGAAAACCGCCTGCTGCGCGAACTCCTCGAACTCTTCAAACTCTTCTCCCGGGAAGTCAGCAAAGCAGGGATCGTCTACCGGTACACACATGCAACAAGCAAAAGAAATAATAAGAAAATAGTACAACAACAATAAGAAACCAACACATGGTCCACACATATAGATTGTATATAAAACAACGATTCCAACGATATCTTGAACGCATAAAACGGAGTTAAGACAGAAAAGATATGAAATAAACAAGATTAAGGACTTGCTGGCAAAGATCAGGAACTTCCAGGGCCTAACACATTAATAAAAGGACTAATCTGCGAGAAACATATAACTGCGCGAGATAGATCTGTAAATAAAGGAAAGCTCGGGGGCTTTTATGCAAAGCAGCAGACGGCGACGGCGGGGTTGACGGCCGACGACGCCACGCTGACGTCACGGCCGACGGCGTCAGCTGACGTCGCGCAGGACGGCGCCGTGGACCGCGCCGTGGACTCCGGTCCACGAGTCCACGGTGGACCGATCCAACTGGTACGGCGAGATTTGATCACGACTGTCCGTCAGATCCAACGGCGGGCGGCAGCTCCGGCGAGGACGCGGCGACGGCAGACGGCGGCGCCATGGCCGGCGAGCGGCGGCGCATGCGGAAAAATGCTAGGATGCACAAGAAGGGGCGCTGAGCGCACCAACTCGTAGCGGAACTCCCCGCGGGGCTTACCACGACAACGGCGAAGACTCCGACGGTCCAAGGCGGCGGCGGCGCTAAGCTAGGGTTGCGGAGCGGCGGCGGCGCGCGGTGGCTAGGGTTTGGCGAAAGGTGCGGGGCGAAAGACGGCGCGAGGCTTAAGTAGGGCGGCGCACGGCCTAGGCGTGGGGCCAAGACGCGCGGAACGCGGCGCAGCGCGCCAGACTTGGGCTCGGACTCGCGTCCGGGTCGGAGACGACGCGTCGGCGGGGATGACAGGCGGGGCCCGCCCGTCAGCGGCTCAGAGGGAGGCGGACGCGGGTGCAGGCGCGGGCGAGCAGCGAAGGCAGAAAACGGCGCGGGCACCTTCAGCGACGGCGGGGCGCGGAGCGGGCCGCGCTGCTCGGCTGGGCCAGCTGGGCCGTGCGTGGACTGGGCTGAGAGGAGCGGGGCGAAAGACGAACATGCCGAAAAGATCAAGGGGGCAAAACTAGACTTGCTGAAATAAAACAAACAACACTCAAACTGAATTTGAATTCAACCAAACTTGAATCCAAACAACTCAAAATAAAATGCAGCATCATGAATGCAACAATGCAACCTAAATATTATGTTAATTCGAGAAAACATTTTTAACTTGCAATTAAATCAAATAAATTCTATAAAATCCTTAAAACCTTCCTTGAGCTTAAACAATTTCTAGAAAATTTTAATAATTACAAAAGTTGAAATTTAGGGTGTTACAAAGGTCAACCTTCTCCCTAGATTGTGCAAATAGCCACTCCACTTCGGAGCGGTGTGCACGTTGTGCTTTTCTTTATTTGTTTCGTTTCTTATTTGAAGATGGGTTCCACTTACATTGTAAGTGATTTGACCGAGGAGCATGGCCGAATCACCAGCTCACATCACATGTGAGTGCATGTTAGAGGGCATATACATTGACTTCTTGTTAGTTAACCTAAGTACCTGCCAATGGGCAATAATAATGGAGCTTACTTATGGAGAGACAATTTTATCGCAAGAATCTTTTGCACGGTAGACAAGAGAACATCATTACACCTTGTCTATCTTAAAATTAATAATCTCATAACTGTGCAGATCCCCTTGTGTGGTTTGCTAATTCCATTTGCATCACTCCGGTTACTACCGATTGGTGTGGTGACGCGCAGAGTGTACTCTTCTATGTGAAAACTAAAGTGGCCTTTAGCTTCTGGTCAATACGTTATTACTTTGCAAAAGGAGAGACAACCTAAAACAAAATAGAGAGTTCAAACCCTTCACAGAACAGAGAGTATAGACTTCTCTCTGTTTCTTGATTTGCCAAAATTGGGTTTTAGTCTCACAATTTGAAAAGTTGTCGACTGGATTGTTCCATACAAGTGATGGTTAACCAGGTGAAACATGTCAATTTCCACAGACCACAGACATAAAAAAAAAACACCCAAAACAAAACGGAAGGTCCAGAACACGGTGTGGTCCAAAGACATATGGGTGAATCTGTTATTTTCGAGGGGCTAGTGTTTGAGTGGAAGTGGCTAAAAAGGAGTACCGGAAGGTCCCATCCTCCTACTCGACCTTGGTGGAGCTCGATTCAACCTTGACAGAGCTCGATTCAACATTGGTGGAGCTCGATTGGATTGTGCGCCCATGAAGGGGAAGGGAGGGACGGGAAGCGACTTGAGGTAGAGGACGGGCTGTGTCAAGGTGGGAGGGACGACCTCGTGGATTGTAGAGGAGAGAGGAGGAAGACTGTGGGTGGTAACTTCACCTCCAATGAATATAAGGTTATTCTATCACATTGTGCAACCAACCAAACATAACCAAAGCTATCCAGGCCAGCCTAAGCCACCCAAACCAAACACGAGCCTATTACATTGTTTAAGCTTGTCCAGAACTAGCCATGCATAACTCTTACGGTAATGCTATGGATCATACGTCCGATGAGAAGTAAAAAAATCGGACGCGGGTCTCACACGGTGCCAGGCTTATCCATCCTCCGCCACATCTCTATCGACCACCGCATCCTTCCCTGTCTATCACTCATTTATCACGCGTGGCCCTTCTCTCTCTTCACGGCACTCATTCATCACACGCCGACCCTCTCTCTCCTGACACCGGTGAGCTGCCGGGAGAGCAGCACGTTACCACACTCCAACGAGCTCGTAGCGAGGGTAGCGTTCCTCCGTGGAGCTGCCAGCAAGGTTGCTCGTCGCCGCCCGCATGCTCAAGTGCCACGCCGCCTCGGCGTTGTGCCTGCTCGTCGCCGCAGCCTCCTTCCCCGCGCCTGCTTATCACACTAGCCAGCCTGTCGCCGTCGTGGTCGTCTTCCTGCCGAAGAGCTTGTCGCCGGCGAGGTTGTCGTCGGTCCAGTGAGAAAGGCGAAGCGGCGCACGAGGACGGCAGCGAGACCCACGCGAGCGGCGGTGGTGCGAGCACCGGAGCGGCGCACATGCGGCTGGCGGTGAGTTCCAGGGGCGACGGCGCACACGGCTGCCGGCGAGCTCCAGGCCGGCGACGAGCTCCGCGTGGCAGGGACGGCAAGCTCCACATGGTGTTGCAGTAGAAGCTTTCGAATGTTGCAGCCGCATGATTTTGATATTGCATTGGTTTTGTTTTGATGTTGCATGAAACATGGCTTTGATGTTGCGGCGGGAATTTTACTCCTCCGCATCCAGATGTTTCACTATGTTTCAGTAGAAGTTTTTCAATGTTGCAGTTTTAAGACAGTGATGTTGCAATAGCTTTGTTTCAATGTTGCACAAATTAACGATGAATTAACGATGTTGCATGCAACAGAGCTCCGATGTTGCGTCGGGAATTTTACTCTCCACACCCAGGTGTTTCACTGTGTTTCAGTATGTAATTTCTGATGTTGCAAACATGTATTTCTAATGTTGCAAATATGTATTTTTGATGTTGCAAAGACCGTCCGATGGAAAAATTCTATCGGACGTTCGGGCGCTAGCACTTCCGTAACTCTTATCCAGGCTTAGTCTAGTCCAAGTAACCAATCACAACCAATATGTCTGTTGCAGCCATCTCTTCCGGACCGGTGACCAAGCAAGCCTGTCAAGTTAGCATCATATGAACTGGTCGTCGAAGTAAAAGACAGGAAAAATAAACATCTGCTGTACATTACCACTGCACTTACAAAGTCATGTGGCATGGCAAGCAGCAAACACGAAGAGTTGAATTTATTAGCGACCGAATTTCATCCATACATTCGTGCATATCTTTCAAACGTATGGGATATTTGGATATTTTAGTGGATCTGATATATTCAAAATCATTAGCGATATTATTACTGAGTTTTATGCGTAAATAAATTTCAGTACAAAATACTATATATTTGTGTGACCGAAGAGACAACAATTCATAAAAAAATCATGCATCATGCATGATCATATCATTATCATGGAGAGAGAGGCCCAAGTGACATTTTGGATAACGAGTTGACAAATTAGAAGTAATTATATTGACAACTGGAAATGCAACAGATTGATGGAACCTACTGTCTCTTGAAACTTGATAACCACTACTAGAGAAAACCCTATTAGCACCGGTTGAGAACTCTTCTTTAGCACCGGTTTTCCAACCGGTGCTTAATCTTCCGGTGCTAAAAGGGGTCTTTAGCACCGGGTAAAAGACCTGGTGCTAAAGGCTACTTTTAGCACCGGGCTAGCTTACCACCCGGTGCAAAAGAAATATGCACACAAAAAATAAATTGGTTCTCCTCATCTTTTCTCTCCCCTCTCTTTTCTACCACCACGTATCTTTCTCTGTGTTCTTGTTCTTGAATAACATAGAAGAACATAGATGAAAGATGATAAATAGGTGGGAAAAATTAGAGAAGAAAGAAAAAGATGACAAGAACAAACTAACTTCATTTAGATTACAACATATTTTTAGAAGAGATTCAATCTATTGGATAAGGAGAACAAAGAACTTCACTTGAAAAAAATTGGAAATCAACTTCCCTTTCGGCGCCGACGCGCCCTCCCGGCGGGCCTTCGCCGCGCCGCCGGGGCGCGAGCCCGCCCGCGCCGCTCCGCGCGTCGCCTCCGCGCGCGCCGTCTCGTGGCCGCGCGTGCCCGCCGCCGTGCCGCCGGTCCGCGTGCCCGCCGCTCAGCGCCCGCGTGCCCCCGCGCGCAGTGGCCGCCGCGGCCCGCACGCGCGCCGACGTTGCCCCCACACGCAGCAGCCGCCGGCCCACGCTGCCCCCACGCTCGCCTGCCACGCGCGCGCAGCCGCCACCGCCTGCTGCCCCCAGCGCGTGCCATTCTGCCGCCCTGCCGGCCCCTGCGCGCGCACGCCCGCCGGTGGCTTGCGCCCCGCGCGCCCCTGCCTGCAAGGAAGAGGACGAGAGAAGTGAGGAGAAGAGAGAAAAAGAAAAGAGATAAGGCTAAGGAGATAGAGGAGAGGAGAAAGATAAAAGAAGGAAGAAGACCACACGATCTGCTCACCGCCGCTTTAGCACCGGGTGGTAGCAAAACCCGGTGTTAAAGCTGATCCATCAGCACCGGGTACACCCACCAACTGGTGCTAATATATTAGCACCGGTTGGTGGGTGCACCCGGTGCTAATGGGTAGGTTTTAGCACCAGATTTTACCATCACCCGGTGCTAAAACCTTCCTACTTTCTTCATGTCTTGTCTTTCAGGCTCCTAGTCATTGGACCCGGTGCTAAAGTCCCATTAACACCGGGTCCAAAAATAGCCTCTGTTTATGTGCTACACGGATGGCTCATTCTCTTTTAGTGAACAGCGGAGTCTTAAACTTCTTGGTACGACTTGTTTGCTTAGCTCACGAAAGCCACAGTTGCCGTGTGATGCTTTTAAATTAAATTGGAAAACGCAAAGTATCAAGAGAAATATCGCCTGAGTCAACTCTATACTCCATCCATACGTGTTTGTTTGGCATAGAATGATTGTGCCACCGTACCAACCTTTCAAAAGTTTCTTGGCCATGCAATATATAGTTGAAGTGTATCAAAAGACTGGCTATATATATGAAAGTTATATGTCTAGATTTGTGTTTGCAAACACATTTATATAAATTTATTTCCCTCTCATTGTAATTATATGATGTTTTGGACATCGATTTAATCTTTCAATATGCAATTTTGACCATATTGTTATTGTATAAAAATGATAATACGAATACAAAATTAATGACCATTGTAATTTTAATGGAAAGTATGTTTCATGCCAAACCCAATAATATCCTATGTCCGTGTGATCAGTTTAATCAGTTTTCTCTAATTTGTGTTTTACCCCAACTTTGAAAGTGTAATTGTATTTTTTCTCATTTTCTTTTAACTTTGTGAGTTTACCCTACACCATTCACAAGTCAACATAATTTTGCTCCAAGTTAACGGTTAAAATAAGGGAAAATTCACAAAGACTAAGAGCAAATTCGAGTTGACTCGTGAATATCCAAAAGCAAAATCACAAAGTTAAAAAAAATATGGGTAAAACCACAATTGCATCCAAAGTAGGGACAAAGTTCCCAAAACCTTATATAGTATTGGCAAATTAGAGTCTTTTTACTACATATTTTGTAGGACAACACACATTTGTAAATGAAGGTAGTACTCAAGTCACAAATAAACAATGTTTTGAATATTGACATGGTCTCTTGACTTCTATGATAATATGAGCTCTTTTTTGGTCTTTGCTCGCTCGTGTACAAACTTGATTAGTATTGTCCATTAGAAAATAATTATATATACTTTGAAGAAAAAAATCTATTTTACTCCCCTCACCTATTCAATTTGTCCACTTAACCTCCCAAATAAAATTTAGGCCCACTTTACTCCCCCGAGCTATTTCAATTAGTCCAATCTACACTCTAATTAGATTTCTTTTTTTATTTCTTTGTGTACAAGTTAAGTTTTAATTCCAAATTTTATTAGATGACTTATAACATGATGCACTACGTTAGAAAAATAAATTAGGAATTTTCATGATTGCTTTCCATACAGTTTTGTGTATTTAAGATCAATTTCATTTTAAATATTCTAAAATATGAAAATAATCATGAATTTTTTTAGAATAAGTTTTAACATAGAACATCATGTTATGTACCTGCTCACAAAATTTGAACTTAAAATTCAACTCGTACATAGAGAAATAAAAACGCAAAAACACATTAGGGGGTAGATTGAACCAATCGAAATAGTTTGGTGGAGTAAATTGAGCCTAAATTTTGCTTAGGGGGTTAAGCAGACAAATTGAATAGGTGAGGGGACTAAAATGGACTTTTTCCTACTTTGAAGTTATAGAACTACATTTATTTATAGAAAAAGTCCAAATTACTCCCCTCAAGTATAAGCAAAGTCCACATAACCCCTTAAAGTATGTTTTGGTTCAATTTACCCCCTAAACTATGGCATTTGCTTCAATTTACCCCTTAATACAATTTGTCTTTTTTTTCTCCATACGTAAGTGGAATTTTGAGTTCAAATTTTGTGAGATGATAATAGACATCATAACACATGTTAGAAAAATATATCATAATTTTTATAGATATTTTTGTATGGTAGGATATTTAATAATAAATTAATCATTGAGATACAAAGTTATGTGAAAAATAATGACAAAAATTTATAATATATTTTTCTAACATACATTGCGGTGTCTACTACCACCTTGCAAAATTTGAAGTCAAGATTCCTCTTACGTATGGAGAAACAAAAAACACAAATCATATTAGGGGGTAATTTGAACCAAATGTCATAGTTTATGCGGTAAACTGGACCAAAATATACTTTAGAGGGTTATGTGGACTTTGCTTATACTTGAGGGTAGTAATTTAGACTTTTTCCTTATTTATAAATATACTCATATAATTAAATGTGGAAAATTGGCCAATACTCTCTCTATTCCAAATTGTAAGTTGTTTTGACTTTTCTAGTTACATTTTTTATTTTGCACCTAGATATATATGTGTATAATACATAATTAATGTATCTAGAAATGTTAAAAGATCTTACAATTTGGTACAAAGGGACTACAAAATAATATGCAAACAGAGTTTATAAGAATGTCTTGACAACCCAAAAAGTCGCCTATATGCGAGGAGAAGGGGTAGTGATCAAAGCTGTATTTTGGAGATCATAAAGAACAAAATGGTAGTAACATTCTCCGTGTAGTATTCTTTTTTATCTTTGCTTCACGCTCGTGCTCTAAACTCGAAGTAGTATATCAGGATGAGAAAACGGTTAAAACATTTCGATCTACCTGGGTGACGGGAGGAGTAACAATGTGATACCCAATTTCGATCTCGTCACCTGGAAAAATGAAGAAGAAGAAATGACCGATCTCGTCGTAATGGCCCCAATCGCAACGAAAGGGTCTGGCTGCCCATGCTCGTACTGATGGCCCATGCAGGGTTAAAAATCCCGACCGGAACCGGTCCGGAAACCGCGGTTACCGGTGTAACCAGTCCGGACCGGTCGGTTGCAAACCGGACAAATTCAAAAATTTTAAATTTAAAAATTAAAAAATCAAAAAAATTGAAAAAAATTCCAAAAATACTTCAAGCTGCGAAAAATGTAATGGTGTAAATTTTTTTAAATATTCATTCGTTTAGTACAGTTTGCGAGAATTCAAAGTTAAATAAAAAAGAAAAAAAAAAGGCGCAGCCCGTGAAGACCCATCAACTCCTACACCGGTGGCCCGGAAAAAGTCCATGGGCCGACTTCTCCTTTTGGGTACTAACCTTATCATCAGAGGCCCACCGGGCTCGTCGTTGTTGCTACCAGACCTGTGTTCGCCCAAAACCCAAACAAAACCTTCGCTGTCCTGGAGAGAAGCGGCGGGGCCGGCGCCGGCGACCATGGCGGCGGCGCAGGCGGCGGCGGATGCGAGGAAGCTGGGAGAGAGAGGTGAGACTGTTGCGTTCCACTTGCCCCCTCTCTCGGAGGAGGATCCCCTTCACCAAGACAAGAAGGTACGGCCAAAGCGTAAGAAAGAAGCTCGGCTCTTTTGGTTGGATCAACGCATATGAGAAGTCTATCTAGTCGATTGTTTTTCTTTTTTTTTGTTATCTGAAGCTTGGTTAAGGCGCGGCTAATTCATGTTTAGGAATTGGAAGAGAAAACTGAGCTACCCATTTTAGGAAACAGTAAAATGAGCCCTTTGTTTTGTAATCTTAACAGAATTTACTTGCTGGGAAATTGCATACAATTGCTGGATTTCATTACCATTTTGCAGGAGTACAACCAGCTCAAGATATTTGATCGATGAGTGATATTGTTAGGGCTAATCTTTGCTGTTTCCTTTGTTTGAGCAGATGTAGAAGTATTTAAGTAATGGTAGCTATCTTTCCTTAATGTGGTGTTGCTGATATGTTAATAATTGTGGTTCTTTAGTGTACCAGCTATATAGTCAAAGACTATTGCAATATTAGTTTCTAAGTGACATCTTCAAGAAGATGTTGGATTTTATTCTGTTTTACAGTTTGAAAGTTCCATGCCAAATGTTGAGCAGGAACGAACAAATATCTTCTTCCCTTTGTAGACATAGAACTTTGCATGTCCCATGAGTTTGATAAACTTCTTGGTAAATATTTTCAGTAAGTTTGTTTCTTTTCTCTTAAACGCAGAGATTATTGGAAAGCAGGAACCTATCCTGTTCATTTCATATTCTGATACCGTGTCCTGCTGCTGACACCCTCAAATTACTGGATCAGATGATTCAAGCTGCTAGGATAGTCCATATGGATGAGGTATTCCATGTTGTTCAGGCATTATTTATTTACAATGGAAAAGGCTCTGGAGTTTATTGAGCTCTAGGTTCAAAATGAAACTTTTTGCGTCAATTTTCTGCAGCTAGAGCTTTATTTTGCTGGAGATGATGATATTGGTCCATTTTCTGCAAGGAATGAACTTGAAGCTCTAAATCTTTTGTTCAAAATGATGAACAAATTGCTTCTAACATCTGATGCTGCTTCCAAGGAAGTATTTCAGATGCTACAGGATGAGATAGTTGTGAGACTCAGATCTGTTGGAAAGAAAGATAATGCCCAGATGGTTTCTCAAACACAAAACCATGATGCTGAAGATTCTCTCCTGAAATGGGGGGAGCATCACGGTGTTAAGTCTAAATTGCGGATAGCTTGTAAGTCTCCAACAACTTGTTGATAATTCATGAGTGCATTGTGCATATGCGCAGTCTTACCCCATTAAAAATTGAGAGCTTTAGCATTCTTTGTTATAGGATGTTTGTAAAGAAATTGATGGTGCATCCTTTGGTGTTTATTAGTGCTTTTATCTTTCAGCTCTTAATTGTGTTTCCAAATCAACATTGCCTATTTGATTTTTAATGTTCATCTATTATAGCAGATGGGCTTGTAATTGTTTATGTTAATGTATTTTAACCAGAAGATAGTTGAGCTAGTGGAATTGGTGGCAGATCAGTAGATGTCACTGAAAGAGCTATAGAGAAGTCTGTTTACCACTTTACTTAGGAGTCTAGGACCCTCAGCTAATCAGCTATTCAACTAAACTTTTTGTCCATCTTAGTTTCACTAGAGTTAACCATTCAATGCTGTGTCCATGGATACTTCAAAATGATAGCTTCTTTGTATCAGCATACATAATGTCTCTCTCATTCCCAAAATTTCAGTTTATCAAGGAGCAGGCAGAGGAATGGTAGCTTCTGAAAGCATAGGTGTGGGGGATACTGCTCTTGAAATTCCAGAGTCCCTTATAATATCCGAGGAACTTCTTTGTCAGTCTGAAGTGGTATGTCTTCCTTTGTAATCCAATTCCCATGTTTCATAAGCACCCAAAATATTTTGTCACAGACTGATCCAAAATTTGGGTTTCTGATTCGATTATAAATTATTTTTGTATATTGTGTGCAGTTTCTAGCATTAAAAGATTTCAATAATATCACTTCCGAGACTATGTTATTATTGTGGAGCATGAGAGAGCGGCATAATCTATCTTCAAAGTTTAAAACATACTTTGAGGCGCTCCCGGAAAATTTTAATACAGGTACAAGTAGTAATTATGTTCTGTAAAGCAAAGTCAATAGTCTACTCCAAATAATCATTTCATCAAATGCATTTCCAGGCTTGAGTTTTGGAATTGATGCACTTGCTGCATTAGAAGGAACCCTTCTTTTTGATGAGATAATGCAAGCTAAGCAGGTAATACCATTGCAATTTGTGATATTGTTCTCTTAATTCTGTAAATCACTACTCAACTGGTATGACACAGTAATTGGTTCTTTATTTCAGCACTTGCGCCAGCAGTATGAAGACTTATTTCCCTTATTATGTACAAATTTTCCTGAGATATTCAGAAAGGACGTATGCACCTGGGACAATTTTATGTGGGCATGTGAACTATGGTATTCCAACAGTATGATGGTTGTTCTAAGTAGTGGGAAATTATCAACTTGCTTGGTTCCTGTTGCTGGACTTCTGAATCACTCGGTTTGTACTTCTGTCCCTGGAAGTTTTCTTTCATTAGTCTTCAGATTTGTTTCTCATGTTCTCTTTTTCATATTTCCTCAAGGTGTCCCCTCATATCCTGAACTATGGTCGAGTAGATGAAGCCACAAAATCTTTGAAGTTTCCTTTGTCTAGACCTTGCGATGCAGGGGAGCAATGTTTTCTCAGTTATGGGAAACATCCAGGGTCACATCTTGTTACGTTCTATGGTTTCCTTCCAAGAGGAGATAACCCGTATGATGTTATACCTTTAGGTAAATATTACAATAGTTGTGTTCCTAACTTCATGAATATCTGTAAGTGGAGGTCTACGTTGCCAATGAAATGTTGATGGGCATAGATCTCAAATGGCTAATTTATTTGCTACAATGCTTTAGTCTGGCAATCTTTATTTCTGTTCAACCACCATGGGCATTTCAATTGCTGAGAGACCAGGCACTGTTTCCATGAATAGCAAGCATCCCGGTTGGCATCAATAGATCCTATTCATCCTTTCTTTCTCTGGACAAAATCATATTACAGATGTCTGTTTACATGCAGATCTTGATACATCTGCTGATGAGGAAGATGGCGCAGCTCAGTCCATGAGTACAAGCCAAACTACTCATATGGTTCGTGGGACATGGCTATCCAGATCTGGGGGATTTCCCATGTATGGCCTGCCTCAGCCCTTGCTGTCCCATCTCCGTGCAGCTTTAGGTTGTGGTCTCGACGAATCCACTACAGAGGCTGATGTAAGAATGCTGTTATATTTACATGATTGATGTGTGAGGTATGTCATGTGGTTGATATTCATCTAAACCCCACCTTTTCCTCAGATCAAGGAAAATGACAGGGTGCTGCTGGAAACGCTGCTGTCCATATTTAATCCCATGCTTGAAGACTTGCCCGAGACAGATGAGTCTGACAGGTGCTACTCTCAACCCCATTTTTGTGTTGGCGCCATACACCTGCATCACTTGCCAGTTGTTCTGATTTCCAACAGGGAGAGCGCCAGTTGGGATGTGAAGCTAGCATTGGACTACAAAGATCTGCAGAGAATGATAATATCATCCATTGTCACCTCCTGCACCTCAGCCTTGGAGAATGTTTAACTCCTAGATGGAAATTGAAAGTGCTTCATTAATGAATCCCCAAAACACATGGGGAATATGCAGAAATGCCTCAGCTGGCATGTGGACTGCGAGGATATTTCACAGAAAGCAGCCCAACAGCTGAAAGTTCACAATGAGCTGGGCTGCTTCAATTGTTATCACATACAGTTTCCCTTTCAATTTGTCGATATTAAGGGCTCATCTGATAGGATTTCTAATATATTCTCCAAAAAAAAAGGTTTCAGATTTTGTTTGCTTCGTGGGACCTTTTTAGCATATCATAATCACTTCTGAATGCGTTTATCACTGTTGTAGAAACCATTAACCTCATCGGCCCATACGAAGCGGGCCAAAACGGCCCCTTTAGTTTAAGTCATGGTAAGCGGCGTGACCTGTGCCGCTTAGAATAAGGTCATCATACGAAGCGGTGCAATTGATGAGCTGGCTGGGATATGTAAATGAAGTTGTCCATTATATGCCGCCTAGAATGATCATCCTAAACGGTGCATTATATGCCGTCTTGAATATTCGTTCCCCGAAGCGGTTTTCATTTGACCCGATTGCTTTGAAAATTTAAAACACATATACAATTGAGGACGACTTCATCTTGCATACAAGTCTAAGCGGGCATGCGCGTGTGAAACCAATCGAGGATCTTCTTCAGTTTGTGATACAAGCTGATCGTAATCTCTCTAGTCTCCTTTGCCTATAAATAAAGCCCCCAAGGGTCATCTTCCTCACACCATACCCAGCAGTCATGGCGCAAAGAATAGATCTCGTAGTCAGAAAGCTCCTGCTTCTTGACTCCATAGCCACACCTTCCTTCTCGATCTGATTACTAAGAGAATACTCATGATAGAGTTAGGTTTATACCCCTTTCTCAGTTTGCCTCTCTAGTAGCCCGGTGGAACAATTGCTAGGAGAATCCTCAGTGATGACGTTCACCGTGCTCTCTCGGGAGGAAACCAATGAAGATGAGGTTAATAGGATGCCCTTTGCCTGTCGTCCTTGATAGAGGAGTTAAAGCACGTAGCAAGGAAAGCACACATATTTGCGCTTTCTCTTGTTGAAGCGCATCGCAAGCTAGTTTGCTGATGTTCCTCCTCTCCATATTGATTGCCACCTTCTCTCCCCCTTAGGGGGATTTATTAGATTCGGCAACGATGAAAAAATCAGCCTTGTACTTTTTCTTTTTGAACTTTGTAACAATCCTTATGTAATGGGCCGTCTTCGATCAATAAAGAGTTGGATATATCCTGTTTTTTTTATTTTTATAATTTTTATGGACTCATTCGAAGCGACGTGCTATCAGCCGCTTAGTGTCATCATCTTACACGAGAAGTTGATGGCTAGTGTTCTATATATTTATTGGTACTCCATCTGCTTCCTTTGTTCCATATGTTCTCCTTTTGTTCTGTTTGCAGGAAACCTAGAGGTTGGGTATGGAGGCGCCGACAGGCATGCAGGGGCGGAGCTACCACTGCGAGCTTGTCACCCAAAGGGTGCTTCAATAGCTTCAGGTGATCCCCGGAGATCAGAATCACGTTGTTATTGCCTTCGTTGGGGCTCGACTGGGTCTACGTCGTCGCCAACGACACCCCCGCGCGGAACCCATTCATCACCGTCAACTTCGTCGTCAACCATGTACTCGGGCATTACCGCTTCAGGATAACAATGGAGGATGACCGCTTCGACCACACCTTCTTCGTGCGGCTTCTTGAAGCAGGAGAAGTGGAGATGTTCCATGCCTGTTGCTGGAAATGGAGGGGGTAGACCGGTGAGTTTCTACCGCGTCCTCGAGATCTAGATGAAGACGGATTGGCTTGAGAACATACATGGCTCGCTTGTACTGCTGCCACGTCGCACTAATTTCCCTAGGATAAAGATCTGTAGCGTTCTGTGTTGTGAAGTTTAATTATTCGCATGTTTTATCTGGATGCTTTGTGTTTTATTATTATTTTTTATATTTTGTGTACTCATTCTAAGAGGTCAACACCAGACCGCTTAGAATATTCCGAGTCTATATATATATATGTTCACTAACCCTAACCCTATCCCCACTACGGCCCTCCCACAACCGCCGCCGCCGCTCGCCCACCACCACACACCTCTAGATCTAGATCTCCTCTCCCATCTTCTCCACCTCTTTCTCCGCCCTCCACGCCACTCCACCATGGCGACACCCCGTTCATTATTTGAGGTCATGTGCCACGCCAGTCCACATGACAAAGAAGCCCTCTTTGCATACTATGCTTATCAGACGGTGAAGATGTCCTTTTACCGCGCCTTGCTCCACACCTTGGCCTTGGCCAAGGCGAGGAATGTTGCCGTGCGCACGGAGGCTAGGGCTGCGTACAAGGCAGTCTTGTCAATGATTGATTCTGTGCCGGACGACCGTCAGAAGGAGTTGCTTGTAAGATCCATCGCCTGGGCAATCAACACCGGGCAGAAAGAGGTCAGAGTAGAGTCCCTTCAGATGTTTTCTAGATTCTTCGTCATGGCGGCTGCCTACCGTCGACATGTTGAAATGCTTGCACTCTCCGAGATGTGGCGGGATTTGACGCGCGTTCGTCGTTGTGTCCTCTTCGACCATGACCTCCGTCCTCATGGTAGGCACGACAGAGGTTATGCAGGTGCGATTGCGGCGATGTAAGCGCCGCAACCCATCAGATCCGGCGAAGTAATAAGCGCCGACGTTATGAACGAATTGCCATTTTGTCCACTAGGCTTCCTCGTTCTGCCGTTGCAATGTGTTTCGCTATTTTATTCAGTAGTTGTGATGTTTAACCTAGTTATGTGATGAACTTGTGATGTTTTAAGGTATTCAAGTCAATCCTTGTATGATGGACTTATGATGAGCAATTCATTCATAACAATGCTGCATTAACTCTCTTGGATCCGATTGCGAGTTATTTTTTTTAGCTCTCCTGACAGCATTCTAACCGGCACTAACGGAACCGGTAATTTTAGGGGAAACTAAACTCAACGGTGCATATTAAACCGATTCATATACCGGAACCAAACGAGTCAGCGAAGGAAGAGCCACTTCGAGTATTATACTATTCTAAGCGGTGCGGACAACGCCGGCACGGTTAATCGCTCATTAGAAGTGGTTAAATAACCGCTTATGATAACCCCTTATTGGCATCGGCGGCGGCGGCGCGGATGAGGTTTTCGTGCCGCTTAGATTAATGGTTTCTGCAGTAGTGTATCTGGAAGAAAGTATAGCGGGAAGAGAGTACGATGTTTGCATCATAATTACTTCTAATAGCGTTTGTCTTGCTGACTGGGAAGAGGGTATGATGTTTGAAACCGCGCTATACTTTCTTTTGCGAAAATCCAAAATTGTAATTTTGAACGTCCTGTTCCTGTATGAAATTTTGGGTTCCACCCCAATAAATATTGAATATGAAAGCAGAGGTCAAATTAAAATTTAGGAATTTTCCAAAAAAAAAGGAGAAAACGTTTGGGTCTTACAACTTGGGAAATGGGAAGTGCTTCTTTTTGTTTGAAATTAAGGGAAGTGCTTCATTAATTGAATGTTCAAGAACACACTGAGGGTGTCTTGGAATGGCTCAGGTGCCATGTGGACAGAGAAAGACAGTACATGGTGTGTAGCTGTTGAAACGAAACAACTGTCATGACATACGAGGTCCTCCCCTCCTAACTCAAGATGCTCAATCATCAGATGTTTGATCCGAAGATTACGAGAAATCGAGTCATAACTTTGTGCGTGCCTTTTTGGCTTGAGATTTAAGTAAGTTGCTGCTCATTATTGTCAATGCACACTTTGCTTTTGGTGGAGGAAAGCTACTTTTGAACTAATTCTTGGGATGAAGTGATGTTGCCGACCATAGGACTGACTTTGCAACTTATTTAACAGAACGGCATATTACTGACGACCATCATTTATTCTCGTGCGTTAGTTTCTCCCATGTGGTCCATATGCTGAAATACCACATGCAATGGTACCTGTGAAGATGCGGCGTATTGGATTTGTTGCTCTTGATGTGTTCTTTTTGCGAAAAAACCTGAAATGAGATGATTTCCTGCAAATTTTCTTATTGATTAATGCAAATACTTATATGGCAAAGATACTTCGTCTTTTGCTTTCGCACAATCCATTGGGGCATGATTCGGATGCCCACTCCACTAGTCCACTATCCGGTGATCCATATTATTGTCTTTTTTTGAAAGATGATCCATATTATTGTCATACTTATAATACCCCACCATTTGGAAAGAGCATAAAATCTTGGGGAGCGAAGTACATTGCATTGTGGAAACAATTTCTATCATGAGCGTGGCAAGATAACTTTTTACGCTTTTCATGTCATTGCTTATCACAAACACACATTTGGACGTGTAGGGACTTCAGGTGAACAAATGTCTTGCGTTGTGCCCACAAATTGCTAATATCCTTTTAGAGGTAACATACTGTCCTCACAAAGTGGTGGCTGCTGTCCTTGTTAGCCAGCACCACCAAAAGGCATTCACTAGCTAGTAGTTACATCATTTGACACTTAAGAAATAATTGGAATCTTTAACCCGAGCAATGTAGCTCAAACCTACCCCACAGAAAATATATTTGAAATCAACAGCAATCTTTCATTAATCTTCTGCAAGTGTATTGTTCAAACATGAAAGGAAAGCACAGTAGCATCAACAGAAAAAATAATAAATAACTTCAAAAATAAAACAGAAAAAAATAATTGGCTAAATGGGTTTTGGTGGTTACTGGCTATTGGCAACAAACTATTTTGCATTGTGCCATCGGTTCATCAGGTACACGTGAACTGGCGCATCTGTAGGACAGGTCATTGGGTGCATAATTTCGCTGGTGCATCTGCATCCAAAAGCACGACATGATTACAAATGATTGGTCCTTACAATTAGTCATATAAATATGCGTTTGTGATCATGGTTCAAGATTATCTCTTGGATTTTTCTAACGATCAAGCAGCGCCAGATTGCCATCCTTACAGATCCGATTACACTGATCAAATAAGCACACAATTTGAGTTCTGACAGGTGTAGCATTTTATTACACATCTTAGCTATGAACTCCATGCAGGTAATCAGGTTTATTTTAACGTTAGTACTTGTCGAGTCATAAAAGCAGCTGGAGCAGGCATGTTGTTCCAGCATGTGTGTTTGGTGGCTGGCGCATCAGCGTCCAAGGACCCAATTTTGTGGCCACGCGAGTCAGGCCCACCACCATCACCATCAAAGCAAGCCTCTATTTTGTTGGCTACCGGTTTTGCCCCTCTGGCGCTGGCGCCATACCTGCCACCAACAGCCGACACTTCATTTTTTAATACTGGTTTTTGTCCGAGATTGTTTATTTTCTTTTGACACTTTTGTTAAGTCCACAAGTCACTATACTTTTGTCGTCGGTCGTGTAACTTGTTTCTGAAAGAAAACGGCTACGAAACGGTTTATACGAGTTTTCGCTTGTACGCTTGAAAGAATTAATATCTAAACTTGTAAAGATAAAGCTGACATGAGATGCACAAACCCTTGCAAAGTAAACGAGTTATCACAAACGCGAGAGGAGAGAGAGAGTATGGAAGGTCTCTTCCAGCGCCGGTGACCACCCGGTCCCGGCGCCCACACCCCTCCGGCGTCCCGTGAAGGCATTCCTGCCAATCACCTCCGATCTTCCTCTCTCCGGCGTCATGGATCTCTCTGTGCTGGATCCATCCCCTGGAATTCGCTTCTCGGCAAAGGTACGCGCATCAACAGGACACCTGGTGGCCTCCTCTCACCCCGATGAAATCGACAATTTCTGGATGATCGCTTCTTTTAGCCGTTCTCGGCTCATGCTTTGTGCTGCTTCGGCTGCGGCCATTCTCCAATCGGTCCTTGGTGGCCTTGCAAATCTTTTCTGTGTGGTGGAATTGGAGGAACATATTTTCAAGTTCAGTGTTTCATCCAAATCAGTGGGCCTTCTGGTTTATAAACTTGGTCTTTTTGAGTGCGTCACATTCAAGGTTTTCTTTCATCTCTGGAATGAGAAGGGGTTGGATAGTGCACGTTTATCAGCCCTCTCTGATCGTGGCCCGAAATTTGAATGGGTTGAAGTTGGTGCTAAGAAAAAGAAGAAATCGTTTGCTGATGCAGTGAAGTCCGATGCTCCTCTATATCACTCTATTGCCACAAATCAGCAATCTGCCCCCCTCACTGGGGCGAATTCGATTCCAATTCGAGAAGGCAACAGACACTCAGTCTTTTCTAGATTGAATTTTAAAAATGTGAGTGATTCTTCGCTGAGATCTAGAAAGTTGAGGATGAACTCGACACCGGGGATGAACTCATTTCCATTGAAACCGGGAGTTTCAAATTCAAACTTGGGCGATCTTTCAGGCGTTGATTTGGGCCTCCAGCTAGGACATAACTCAAGCAAGTTTAATGAAATTAATGCCCACCGGGAAACAAGCGCCAAAGAAGTAACGGCCCAGGGCCCTGGGCCGAGGCAATGTACTCGCTGCTTTTCTTTCAAACACGAAAGGCCCAACTGTTTCCTCCCCCCGCGTTGTGGGCTTTGTTTTCGTCTGGGCCACTTTGCTGGCCGGTGCAGACACCCTCCTCGGTTCCCGGGATTGTCCAAGAACAGAGAGTTTGCTTCCTCTTCTAGATTTACAGGCGGAGCAATTGTGGATTCTAGCACTTGGTTTAGAAGGGGGAAGTCAATGACAAATGGGGCCGGCTCTAGTGGACCCACGGTTTTTTCCAGCTTCACTGAGATGGGTAAACATTTGCTGGGTATAGGCACGGTGGATGAACCTTTAACCATTGTCTGGAAAGTCACATCACCTTCCTCCATTAACGGCACTGCCGCCTCACCTTCCACGGCAACGGCAGCAGCGACAATCCTTGAGTCGCCATTGCCAAATCCAGAGCCGCCACTCCCCTCCCCCTCCTTGGAGCCACGCAACCAGAACTTACATCCACCGGCTCAAGCTTCTGCACCAGGCAGTCTTCCTCAATCCGTCCACCTTGAACCTGAAAAAAACCCCATTTGGTACAGTGCCGGTGCCGCAGGATTGTTCTGGGTGGCCAAGATCGGCAATGGCTTACAGGTTTGTGGACCCAACTCCTTTCTTGCCGCGAGGAAGCAGAAGGCTGATGGTTGGCAACAGAAAGCCAATGACAAGGGTAGTTCTTGGTGGAAGAAGGCAAGATAACTGTGAAGTGGCCATCGCCCACATCGAGCCCCTCCCACAACAGCAGGTATCTTTCCAATCAATCCGAGCCCTGCTGGATGATTTTCTCCGCAATGATCGCAACGTGGGCTTTCGTTCAATCCAACCTTGCCCTTATGGCCAAGCATATGTTAGGTTTAACTATGTGCATGATAGAGATTTCCTGATTGGAAACAGCCCCCATGTGTATGGAAATTACAGAGTCTCCTTCACTGAACACAACAGAGGCTGGAACAATAAAAAAACAACAATGAACTGTGAGGTTTGGCTGATGTTGCTAGGATATAACATTGATTTCTGGAGTATGAAAGAAATAGAAAAAACCATCTCTGAATTTGGAAAACTATTGGTTTGGGAAGAAGATCCTGATAATTTGGCAAGGATCATAGTAAAAGCAAGAGTGGTGGACCTTTCAGAGGTGCCTTGGTTCATTGTTTGCTCTGAAGGAGAGGATTTTGAAGGGGACTCCTGGACAGCACAATGTGAAATCCTCCAATATAGGCTGCTAGGTGGTGGGCCTGGTGATGAGGATGTACCTCCTGACTTTGTGGAACCAAACTTGTTTGATTTTTTTGGGTATGGTCAGCCTAGACATATCAATTTAAATGGACAAGGTCAGTTGGGAGGACAGGATGGAGGAGATGCAAATGCAGAGGGTTTTCATGGGGGTCTTGGGGGTGTGGCTGCCCAGTGGGGCCTATGGCCAGATGCACCTGTGAATGGGGCCTTCATTGGCCCTCTACCACCTCCACAACAGAATAACAATGAGATGGCAGAGAATGCTGAAAATCAAGAGCAGGAAGTGGAAGGCCCACAAGCTATGATCCAAGAAGATCCTGTTCTAGAGCCTGGGGTCAATGATTTTGACCTGAATATGGCACCACCAGAAGATCTGGGTGTGATTCATAATGTGATTGCACAAGATGAAGAGGAGAATGCCCCTTTGGTGGATAATGTGCAGATAATAGATGGAACTGATTCATCAGGAGACTCTGACAATGCTCAACCACCTTTCATGATGAATGATATGGAAGTTGAGGTGTTCATTCCGCAGGAGAATGGTGTACCTATGCAATTTATTCAAGATGAGATCCAAGAGGATGAATTGCTAGGTGATAATATACAAGCCCAGAATATTGAGAATCTGTTTGGGGAAGAAATGGCACCACAGGATGAAGCACATGAAGAGAATCAGCAGTTTGACATGAATATGCAGCTGGGATTTGTTCAGCTTCAGCAGCCTGAAGTAGACCCTGTTTTTACTGCCAGAATGCTATATAGTCAACCACCTGTGTCTAAACAACATGCTGCAGCAGTTAGAGCTTGGGCACAGCATCTTGCTCCAGGAATGGGAGCTGAAAAAGTGGATGTTCCTAAGCCATGGGCAGACTTCTTTACAGCTATGTTGCTAAATCCTGGAAATTTTGCGTGGGCAAAAAATATGTTATCTTCCACTGCCTGGGAGTTCTTTCAAGCAAATGAGAAATCAATGATACCTTTTGTGTTGCCTGCTTCTTGTCCAGAAAGTGGAAATTCTGCATGCTTGGATGCCATTCCATTTGCAAATACTGATAACATTTCTCTGATAGAAGGAGAAGTCTCCCCTCAGGCAGCAAAAGAAGAGAAAGGGAAAGAGCCTCAACAAGTCATGACTTCCCCCTGCACTCCACCAGAGAAGAGAGGGATACACATCTCTCCTTCGACAGGGCCTTGGTCCAAAGCCATTCTGGATAGAGCTGTCATGAACAAGAAAAACAATGCAGTGGTAGACACTGATCTGAGAAGAAGTGATAGAAACAGACAGCAACAGAAAGGTTTCAAACATGTCTCTTGCATAGACAAAAACTGTCTAGGTTGCAATAGTAAGCCCCCAACAATTCCTCCTTCCCTGATAAAAAATCTGGGTGCCTCTTTCTGTAAAATTGACCCTGCCAAGCTTACTGAGGAAATGTTGGGAAAAAAGAGGAAGGCTACTGCTCCTGGAGGGAAGAAGCCAGCTGTCAAGAAATCTTCAAAAGATAATGATGATGATACAAAGGGAAAGAAGATCTTCAAGAAGCCACCAAAAAAATAAAAACCCTTCTTGGAGAAGGAACAGTTGGGACTACAGAATGGAATTTGCTTTCCATTCTGGTTTTGAAGTTTATATTCAGTCTAGCAGACAAGAAGTTTGGTTTTATGCTCTATGGCCTGTAATAAATCTTTTCCAAAACTATCTTTTGGGTGAGCCTGGTGTGGGCCTTTTGGGATATAGACTGGGAAAGTGTGGCTATGAAGACTTTATTAGTAAAGACTTTATTCTACTACATAGAAGTATTAATGATGCTCTCCCTATATGGCATGTATTAACAGTCTGTTCAGAGCTGATGCTGATACTCTTCCCTGTCTCTTTAATTTTTGGGTTTATACTTGACTTCTGGTTTGAATCCACTTTATATGTCATGAAGATTGAGCTCTCAACTGGTTGGGGACTCTATTTGCAAGCCTCTCTTACTTAAATGGCATCATCTAATAGCAGAACTTGGAAAGTGATGAGCTGGAATGTTAGGGGCATTAACTCAGATAGAAAGTGGAATTCTATAAGGGACAAAATTGTTGAAAGTCAGTGTGATATTATATGTCTGCAAGAAACCAAGAAAGAGTCTTTTGATGCTTTGTTCCTAAAAAAATTCTGTCCTCCAAGCTTTGATGCTTTTGAATTTTTGCCATCGATTGGGGCCTCAGGGGGGATGATCATCGCTTGGAAATCAGCGTTCTTTGAGGGGCACCTTGTGTTTAGTAACAGCTTTGCAATGACAGTAGAATTCCACTCCAAGTTTAATGCAGCAGATTGGGTGTTAACAAATGTGTATGGGCCTTGCTCGAGTGAAGGAAAAAGAGACTTCATAAACTGGTTAAAACAAATTCAGATGCCTGATGAGATAGATTGGCTTTTGGTAGGAGATTTTAACTTAATGAGACAGCCAACTGACAGAAACAAACCTGGAGGGGATCTAGCAGAAATGTTTCTGTTTAATGAAGCCATAAGTGCTTTAGGCATCATTGAGCTGCCTTTGTTGGGTCGTCAGTACACCTGGTCAAACAAACAGGAAGAACCTTTGCTAGAGAGGCTGGATTGGTTTTTTAGTTCTAATTCTTGGACTTTAACCTATCCAAATACCACAGTTCATTCCCTTGTTATGGAAGTTTCAGATCATGCTCCGTGTGTTATCACCATAAACACTGACATACCAAAAGGAAAGATTTTTAGATTTGAAAACTATTGGCTTCAGCACGAACACTTCTTTGAGGTAGTGCAACATGGCTGGAACTTGCCTACCAACCAAACAGACAAGGCCAAAGTTATTTCAGCAAAGTTTAAGAATTTAAGAAGAGTGTTAAAAGCATGGCAAGCTCAGATATCCAGTCTAAAGTCCAATATTGCCAATGTGAAACTTATTCTTCATCTCTTTGAAATACTAGAAGAATTAAGAGACCTCTCAGTTATTGAATGGAATTTTAGACTGCTCTTGCAAGAGAAGCTAATTCTACTTCTGCAACAGCAGAGAACCTACTGGAAACAGAGGGGAACTATTAAATGGATAACATGTGGGGATGAAGGGACTAAATTCTTTCATGCTAATGCCACCATTAGGCATAGAAAGAACATCATAACTTATCTGGAAAATGAACAGGGAGACAGAATCTCTTCTCATCAGCAGAAAGCTAGCTTACTCTGGGAGAGCTACAAGGAAAGATTTGGATGCTCGGCAAACACATCAATGCAATTTGACCTGAATGAGTTACTGCCAGCAACAACAGATTTGGGGTGCCTGGAAGAAGCTTTCTCACATGAAGAAATTGACCAGGTGGTGAAAAATTTACCATCAGATAAGTCACCAGGCCCAGATGGTTTTAACACTGATTTCTTCAGAAAATGTTGGCACATCATTAAGAATGATTTTTATGAACTTTGTGATGCATTCCATGCTGGAGCCATCAGCCTGCAGAGCAT
This sequence comes from Urochloa ruziziensis, assembly GCA_015476505.1. Classification (NCBI taxonomy): domain Eukaryota; kingdom Viridiplantae; phylum Streptophyta; class Magnoliopsida; order Poales; family Poaceae; genus Urochloa; species Urochloa ruziziensis. Next base: position 1,859,099 of record CM027124.1, on the reverse strand, counting down.
AAATGGCTCTTATATCACTCTTATCCCAAAGATTGATGGGGCCGAAAAAATTAATGATTTTAGGCCAATTTCTCTATTGAACATTTCAATGAAGATTATCACTAAGCTCCTGGCTAACAGACTGCAGAAGGTGATTATGAATCTAATTCATGAGAATCAATATGGCTTTATCAAAACCAGAACAATCCAGGACTGCCTGGCATGGGCTTTTGAATATTTACACCTTTGTCATAAATCAAAAAAGAGATTGTTATACTGAAGCTGGACTTTGAAAAAGCTTTTGATAAAATAGAGCATGAGGCGATGATTCAGATTATGAAACACAAGGGCTTTGGAGTAAAATGGTTACAATGGATGGAGAACATTTTCAAGTCAGGAACCTCTTCCATTCTCCTGAATGGAACAATTGGAAAGACATTTCACTGTCGAAGAGGAGTCAGACAAGGTGACCCCTTATCACCTCTCTTATTTGTATTGGCAGCTGACCTGTTACAAAGCCTCTTTAACAAAGAGAAGGAACTTGGTCATTTCCATTTGCCTATTCCAATGTTAAATAGCCAAGATTTCCCTATAGTGCAGTATGCTGATGACACTCTAGTGATAATGGAGGCATGTCAGACACAATTACAGAGGTTACAAGTCATCCTAGAAAATTTTGCCCTCTCCACTGGTTTGAAGGTAAATTTTGGGAAATCCTTATTGGTCCCAATTAATGTTGAGGAGGGAAAAACAGCCCAACTGGCAACTTCCTTGGGATGTACAGTGGGAGCTCTGCCTTTCACTTATTTAGGATTGCCTTTGGGGTTGACAAAACCCAGAGTAATAGACTTCCTGCCTCTGGTAAACAGATGTGAAAAAAGACTAGCAAGCACCTCTATTTTCCTCACACAGGCAGGCAGACTCCAACTCACTAATTCAGTGTTCACCTCTTTGCCACTTTTTTTCATGTGCCTTTTTCCCTTACACCTCACAGTCATCATGCAAATTGATAAGTTCAGAAAGCACTGTCTGTGGCGAGGAGCCAATATAAATGACAAAACCCCACCAAAGGCAGCATGGGAGATGGTTTGTCTGCCAAAGTCTGAAGGAGGATTAGGGGTGTTAAAACTACAAGCACAAAATGAAGCCTTACTCCTAAAGCATCTGCATAAATTCTTTAATAAGGTGGATACACCTTGGGTCAGACTTGTATGGGAAAAATATTACTCAAATGGCAGACTGCCGAGTGAGATTATGAAGGGATCCTTTTGGTGGAGAGGGATTCTAAGGCTTCTGAATAAATTCAAGAGCTTGGCATTGCCAGTAATTAAAGATGGGCAATCCATCCTTTTCTGGTTAGACCAATGGAGAGATAGAGTACCATATCATAACTACCCGGAGTTGTATTCTTTTGCCAAATCAAAGAGAATCACTCTGGCGAAAGCAAGAACCATAGGATCTCTTGAGGAAATCGTCCATTTGCCTCTATCATCTGTGGCTTTTGATCAACTACAGGCATTACTAGCTTCCTTGGAGGAGATTCAGTTTTCAGAAGAGAAGGATGAGTGGATGTATGTATGGGGAAATCATTCTTACTCGGCATCAAGAGCATACAAGCACATAATAGGTCACAGGCAGGTTCACCCTATCTTTAGCTGGCTCTGGAAATCCAAGAGTCAGAAGAGACACAAAGTGTTCTTTTGGTTACTCCTAAAGGACAGATTAAGCACCAGAGGATTGCTGAGAAGGAAGAATATGGTGTTGCAGTCATATCATTGTGTGTTATGTCAAACGAATATAGAAGAAGACTTGAAGCATCTTTTTCTTCTCTGTGATCTGTCCAAAGAATGTTGGAGCATCATACAGGTACAGCTGAATAATCTTGGTGAACCCATAGCTATATTTGAAAGTTTCAGAGCTCAACTTCGAGTGCCTTTCTTCATGGATATTATCATCTCTCTGTGTTGGGGTATTTGGATGATCAGAAATGATTGCATCTTCAAAAACATCCAACCCACGGTAACATCTTGCAAGAGATATTTCAGCACAACTTTTGCACAGGCTATTCTTCGTGCAAAACAACAAGACAAGACGCATATGCAACAATGGATCAATCAGATTTTGTAACAGTGTCCCTGATCTTCTTTGTTTCTTTCTTTGTTTCTTAATTTCGTTGGGAGACTTCTTTGTACTCTGTTTTTTTATTTTTATTAATATATATAATCAGTAGGGGATAATCCCCTCCTGTTTCATCAAAAAAAAACAAACCCTTGCAAAGAAATCCAACATCAACATTGAAAGCGTTAGAATCTTTATCTTCTAATAAAGGTGGCCACATTGCTCTTATCCAATCTAATAACATATATATTTTCTTAAATACGAGGATAATACACCACATATCTAACTTGGCTTCATGGGAAATCAAGTTGAACGTAAAAACATGTTTTTTTTTTCTGAAATAGCAACAACAACCTGAAACACGCTCATTCTTATATGTAATTGATTTATTCAGAGCGGCTTTATAGTATATGACTCGTATTTACAATAGCATAAATATATATACACCAATAAATTACCCATAAATTGAGAGAGTAAAAACTTCCCTGCTAAAAAAAAAATAAGTGACTTGATGCTGGTGGGGAAGAAAGAGGCCGAGATCCTGAAGCCACCAGAAGGAAGAACCCAAACCAAACAACACCAGCAGGAGGCGGCGATATAGCTGGGGAGTAGTTCACTTCCCCTCTCTCCCTCCTCTCCCCCTTCTCCAGCTACTCCCCGTCGCGTCGCCCCTCCTCCTACGTCTCCCTCCTCTCCCCGCTTCCGCTTCCTCGCGGCGGGAGCGGAAGCGCGCAAGCAATCGCCGCCTTTTCTTGGCGTGCACAGCTCTTGATCGGCGGCCCTCCCCGCGGGATCTCGGCCGCGCGAGATTGAGGCGGGGCGGCTGGATTTCGGAGCCGCGGCGGAGTGGTATTGGCGCTTTGCGGCCGGTCGGGCGTCTGGTTCCTGATTTGATCTGCGGCGGCGGCGGAGGCCGACATGGCGGCGCCGGGAGGGCTCGAGCAGTGGCAGAAGGACGGGTTCTTCCCGGCTGCAGAGGAGGTGCAGGAGTCGGCGGACTTGTGAGTGCCTTCTTAATCTGGGCTCGATTCGTTGAGTTAGGGGCTATAAAAAATGATTTTTGCGCTTGTCTACCGTTCGGCGATTGTTTTACCCATCAATTTTGATTGTTCTCCTTTTCTTTTTGAAGATTAGAATGCTGTCCTTGGTTATTTGGTGGATTATAGGCGTACTTTGTTATAGATGGAATTCTGATCCGTGCTTGTTTGTGGAGTCTGAGTAATTCCAGTTAAATAGTATTAGTCTTGAATTTTCTACTAGTTTTATTGGTGATTATTGGGCTTTGGAGGTTGTCGGTTGGGGTTATGATGAGACTTGGATGCTTGTCTGTACTCTGATTGGTGAACCGGGTTAACATTTTGTGGCTCTACCTATTTTGGCCTTGCTTCCCAGTATTTCCCTGTTTAGAAGATAGTGATGTGGTGATGTTCTGAGTAAAAAACTTGGTTCTTCAGTGCCCCCTCATAACCCCTCTTATCTTATTGGGTTGATTTATGTTGCTATTTTGTATTGTGTGGTTGTGGCAAGTATGCCCTGTTCTCATCTAACTATTAATTTGCTCTAGTTGACCATTCTATTTGATTTTTTTCCCCATGAATTTGGACTGTGACAATTAATACAAACTCTTGATGAAACTGACATCTATACTTGCAAACAGTCAAATGTATTTAGGAACCTTTAGTTTAATGCATGGTTATTGAATTTGGTGAATTCTTGCAGGATGGAATCTATTTATAGAACTTGGATGCGAGAACGAAGTAATGGTTCTAGCTCAGAGGAGGTAGATGATTTGCAAAGGGAGCTTCAGACGGCTTTAGGGACTGCAAAATGGCAGGCATGTTTTTACCTAAACCTTTGTAGTTGACTAGTACATATGTTCGTTTGGTACAAAACTTTGTGTGGTCTTGCTAATGGTGGCAAGTGACCGTGTTTGCAGTTGGAGCAGTTTGAGAGAGCTGTAAGTTCAAGCAATGATAAGTATTCACTGGAAGAGGGTACAGTGGCCAGACGTCGGCAGTTTGTTGTAGCAATTGAGGATCAGATTTCTCGTGTAGAAAAAGAAATAAATGGCTCTTCAATTGACAATGGCAGGCAAGGGTTCAACTGGGTGAAGTTAGATGACGAGGAGCGAGATGATCTAGTAGCTTTCCTTTCAGCACCTGCAGAGTTTTATTCAGAAATGATGGGCACAGACAGTAGTTGCCATATTCCATCTAGACATAAGAATTTGCCAATTGGCATGAATGATCACAAGGATGCGGCTTTGATCATTAAAGACATTCACGAAGTACCACCCAGACAAATTTCTAGTGTTAAGAGTGATGTTTGCGGTCTAGCTGATAAGTTACATGGCCAGAGAACAAATTTGAGTTCCGGTGATGGTCATTGGAAGATTGACATTGATACTGATATGGATGTTGATAGAAAATTATCTCCCAATGCAGTTCAAGCTTCAAGTCAGACAACTGCTTTATCAGGCATCCGGAGAAGCACAGAATCTCTAACAAGAGTGAGATGGTTCTGGAATAGCTTGTGGAAACCCAAGAGTGATGAACATCGTCCATTAAGATATGATATGCAAAATAATCTTGACCTCAGGGTTCTATCCTTATTAACACAGGTATACCATTTCCCCTGCTACACCACACTAGGTAGATTTAAGGTGTTAGATGTTAATACTATCATATTTAACTTATAAGATAGATGCTCTCCAAATGATACTTGCAGATGTTGACTTATTCTAATAGTGCAGTGTCCCTGATGGTTACATTGCTTTCTTTAAATAAGTAGAATAAAAAAAAAAATCAAACTTTGTTTTTTTTTCTGGAAAAAGGTAATGGACTCAATCCTAGAAATTGCAATAATGTCATTTGGCATTTACAAGCTATAAGCAAGAAATGGACGTTATGATATTTTGACTACTGTATGCCAATGCATGACATATTAGTGTGTCCCAACTTGAGTGTTGCTTACTGTTTGTTTTAATTTTTATTTTTATGAGGTTATGCATAGACATTGGCTTTTATTTGTTTGTACCAAACATTTTCTTTCTTTAACTGTATGCTTCATTATATAAATGTTCTTTTGAATGGAAATCTGAATTCAACTTTTAATTAAGTTTTATACACCTGTTGCTTCAAGAAACTTAGGACACCTTTTAGCTGATTTCTAACAACTCATGGTTCATTATGTTTTACAGAGATTTAATGGGCTAACTGAAAGAAGCAGAAATTATTTAACAAGTTGGAGGGACAACTCCAGAATTTCTGCACGGACGGGCGGGCTTCATTTACAAGGCCAACAAACTATTCAGTTTGGCCGTTCTATTCGGATCACCCTCTTGCTGGTGTTGAGTATCTTTCTGATTGGTTAGTGCCAAACTTGTCATGTTTGATACTATGAGAAAGAGAATATATTCACATGCACTATAAGAAACAAATTCAGTAGCTGTCATGCTTTGGGAGCATATAATCTGTCCAACCCTGTGTGGAGATCATCATGGCATGCCTTTTTTCGCACACTTGCCATGGATTTGTTTATTATTACTCGTAGCTTAGAGCATAACTACCTGCATATCCATGTTTTCTAGGATGGCTTTGTTTTGTTATTTTCCTGTATTGATAATTTGGTATGACTTCATAGGTTTGAAAAAGGTGACTATATTGAATTGAAGTGATTCAAGTGCAAAATATTAAAGTCTGGTTGCGTTTTGTTCTAATGGCTTGTAGTGCATTCTTGTATTACATTATGTTGGCATACATTAGAAATTTACATTTGAGAAGTCTTGGCTAGAGCAACAACCCACGGCATGAAGATTAATGTTCAGCTTGTCAATGCTAATAATGAAACTATGTGTTTTGCAGTTCCATTTCTCGTCTCGTCTGCATAGCAACGCTCAAATTGTTTCGCTTGTGATGGAACCACTGGGACAATTAATCATGATTCTGCTGTTCAGAGAAGTGTTCAATATTATAGTACAAATCATGATCAGTGCTATTCCACAAGCCCAGGCGAACGTCGCGAACCAAGCATGCCTGAACATGTGGCCTGCATGTATGACAGGAAAATGAGCGCAAAGGGCGAGAATCTTGATTGTACGATGCATGACACAGTATCAGAAATTCCTCACCAACATAAACAACCTGAGGTTAATCAGATATTGAGATTTATGGTCAACTCGCGATCTGTTGTGATGGCTGGTTTCTGCCAAATGTAGGCATCCCTTTTCTCACCCCTGTTTCCCCCACGAAGGCAATTGTAAAAAGATGTAGAGCTGATGGAAAAGTTATAAAAAAGATGTGTCAAATGATTTATATGATTTGTGGACAGTTCCGGTGAATGAACAATTCGAAGGATGTCAATATTATTCATGGTGCTGCATTGTCAAACTGCTCAGGCATGTATATGAATATGGTTCAGATTCGGGAGGTGCCTGTGCAATTGTATATCAGACTGTTGGCTGTCAGCTTTGCTAATCCAGGTTTCTACACACTCAATTTTATTATTCACATGTGTTTGATACCTGGAAAATCCATTGATCAAGTGTTCGCGCCCATTTTGAGTTTTTTTTTTTTGAACACCCATTTCGAACTATTGAGGAGCAATCAATTGATGCGTAATCGAGTAGCTGATGGTGTCAGCTTGTAAAATCAATTTCAGACGATTGACTTGGAACTCCATTTTTTTTAAAAGGAAAAAAAAAAAAACATTGCCAAGATCATCTGTACTTTTCCGCCCGTACCCCCTCGCTCGCTGGCAACGTCCGGGGCCGCATCCATCTGCGACCGCCACTAGCTCGTTTCCCTCAGATGCCCCAGCGACACGGCTGTACAGTCTGCGAGCTCGTCGCGGCCTCTCCGACCCCGTCTCCTCCACGGCCGTATGCAATCTGCTGCCTCCGCAGCCCTAACCCTGCGTTGCCTGCTCAGCTGTTCGTTGCCCCCACTGTGTTGGCACCGGTCGGACGAGTTCACTTTGCCACCAAGTCGGACGCTCCCCACGTGTTCGGCAAAATGCGTATGCCGACGCTACTCCCTGGTGACGTTCTAGATCGAGCCGGGCGGGTGCCACCAAAATGCTGGCTTCCATCCAATAAACGGTGCCCGTTGCTACGAACTGGGCACGCTTTGCCATGATGCTATCATGCTGGCCCATCTTCAGGCTTGATCTCTTACAGCAACTTGAAGGTGGATGCAAACAGTACACAAGGGACTAGTCTATTTTGATTTAGTCAAGGTATGAATTCTTGAATTATGCACTGCAATAACTAATTCAGCTAGGTGCTGACTGCTAAATCACACCAGATGCTATTTCTTCCTGCTGCAACTTGTGTGATTGCTCACTACTTGATCTTTCTGCCTTTGGACGGCAAACCTCCACGAGCGAGGTGGTGACGACAAATCTTAGACTGTTGTGTTCAATTAATTCAATTTAGCGATAGCACATCTTCATTGATTCAGTTTGACAGTCACTGCATACATTTGTTCAGTGCCCAGACCTCTCCTTCGATTGAGATTTCTGTATACTCACATCGCCATTCATTAAACTAGATGCACCCATCTGGACCTAAAATATGCAAAATGCATCACCTGAAGCTAGGATTGAACGTTGTCATGGTTTGTTTTCGATTAAACTACTAACAAATTGGACATTTTGACTTGATGATTGATCACTGGAAGTTGCATATTGACTTGCATACTATTGCATTTGTGTAGGCTCAAGGATGGTTTTTTTTTTTTGGTTGGATCTTGGAAACTTGCATATTGTACTTGCCAAAATGTGAATTTTCTTCAAGTAATCTCCCCATTGTTATATTTCAACTAACAAGTGTGTTACAAGGGCAACATGCACCTGTCTGGATCTAAAATCTGCACAATGCATCACCTGAAGCTAGGATTGAATATCGTAATGATTAAACTACTGACGAATTAGGAATTTTTTACTAGATGATTGATTAATTGAAGTTGATTGAATTATACAGGTAAGTGGAGGCCAAGGATGATTGTTTTATGACAGGACCCTGGGGGCTTGCAAGTCCTACCTGCCAAAAGATGAATATTCTTCAGGTAATCCCCATTTTGTTTGTAATTCACCTAACTAAGATACACTGATAACGAATCAGAAGCAACGCCAAAGGTTGTCTTTGAGGCAAAATGCCTTTCATGGACACAGAGAATTATTCTGCATCATTCATAGTTTATATGCACATTTTATTTATAGAGAATTTTATGTATAATTGTTTAAATTGCTTTGTTGATGAATGCAGTAAGATAGCTAGAAACAATCCTCTTCAAGCAACCAATTATTCCAGCATAATTTCTGTTTGGGCATCCCTTTAATCCATGGACAAATTAAAAATTGTAGACCATGTTCACACAAGGATAAGCTATTTGTCTCAGTTTTCGGAACCTTTCGAGTGCACAAACACTTGGCCAGTAAGCAGTAATTATTGTAAGAAACTCCAGCAGCCACAAGCTTCTCTTGGCCAAAAGAAGGCAGCAGGAATGGAATTAACAGATCAACAAGAGTTTCCTATAAAATACCTGTGAATTATGTGATTCAAACATTGGGTGTAAATTCTAAACACAGCAAAACAACACACTAATCAATAAACTCCCTGTGACGACCAAACTGATACACTGTCAACCTTTTATTTTCTTTATTCATATAAGATACAATTCAAATTCAAATTCAAATTTGAACTAAACCATACAAACTCCCAGTGCACTCACTTCAAGCTTGTCCGGAAAGCACCGCTGAAGATCAGTAACTGCGGCCCCAAAACGACCATGTCTTTGCAGGCTTTCCAGAAGCAAAGCACATGGTTCCTTGTGGAAGTTCTGGCTGGTCAAATGGAGTGCACAATGTTTTGGCAGCTCCAAGCTCACCTTCCCCTCTTGTCCGGACCTTCACATCTTTCTCAACTTCCTCTTCATCGCACCATGGCGCCAAGATCAATCTTTTGTTATTCAGAGCGGCGATGAACTCATCCCAAGTGTGGATGACTTGGATGCAGGCATCTCTCCTTTCCATAGCTGTCCTGAACAGATTCTCTTGAATCCCATCTAGCAGCACTGTAACCTCGTCAACCAGATTAGTAACAGGAACATCAACTTTTGCACCATTGTCTCTCCGGACAATGCGGACCTGTTTGTTCGCCACATCTTTGGGACCGATCTCGATTCTCAAAGGGACACCTTTCATCTCCCAGTGAGAATACTTCCAACCTGGAGAGTGATTTGTAAGGTCGTCCAACTCGGCCCGAATCCCGGATTGATTGAGGGTGCACACGGTGGACTCACACGCTCCCTTGATTGATGCCATGTCAGCATCCTTGCTGTATGACACAGGTATGACGATCACCTGGAGTGGCGCCACCCTTGGTGGCAGCACTAACCCCTTGTCGTCGCCATGGGTCATCACCATCACCCCAATCGAGCGAGTGGAGTACCCCCAAGAGTTCTGCCAGACATTCGACCTCGAGCCTTTATCATCCTCAAACTTGATGCCAAACATGTCTGCAAATTTTTGGCCGAGACAATGAGATGTTGCCGCCTGTATACCACGACCGGTGTTTGGGATGAATGCCTCAACGCTGGTGGTGTAGAGACCGCCAGCGAACTTCTCCATCTCACTCTTCCTTCCTTTGATCACTGGAACTGCCAATAATTCCTCATAGATCCTCCGGTACAGCTCCAGTATCTGGAGAACCTCCTCATCCGCCTCCTCCTTGGTCGCGAACGCCGAGTGGCCTTCCTGCCAGAGGAACTCCCGGCTCCTAATGAACGGAGTCGGGTCACTGAACTCCCACCTGACGACGTTGCACCACTGGTAGCACCTGAATGGCAGGTCCCGGTAGCTCCGGATCCACTTGGAGAAGTATGGGTACATGATGGTCTCACTCGTGGGGCGGATCGCGATGGGAAATTCGAGGTCAGATTGCCCTGATTTGGTAACCCAGGCCACCTCCGGCGCGAAGCCCTCGATGTGGTCCTTCTCCTTCTGCAGGGCGCTCTCGGTGACGAACAAGGGGAAGTAGTAGGGATTCACCTTCAGCTTCTTCATCTCGCCGTCGAAGAAGTCTTTCAGCACGTTCCATACTCGCATTGCCGATGGCATGAGAATGTAGCAGCCGGAGACGCCGTAGTACTCGATCATCTCGCCGTGGACGACGGCCTCCGAGTACCAGTCGCCGAAGCTGGCGTCCTTCTTGTACGTCATCCCCAGCTTCGTCTCCTTCTTCTTGTTCTTCTTCTTCTCACTGCCATCGTTGCCGCTCGGCATGGCCTGAAGAGTGAAGATCACTGCTGATCGATTAGTGGTGAACGGGGACCAATAAGAAATCAAACATTGTTACCAGAGGATCGGAGTAGGCGATGGCGACTTCTTCTTCTGGTCAGGCAGCAGCTCTCAGACGTGCAGGTCCATCGTTTGATGATGAGTGGTTTTCGCCCGCTGGCCGGCGACGCGTCGTCTCCTTTTGAAGGGTGTGCGCTGACGCGCGTCGGTTGGCTTGATTGGTTTCGTTTGTTTCCTATATTTCCTGGCTGCGTGCGGCCTAAGTTTCCTCGCTTAGTGTCGTGACCGTCAAGGACTTGTACGCCCGCCGGCTACGTACGTCTCCTTGTTGTATCTCCAGCATGCCAATTATGTATTTTCTTCACTCTACTTATAGTCCGCGGTTTAGCTAGATGAAGGTGTATGTATCCAGTTCGGACTTGGGAGTGTTGATTCAACACGGAAACTTGTTAGCAGTGGCGGTTCCAGAATATAGAGACAGGGGTGCTCATTTTTTCCTTCTCATTCCTTTCTTCTCTTTTCTCTTCTTCTTCCTCCTCATTTTCTTCTTCCTCCTTTTTATCTATGGCTAAAATTTACAGGGGGGGCTCGTGGGGCTGCCATGGACAACATGGGGGTAGGGGGGCTCCAGCCCCCCAAGCCCCCACATTGGCTCCGCCCCTGCTTGTTAGGTACGTGGCCTTCTTGGAATCAAGGATTCCAGCAGAAATCGAATTGGTGCATATTAGATATGTATAGTGTAAGGAAAATGGACCTAGTAATAGGCCATTAGTGATTTTGGTGATTGTATGTCAACATCCACCCATGGACTAACGACGTTTGCTAGTGTACAAGATTTAGTCGCATGGATGCATTAGTGATGGACTTGGTGGATCAAACACCAAACAAGGCCATAAGGATCAAGATAAGACACTAAAAGACCTTAATACAAGACCAAGACATCACACAAATAAAGCTCACGCAAGTTGATGAAGCGAATCCTGCTTAGAAGACCATCGACGTAATTTGTGAAGACCATCGGAGCATCTCGCTACTCCATCGGATAAGTCGGTGGTCAGCACAGTCAAGCCAGCAGGGCCAAGAAAGGTCAGAGCACCGGATGATTCGATGGTTGAGTCATGGACCAGCGAATGAATCGGTGGTCAGCGCGGGAGATGGCAAAGTCAAGTTTGAATGGAGCAAAGGATGGTCCGATGCTATGTCAAGATTACCAGCGGATGAATCGTGGAACGTGGCAGGCCATAGATGCATTACAAAGGACAAGGAGCACCGGACAGTTCGATGGTACAAGACATGGACCAGCGAATGTGTCGGTGGTGTCGGCTCGGCTCGAGATCGGCTCAGATTCGGCTCTGGCAGAAATATGCATAGCATCGATTGATCCGATGCTACCTTGGCACCAGCAGCGAATCAGTCGGTGGTAGGTTCAAAGCCAACGGCCAGTGCAACGGCTAGTTGGGAAAATTGCTCCGGTGCAATGCGTCGGTGCTCAGCGAATGAGTCGGTGGTCACGCAGAAACTTGGCCGTTAGAGCAACGGCTAGTTCATAGACTTGGGGCTATATATACCCCCTTGGCCGGCCATTTGAAAGGGCTTGAGACTTGGGGAAGCTATTGTGAGTTGCTCTACTCATTTACAAGTGCTCATTCCATCAAAGTGCTTAATAGAAGATCTAGGTGATTAGCATAGAGCTTAGTGCTTGATTAAGTGCTAGTTAGACCTTTTAGCGCATTGCTTTAGGTGTTAGCCTAGAGTTTAGGCGAGGTTTGCACACCTCTTTCTATCGGTGCTTGCGCGCACCAAGAGTTGTAAGTATCGGGGCTTGTAAGTCTTGCGAGACCCTCCAACCGAGTTTGTGGAGTGGCCGCCGTTACTTTGTACTAGGGAGGTGAGGCCCTAGGCATTTGCCGAAGCTCAACCAAGTGGAGGCGGCGAGGAGCATCCGGGAGAGGCCAAGCGGAGACCCACTCGCGTGTGGGGAAGTCCCGTAGGCTATCCTACGGAGTGACTCGACCGGGGAGTTCATGCCCTTGCGCGGGCATTCCCTTTGAGAGGGGCTCCAACAACGAGGACTAGTGGAAAGCCGTGGCTTTCCGACACCTCGGGATACATCGCCGTGTCGGGAGTTTGCTTACTCTATCTCTTTACATTCCGCATTACTTATTGCACTACTTTCCGCATTTACCTTTCCTAGAATTGCCATGTGTAGTTGCTAGGATTGGAACCTAGGGTGCAAAACCTTTAGCGGTAGAGTTAGCAACACATAGAAAAACCTAGTGCACATTTAGATAGAAATTGAAATAGGTTTTTATATGTGCTCCTAGCCGTAGTTTTTAGATTACCCTAATTCACCCCCCCCCTCTTAGGGTGTCACGGTCCCTTCAATTGGTATCAGAGCCGGAGGCTCGTATTTGGACCATTGGCTTCACCGCCAACGAGCAAAATGACATCCGTAGAGTTAGGGAGTGATGTAGGCAAGCCTCCACACTTTGACGGCACAAACTACCCCTATTGGCAAGTACGTATGTCTTGCTATCTTGAAGCTAGAGGGTTAGGTGTTTGGAGAGTGACGGAAAAAGGGATGAAGCCCCTTTCACGGCCAGACAACCCCACCAAGGCCGATTTGAGTGAGATACACCTCAATGCCATTGCTAGAAACTCAATTCTTGAATCTCTTAGCATGGAGGTGTTTAATAGAGTTTATGACCTTAAAACCGCTCATGAAATTTGGACCACACTTAAAGAGCTTCATGATGGTTCAAGTGACGTTAGAGAACAAAAATATAGCTTGCTCAAAAAGGAGTTTGATGATTTCAAAATGTTTCCTTATGAATTAGCTAATGACATGTACTCACGATTAAATGTTATTGTCAATGAGCTCAATTCATTAGGATTGACCAAGCTATCCGAAGGTGACGTCACAAGAAAGATCATCTCCGTTCTTCCAAAGGATAAATATGCTCAACTTGTCACCTATCTTCATGTCAAAGGAAAATTTGATGAGATGAAGCCTACAAAAGTGTTGAACAAGATCACCGCTCATGAGATGACTATGAAGATCACCAAAGACCCTCCACTTTCATCTTCAACTCAAAAAGTTGCCTCATCAAGCAAAGAAGACAAGAAGGATGAGGAGCAAGAAGAGAAGGAGAAGAAGGAAGAAAAACAAGAATCTTCCAAATCAAGAAAGAAATCTCATAAGCAAGCATCCAGTTCAAGTTCAAGCTCAAGTGATGCTTCAAGCTCAAGTGATGAAGATAGTAAGGATGAAGAAGAAGAAGAAGAAGATGAAGCTAGTAGTAGTGCTCCCTCGGATGAAGAAGTCAAAGAACTCATGATAGGAGTAACAAAGCTACTACGGAAGCTAGAGAAGCATGGGATCTCCATGAGCAAGATTCCTCACCACTCCAAGATGAAGGAAACCAAGAAACATAGATGTCTTGGATGTCGTGAGAAGGGCCACTTCATTGAATTTTGCCCACTCATGGAGGAGAGACGCAAGCGACAAAGGAAAGAGAGAAGAGAGAAGAAGAAGAAAAGCAAGGAGGCCCTCATTGGGATAGGACTTGATCAAGTCAACAAGAATGCCGGTTGGGATGCACCTAGCTCAAGTGATGAAGACAACCGGCGCAAGTCAAGGTCCTTCTTGCCATCATCAAGCTCATCGCACATTTGCCTTATGGCCAAAGGTATGAGTGATAGCGATGTAAGTGATGATGACTCTTCTTCTTCCATTGATGAGCTTGCGGATCTTGTTCGTAGTCAAGAGGTAGCTATAAACCAATTGCTTTCCCAAAACAAGGTCCTCAAAGAAAAATTGGCTAGCTCATCAACCAATTATCAAGAATTGGCCGAAAAATTTGATATGATCTTAAATGAGAATGATGAGCTAACATCTAGAATTGAGAGCCTTGAAAATGCTAAAACTACCTCTCACATTGCATCCACATCTTTATTTGATGAAAAACCTAAAATGGATGCATCTACTTGTTGCATTGATTTAATTGATGAATCTTGCTCACCATCTTGCAATGAGAATGTTGTTATAGAAAATTGTGATGATCTCATTGCTAAAGAAAATGATGAGCTCAAGCAAGAAGTAGAGAAGCTCAAGAAGGACTTGTCAAGCCTTAAGAAGAAAGGAAATGGCAAGAGCAGCAAGAAGCAACCTCCTCAAGATAACCGTCCAAAGATGGTGAAGAAGCTTGAGAAGGGCGAAACCGTGACTTGCTACTCATGCCATCAAGAAGGCCACAAGTCCTATGAGTGCAAGAACAAGAAGAAAGGGGAAGAGAAGAAGAAAGTCACCTCCAACACCAACACTAAGCCTTACTTAAAGGTTGACAAGAAGAAGAGCACACCCTATCTACTAAAGAAGAAAGATGACGAGGTGGTGGCTCACATAATCAACAAGCAAGGCAAGGGGTGGAACAAACCTATTTGGGTGCCTAAGGATATCATCTCTACCATGAAGGGCACCAAAAAGGTTTGGGTTCCAAAGGCAACTTAGAGCCCGCGGGACTCGGGAGGATTTGGAGACTTGGCTACAAAAGTAAAGCATTTCAAGCTAAAGCCAAGTATCTCAAGATTTTGTGTAAGTTGAAAATCATTCCATCACATACCCGAATCCTCCCATGTATAGCTAAGGTAACTAGATTTAAATTCATGCAAGATCAATTAGCATCTAGTTCGTATGATTATCTAGGTTTGCATGTGCATATTTAAATTTAATTGCATTGCCTAGAGTAGTCTTTCATATGGTAGGTTGCTTGTGTTTCTCTTTAACCCATGAGCAACCTACATGGTTTATTAGTTGTAGGAAAATGGCACTAATTTTATTTCATATATTTCGTGCCAAATTTACAAGCCAAAAGATACTCCCAATGTCGTTATTGACTAGTGCATGGCTCTCACAAGTAATTCAAACACTTGTATGCACACATTTAGGGGGAGCTACCTTATGGTTTGTGATTTTGAGACTAACAATGTTTGCAAGTTTATCATGTGTGTAGTCTCATGTTGCACGAGAAAAATCCCCGGAGATAAGCAAGCTTCTAATTTCAATTGGATTATCATTCAAATTGGTATCTCTTGTTCTCAATTGATATCATATCTTTGAAATTTATTTAGAGCTATCTCCATGCATAATATAGATTAAACTCCTCATCTTGTCTTAATTGACTAGTTGTGCATATGCTTTGCCATCCACCATATGTATGCACATACTTAGGGGGAGCTTAGTCTATGTTATGTGAGTTTCATGTTCATGATCTTGATTGCCTTCCACATCCAAAAGATCATGATCGATGAAACTCTCCCTTGTGCTTTTAATATCTTCCTTTTCGGTGTTTGATTCCAAAGGGGGAGAATTTTAGTGACCAAAGCAAGTATACTTAAGGGGGAGCCGCCCTAAAGGTAAAGCATGCAAGAAAGCAAGAACCTCAAGTTGAACATGTGGAGATTGTAAGATTTCAAGCTTGGGGGAGATTGCAAGAAAGAACTTGGTCCAAGAAAGGGAGAAAAGTGGCATTTGAAGTAAGGGGGAGCCTTATGACCAAATGATCACATGGGGGATTCAAAAATTCAAGTTTTCAAATTGGTAAGAGCAAGGTATGGTTTCAACTTGATTTCATTTGCATATTTCAATTATCATATGTTCTTGCTCTTGCATTGCATCAAAGCAAGTAGTGGCTAGTTTATTTTTATTTATTTTTGCTTGCTTTGGTTGTGTTGGCATCAATCACCAAAAAGGGGGAGATTGTAAGGAAAATGGACCTAGTAATAGGCCATTAGTGATTTTGGTGATTGTATGTCAACATCCACCCATGGACTAACGACGTTTGCTAGTGTACAAGATTTAGTCGCATGGATGCATTAGTGATGGACTTGGTGGATCAAACACCAAACAAGGCCATAAGGATCAAGATAAGACACTAAAAGACCTTAATACAAGACCAAGACATCACACAAATAAAGCTCACGCAAGTTGATGAAGCGAATCCTGCTTAGAAGACCATCGACGTAATTTGTGAAGACCATCGGAGCATCTCGCTACTCCATCGGATAAGTCGGTGGTCAGCACAGTCAAGCCAGCAGGGCCAAGAAAGGTCAGAGCACCGGATGATTCGATGGTTGAGTCATGGACCAGCGAATGAATCGGTGGTCAGCGCGGGAGATGGCAAAGTCAAGTTTGAATGGAGCAAAGGATGGTCCGATGCTATGTCAAGATTACCAGCGGATGAATCGTGGAACGTGGCAGGCCATAGATGCATTACAAAGGACAAGGAGCACCGGACAGTTCGATGGTACAAGACATGGACCAGCGAATGTGTCGGTGGTGTCGGCTCGGCTCGAGATCGGCTCAGATTCGGCTCTGGCAGAAATATGCATAGCATCGATTGATCCGATGCTACCTTGGCACCAGCAGCGAATCAGTCGGTGGTAGGTTCAAAGCCAACGGCCAGTGCAACGGCTAGTTGGGAAAATTGCTCCGGTGCAATGCGTCGGTGCTCAGCGAATGAGTCGGTGGTCACGCAGAAACTTGGCCGTTAGAGCAACGGCTAGTTCATGGACTTGGGGCTATATATACCCCCTTGGCCGGCCATTTGAAAGGGCTTGAGACTTGGGGAAGCTATTGTGAGTTGCTCTACTCATTTACAAGTGCTCATTCCATCAAAGTGCTTAATAGAAGATCTAGGTGATTAGCATAGAGCTTAGTGCTTGATTAAGTGCTAGTTAGACCTTTTAGCGCATTGCTTTAGGTGTTAGCCTAGAGTTTAGGCGAGGTTTGCACACCTCTTTCTATCGGTGCTTGCGCGCACCAAGAGTTGTAAGTATCGGGGCTTGTAAGTCTTGCGAGACCCTCCAACCGAGTTTGTGGAGTGGCCGCCGTTACTTTGTACTAGGGAGGTGAGGCCCTAGGCATTTGCCGAAGCTCAACCAAGTGGAGGCGGCGAGGAGCATCCGGGAGAGGCCAAGCGGAGACCCACTCGCGTGTGGGGAAGTCCCGTAGGCTATCCTACGGAGTGACTCGACCGGGGAGTTCATGCCCTTGCGCGGGCATTCCCTTTGAGAGGGGCTCCAACAACGAGGACTAGTGGAAAGCCGTGGCTTTCCGACACCTCGGGATACATCGCCGTGTCGGGAGTTTGCTTACTCTATCTCTTTACATTCCGCATTACTTATTGCACTACTTTCCGCATTTACCTTTCCTAGAATTGCCATGTGTAGTTGCTAGGATTGGAACCTAGGGTGCAAAACCTTTAGCGGTAGAGTTAGCAACACATAGAAAAACCTAGTGCACATTTAGATAGAAATTGAAATAGGTTTTTATATGTGCTCCTAGCCGTAGTTTTTAGATTACCCTAATTCACCCCCCCCCTCTTAGGGTGTCACGGTCCCTTCATATAGGTGTATAGCTTGTATTGTACATAACTTGTACTCCAAACCTATTCGACATATATAATGAAAGGTCACCCCCTCCTAGGGCGTGTGGTGTTTGACTAATTCTCTACATGGTATCACGAGTCCGGGCCCTATCCTAGGCCAGGCCGTGCGCCGCCCCCCCCCCCCTCCTCCACTGCCCTAACTCGCCGTGGGATCCCCCCACGCGTGCCTACCTCTAGGCGCCGTCCTTCCCCTGCACACCCACCAAAGGCACAACCCTCTCTAGGCGCGCTCCTCCTCCTTCCAATAGATCTCGGACATTTGTACAACCAATCAGGTATCGAGCCACCTCTTCGTGTCGGAGGTACGACCATAGGCCCACAAGGACACATGGATAATCTCCAGAAGGAGTCGTACCAAGCGTGAAGACTACGAGCAGAGTACTGCAATGACTCTTCTCAATATAGAAACCAGTCGTATGACATGTAAACTACTCGGATTGACGTGTGAAGCACTCTACGAGTTGTATTAGGTTAGGATTCTACTCGGAACCGACCTTGTAACCCTGCCCTCCGTGTATATAAGGCTGGGCAGGGACCCCTTCAAAGGATTACGATCTCATCAATACAAGCCACCATACAGGACGTAGGGTATTACGCTATCTCGGCGGCCCGAACCTGTCTAAAATCCTGAGTCTCTTGGCCTTTGCGTTCCTGATCTCGGAACTCTACTACCTCAGGATATCACTCGGTAGGATCGATGGTAGAACACCGACATCTGGCGCGCCAGGTAAGGGTTTTCCTCGAAGATCCCGTGGAGAACGCAATGGTGACCTACATCCAATCTGAAGCGCCTCAGGAGGGCACGACGTTCCACTTCGGCTCGTGGGTCTACGTCGCAGATGGCTCGGGTGGCTTCTACAGCTACATCGAGACACCCGTGGAGCTGAAGCAGGAACCAGCGCCCATCATGGAAGATTTGGCCGAACAACTCGGCGAGATCACGCTCTCGGACGTGATCCGTGGGCAAGAGCCCGAGTCGATCACGACTACGGAGCAGAAGCAGCAAGCAACCCTCCCACCCCAATTCCCGTTTGGACTCCGCAATTCGACCTGCAAGTACTGCGAGGCATTGCGGAGCCAGATCGAGCCCATTATGGACTCGAGGCGGGACGTCTCGGTCCGAGTCGTGACAGGACACGCCAGCTCCCAGAGTGAAGCGGTCCCTGTACACCACTCGGACTCGGACGAGGAGGTCCTACAAGAAGACGGCGGGCATGACCTGGTGATCCACGCCACGCTTGAAGGAAGATCTGTGTTTCCTAGAGACAAGATGCCGCGGGACGTCTACGAGTCCCGCCAAATCTTTGTGCTCTTTGGATCTGAAGTCACTAATGACCTGCCGTTCCAGCACGGCACACCACTACTGCAAGACGAGGGGAGCTCTACGGAACTCCTCACCCCAAGCTCCAGCGACTCTGTCGAACCTAGTCGACAAGTGTTCATGGCTGGCTCCGCGGCGGGTGGTGGTGACGGCGACGACTCACGCTATGCTTTTGAGCTAGAAGCTGACATCTCTGAGAACGAGTTACCACCCGCTGGAGAATCTGGCTCAGCCGCGGCGGCCAGGGAAATCCGTAACAACAAGAGAGCACAACGTCGCATTGTCGCTCCCAACCGCCTCACGGCAGGCCGCAACCTTGCAGAAGAGTTCGCGAAGGTGGCACGGTACGACTCTCCTATGGCTAATGCCATGGAGATGGCATACCACATCCGCAGCATGCCACGATCTCCAGCAGCGGACGTCGCACTAGGTCGAATCAACGACCTGATTCGTACCCTCGACAAGGCCATCGCCACCTCGTCGACTCGTAGCGGCCGAGCTGGCAGTGAAGAAGTCGGCAGCAGCGGCCGCCAACCTCTACATGACAGGCATCGCGCACCGGCTCCAAGCCACCTGGGGGACGGCAACCGTGGAGAAGTCGTGCCACCACGCCGCCCAGAGGACGACCGCGGACGAGTCCCACCACGGGCTACCGCCAGTCGTAACGACGGTGCTACGTCATCTCACAGGCCAGCACACAGCGGAGACCTCAGGCAAACTATCAACGCCAACCGCGAGCTGCGATCCATCCTGGACTCCAAGAGGCGTGACGAGACGCGGGGATACAAGGAAGAAGACGACGAATATCCAATGTTCTCCAGAGACATCAGGATGGCAGCATACCCGCAACCATTCAAGCCAGTTGATTTCGAGAAGTATGACGGCAAGACTTCCCCTGAGTCATGGTTGCGCATCTATTCTACGTCCATAGAGTGCGCGGGTGGCAATAACGCAATCAAGTGCAGATACTTCCCAATGGCACTTGAGCCCGTCCCGCTCACATGGTTCGAGAACCTGCCACGATGCTCCATAGACTTATGGGAACGCCTCAAGAAGGTGTTCACGTCGAACTTCCAGGGCACTTACAACCGACCCAAGACCCGACATGACCTGGCCATGTGCAAGCAGCACTCAGGAGAGAGCGCACGCGACTACATGAGCCGTTTCATGGAGATCAAGACCCTGGTGGTAGACGTGTCTGATCGTGATTGCATTGACCTGTTCCAGAACGGCATCACGAACAGATTCTTTGACAGGCAGTTCGGCCTGCATCGCCCAAAGACTCTGGATGCCCTGTGCAATCAGGTTGAAGCATGGTCCGAGCAAGAAGACCGCGACCTCGAGAAGTACGGTCCCCCCAAGGGCAGGGAAAGGCAAGGCAACAAGGGCCAGTAAGGCTCCAAGAACAACAAGCGCAAGCCCGACGACACCGTCGCGACCCTGGATACTGGCATGAGAAGCCAGAAGAAGAATTGTCCTGGCAAGAGCGACGTGGAGAACATCATGGACAGGCCATGCCCAATGCACCCCAAGCATAAGCACACCATGGGCCAGTGCTATGATCTCCAACGCGCGTACACTGAGAGGCCGCGTGAGGGAAAAGACAAGAAGAAGCCAGCAAGGGAACCACTCGACCCTGCTGCCAAGAACAAAGAGAAGGCAGACGACGAGGAAGAAGAAGAAGAAGACGAGGACCAGGCGAACAAGTTCCAGAAGCCTAGGAACGTACTCATGGTCATCATGGGTGGCGACTACGGCTTCCCCACTCGGAGGAAGCACAAGCTCGCCCTACGACACATCATGGCAGTCGAGCCAGCTGTCCCACGGTACTTGAAGTATTCAGAGGTCCCAATCACCTTCTCCAGGGAGGACCAATGGAACAGCTCCGACGAACCAGGGCAATTGCCACTCGTCCTGGACCCAACGGTGGCAGGATCGCAGCTCACCAAGGTGCTCATCGACGGCGGTGCAGGGCTGAACGTCCTATTCTCCGGCACCCTTGTAGGATCTAGGATACCGACTAGAGGGGGGGTGAATAGGCGGTTTTGACTAAAATCAAAGCACTAATAAAATTTATTAGTAACACAAGAGAAAACCTATTTCTATTGAATTCTAAACTAAGTAGAGGTTTGCAATCTAGGGTGACAAGTATAATTCAATCTCTAGGAATGTAAATGCTCAAGATAAATAGCCAAAAATAAATGAGCAAAAGAATAACCAATCACACAAGAGACTGAATTTTTCCCGTGGTGTCGATGACTTGCCGGTCACCCCTAATCCACGTTGAGGTGGATTCAAAGCTTCAACCGCTCCTCTATCAAGTCACACTTGATGTATAAGCCGGCTTGAATGCAATGAACCTCTCCAAACCTCGATTCCACTAGAGTTGCCCTTTACTGCTCCGGTGAGGTGAGCACAAGACCTCTCACAATCTTCCAAGGCTTCTTCACAATCTTCTTGAAGAGCTCAATGGAAATCACACACCAAGCCGTCTAGGAGGCGGCAACCTCCAAGAGTAACAAGCCAATGACGCTTGCTTGATGATCTCCTAGTGCCTCAATGCTCAATGCAATCCAAACCAATGCACTAGAAAGCCTCACACTCACAAGAATGCAATCCCTTAGCAAATGAGTGAGAGAGGAATGAGAGAGAGGACTCTTGGGTCAAATGAGCTTTCAGAATGGCCAAGAGGACCTTCCCAAACCAGTGGGATGAGTATATATACTCCCCACCTTTCCAACTAGCCGTTATGTGTAAAACTCGTGAAAACAGAGTACTGGCGGACCGTCCGCCTCAGAGGTGGCGGACCGTCCGCCCGTGCCCAACGGCTAGTATTTCAAACAGTCAAACGTGTCAGAAGTGACCGTTACGGGGTTGGCGGACCGTCCGTCCAACAGGGGCGGACCGTCCGCCTCACAGTTAGAAAAAGGTCACCACGCGACTAAGGACCACGTTTATCAAAGGCAGACCGTCCGCCTAAGAAAAGTGCCCTGGAAACCCCAGAAACAGTCTCTGGTATGACGGTCCGCGAAAGGGTCCGCCTCATACTGAAATAGCCTGCTGACCGTCCGCCAGGACCTGGCGGACCGTCCGCCTTTATAAAAAGGCGACCAGACCCAAAACCAACACTTAGCCGATTTTCCATCCGTAAAAATAGAGGCGGACTGTCCGCCACACCTTAGGCGGACTGTCCGCCTAACCAAAATCAGCAAGGTTGGAAAACCTTCAACTTTCCCGTTCTTTATCCAACTTTTCTAAAACGAAGTTAGCTCTCATGCATGCATCGAAACTATTTGAGCAAGTTGGCACTAGAGTCATATCAAACAAACATAATTGACCCCTCTTAATAGTACGGCTATCTAGCCTATTAATCCGGTCAAATTTTCTTCTCTAAAGCTCCTTGTGACCGGTAAAAGAAACAACCTATCTTTTACCTTTTCCTCTAGCATCCATTTGCTTCAATATCCGGCGATATATCGTGATGAATCATTGGAGCTCATCCATTCATCCGGACTAACCTAATCTCATCATCTCAATAGAGTTGTTAGTCCACGATGATTGTCATTAATTACCAAAACACATTTAGGGGCTTAGATGCACTTTCAACCCTGAAGAGGATGGGGCTCGACATCGAGAAGCTGCTGACTCCGACTGAGTCCCCGTTCTACGGCATTGTTCCTGGTAATGGCAGTCTCCCACTTGGCCAAGTCACATTACTAGTAACATTTGGCACTCCAGCAAATTACAGGACAGAGCACATCAAGTTCGAGGTGGCGGACTTCGAAACCTCATATCAAGCTATCCTCGGACGTCCTGCATTGGCCAAGTTCACGGCCATCCCCCACTACGTCTATCTCGTCCTCAAGATGCCCGGACCCAGGGGTGTCATCTCTCTCCGTGGCGACTTGAGGCGGTCGTACAACTGCGACAGAGAGGCTGTAGAGTTCGCGGCCACCACTCAGGTGCCCAACTCTATGGCCCAAATCATCGCAGCCGCTCAGAAGCTGAAGAAGTCAGAGCTCGAGATTCCTAGCAAGGAACCCGGGCCACTCAAGGTGGTAGTCCCTGAAGACGTGGCGACCAAGGATGCAGCACTACTGGAAGGCGACCAGTCCAAGACTACCAAGATCGGGGTTGGCCTGACCCCAAAATAGGAAGGCGAGCTCGTCAGGTTCCTGCAAGCTAACCGCGACATCTTTGCGTGGAAACCCGCAGATATGCCAGGGGTGCCAAGGAACCTGATCAAGCACAGCCTCAACGTCGACCCTAAAGCTACTCCTAAGAGGCAGCGGCTGCGACGATTCACAGCCGACAAGCGCGAAGCGATCAAGAAGGAGTTGGCGAAGCTACTCGCCGCAGGATTCATCAAGGAGGTTTTCCACCCGGACTGGTTAGCTAATCCAGTCTTGGTGAAGAAGAAGAATAACAACGAGTGGCGCATGTGCGTCGACTACACCGACCTGAACAAGCATTGCCCCATGGATCCCTTTGGACTCCCGCGCATCGACCAGGTTATTGACTCCACGGCTGGTTGTGCCTTACTTTGCTTTCTTGATTGCTACTCGGGTTATCATCAGATATCTTTGAAAGAGGAGGATCAGATCAAGACGGCGTTCATCACCCCTTATGGAGCATATGCCTACACCACGATGTCCTTCGGGTTGAAAAACGCCGGAGCGACTTATCAGCGCGCTATCCAGCTCTGCCTTGAGAAGCAACTCCATCGCAATGTGGAGGCATATGTGGATGATGTGGTTGTAAAGACCAGAAATCCAGAAGACCTCATCGCGGATCTGGAAGAAACTTTCGCATCTCTGCGGAAGTGGAATTGGAAGCTGAATCCAACCAAGTGCGTCTTCGGAGTACCATCTGGGAAACTACTCGGGTTCATCATCAGTCACCGAGGCATCGAGGCCAACCCAGAGAAGATCAACGCCATCACAGCTATGAAAGCTCCGAAGACGATCAAAGACATTCAGAAGCTTACTGGGTGCATGGCGGCGCTGCACCGATTCATCTCGCGACTTGGATAGAGGGGTCTCCCTTTCTTCAAGCTACTCAAGAAAGGCGACAAGTTCCAGTGGACTGAAGAAGTAGCCGCAGCATTGGCGGATCTCCAGCAGCATCTTCAAAAACCGCCAATCCTGACTGCTCCGCAAGACGACGACAAAGAGCTGCTACTCTATATTGCAGCCACGACTCATGTGGTGAGCACCGCGCTGGTGGTCGAGCGCGCTGAGGACAATCATGCATATCCTGTGCAGAGGCCGGTATACTTCGTCAGTGAAGTACTCACGGAGTCCAAAGCTCGATACCCCGCGGTGCAAAAACTACTCTACGCAATACTCATCACGTCCAGGAAGCTGCGCCATTACTTTGACACATTCACTATCATAGTGGTTACAGAGTTTGGCCTAGGCGAGATCTTACACAACTCGAACGCGACCGGGAGAATTCCAAAGTGGGCTGTCGAGCTTGGCGCCCTCAGCATCGAGTTCAAGTCCAAGAAGGCCATCAAGTCACAAACCTGGCAGACTTCATGGCAGAGTGGCGCGAGAATCAAGTCGATATTCCCGTCGGCAGACCAGAGCACTGGATCATGTATTTCGATGGCTCTCTCAAGCTCGAAGGTGCCGGCGCAGGAGTGCTTTTTATCTCGCCCTAGGGTGACCAACTCAAGTACGTTATGCAGATCTTCTGGAAGGTATCAAACAATGAGGCAGAGTACGAGGCCTTGTTACATGGCCTACGACTCGCAATTTCTCTGGGAATCAAGCGGCTGATGGTGTACGACGACTCTTCTGTCGTCATCAACCATTGCAATAAGGATTGGGACCGCCAGAAGGAGAACATGGATGCTTACTGTGAAGCTGTGCGCAAGTTGGAGAACAAGTTCGCAGGACTCGAATATCACTGGGTGGTTCGTGATGACAACGTCGCAGCTGACGTGCTCTCTAAGTTGGGATCCACTCGTGCAGAAGTTCCAGCAGGAGTCTTTGTCCAGGAGCTTCGCAAGCGAACGATTGACTTCGAGAAGACTGCATCGTCCCATACTAGCGAGCCCGGACCGCATCGAGAGGTCCTGGTTATTGAAGAAGACTGGCGCGTTCCCTTCATCGAGTACATCAAGAATAAGGCTCTGCCTTTGAACGAAACAGAAGCTGAACAAGTCGTGCGACGATCGAAGAATTACCTACTCATTGGCGATGAGGTATACAGGAGAGGACTCTACACCGATGTCGCTATGAGATGTGTCACATGACCAAGAGGCAAGGGCATCCTACAAGAGATACATGAAGGCGCATGCGGGAATCGTGCAGGGTCACGTACGATGGTGGGCAAGGCATTCAGAGCGGCCTACGGCTCTATAAGATGCAGAAGAGATTGTCCGCAAGTGTCCCGGGTGCCAATTCTTCGCTAGGCATCAACATGTGCCTGCACATAAGCTGATTAATATTCCTGCATCTTGGCCGTTTGCTTGCTGGGGGCTTGATATGATAGGCAAGCTCACGACTGCTCCGGGCAATTTCACACATGTGCTGGTTGCGATTGACAAGTTTACAAAGTGGATCGAGGTCAAACCAGTCACGGATATATCAGCGGCCAAGGCCAAGGGTTTCATTACAGATTTAATGATCAGGTATTGTTGTCCTCACCGCATCATCACAGATTTGGGTTCCAATTTCAACAGCTTCGAGTTCAAGGACCACTGTGAGAGAAACGGTATTGAAGTCATACATGCATCAGTGGCTCATCCCAAGGCCAATGGACAAGTCGAGAGAGCTAATGGCTTGATCCTTGATGGTTTGAAGAAGCGCTTGTATGAGCACGACAAGAAGTATGGAGGCAAGTGGATCTACGAATTGCCGCATGTGGTCTGGGGGCTTCGTACTCAGCCTTGCAAGCCGACTGGCCACTCCCCATATTTTCTGGTGTACGGATCTGAAGCTATCCTGCCAGTTGACCTCATGTACAAATCATCGTGAGTAGAGCAGTATGATGAGGGAGTTGCTGATGATACAAGACGACTGGAGATTGATCTTATCGAGGAGGAACGCTGTGCAGCCTTGCTGAATTCCACTCGATATCTCCAGGGAGTACGACGCTACCATGACAGGAACGTCCAGGAGCGATCTTTCAACATTGGTGACTTGGTATTGCGCAGAATTCAGAAGACTACGGGTATGCACAAGCTTATGTCCCGCTGGGAAGGACCTTTCATTGTGCACAAGGTGACAGGACCTGGGTCGTATCGATTGAAGAATAGTGAAGGAGTCGAGGAGAGAGACTCGTGGAATATTGAGCATCTCCACAAGTTTTATGCTTAGGGGTCTTTTCTGAGTTCGTCAAGAGTATGTAAATACATTGAAGATCTATGATCGAGTTATGAATAAAGTGCAGTTTGTGTTCTCAGTATCTGATCTCTGATCTTTCGGCTTCATTAATGCTTTAGTTGTCTTATAAGACTACTCTAGCTCGTCATAATTCCGGAGTTCCTTTTAATACTTGTTGATACAACAGTATACGTAAAGTCAAAATCCGAAGAGTAGCTAATACGACTACTTTACCAGGATCCCTGAGTACTTAGTTTTAACTAAGACCATGCTGAGCACCTGTAGAGGCCAGCTAGCCTTAGAATGCATAACCTACGGGTACATAAAGACTATTCCAAGATTGATGATTATTACTTACGAGTACATCAGCTCTTGAGTAAAAGTAAAAATCTCTGAATACTTATTTGAAAGTATTTCAGAGTCTAACTCGTGAAATGAGTAGTAATTTTAAATCTTTGAGTACTAATTTGAAAGTATTTCAAAGTCTAACTCGCGAAACGAGTAATAATTTTGCGGCACAAGAATGCCAGAGCAACTCAAACAGTCATAAATTTATAAACTGCGCATTCAAATATGAAATATACTTATATCATACACATGCTGCAATACACTTTGTTTTCCACAGGATTACAAGTCAGCATAATTTCAAGTTTTCTACAACCTGCGCTGCTATGGGCTCGAAGTGCTTCAAGTGCTCTTCGAACTGGGTCTTCTCGCAGTCTTCAGCTCTACCAGTCGGAACGTCATCTATTTCCGCATCTGGGTAGAAAGACTGGATGACCGCCAGCACATGATCGGCCACATAGCAGCAGGTCTTCTTCAGATAAGCGGTGAACTTGCTGGGGGCTTCCTGGATGCGCTGTAAGAGTGGTTTTTGAGACTCTTCAGGAGCATCATGATCAATGGAGTCTACCAGTATCGTCGCAGCCTTGACAAGTTCACCATGCTCTACCTTCAGCGCTTGGAATTCCTCTCCGACCGCCTTGCTCTTCTCTAAGGCATCTTTGAGGGTAGCGTCTGAGGACCCGGTGTGTCCGAGGACCGGTGGATGGTCGCTTCCTGGTGTGATGAGTGATTGACAACGTGGTGTGGACTGACATTTCCCTTGGCTCAAGTATTGCAGGTGTAGAATGCGGCTTGATTGCATTGGTGCAGGTGAAGAACAGGCGCGAAAGGTCTTAGCCATGGCGGCCTCCGAGGAGCGGAGAGACAAGTAGGCTTGGTTCGAGGGACCCGGTGGCCAGATGGATCAAGTGCGGTTCACATGGTGGCAAGAACGAGCGAGGGGACGTGGTTCCGGTGCGAGGTAGCGGCTCACAACCGAAGCTCGTACGCGGACGAGAAGCCGGTGCAAGGTAGCGGCTCACAACCGAAGCTTGCACGCGGGGTTTGGTGATTTGGCCACAAAATCATCGGTGGACGGTTTCCCTTGGTTTGGGCCTCAAAACCAAGGCCGAGGACTCGACGTGGCGAAGATGGGCAGCTGGGCTGAGGTGACCAGCCAGGGGCGGTTTAACCGCCTCCCCCTGGGCCGGCCCAAGTTCGGCGTCGAGGAGCTTCGATCCGGAGGACACGCGACGTGACCGCAAGGCTTGCGTCGGAGGGAAGCTAGCTTGCGGTGGAAGGTGTCCCAGCCGGAAAATATTTGAAACCAAATGTCAAATTTGCCCCTGAGGGGTATGTATCACTTAGGGGTAGTTTAGTCTTTAGAGCACCACCACTTGGACTACTAATAGGCCCCCTAGGGGTTGGTGGCTGCCATCTCTCCTAGCTATCTCTTTGGTTTTCTCTTTGGACTTGTATTTCCCTTTCATCCCTTCCACCTAGAACTACTTTGAATCATTCCTAGTTTCTATAGGTGAATTCATGGTTGGTTGATTGAGTTTGTGCTGCTCATCTTTGTGCCATGATTTGAATCCACGAGCTCCTTTTCTTTTTCCTATTTTCGGAGGTATTTTCGGAGCTATTTTTGGGGGATTTTGTTCTTCACTTCCTAGGGCATTTTCTCTCGGATTTCTTTGGGGGATTCACGTATGAGTGCCTTGTGCCTCTTTTGCTGGTGATATCTTGCCCCCAAACGCCGGGAATCGCTTTGGATTTGAGGATTTCGGGATGAACTCGAGTTCATGGTGTTCTTCCTTAGATTTGAGATTCCGGGAGTTCTAGTGAGTTAGAGACCGAGATCTTTGGGGCATAGCCTCTCCTTGAGGTATATATCATCCACCCAAAATCTTGTCTCAAGACTCCAAGCCGTTTGGGAGATCCGTTCTCGAGTTGACCTTTTCCACTGAGTTGGTCTATTGATCCGATCGACTTTCCTTTCGGTCGGATGAATCGATCACTAACACTTTGGTGTGCTCAGCAAAACCCTATCTTCAACTCTCAACGGCTATAGGAAGAGGCGGTCGTTTGATCTGATCTTGGTCGGATAATCCGATCGCAGCGTTGTGAACTCTCTGGTAGAAGCTCGATATTTTGATTGGATGCTCCGATCGACTCTCGGTCGGATGATCCGATCGCACTGAGAGAAGAGTAACGTCAGTAACTCTAACGTTGATCAATTGATCCGATCAGTCGCACTTGTACTGGTCGGATCAATCGACCTGTTGTTTTCTCTCAGTAACGGTCGGAGTATATGCGATAAATCCGACCAACTCTATCCATGCACGGTCGGATCAAACGACCCATGCAATTTTCGCTGGACTCTTCCATGTTTTTCTCTCAGTAACGGTCAGAGTATATGCGATAAATCCGACCGACTCTTCATGTACTGTCGGATCAAACGACCCGTGTGATTTTCGCTGAACTCTTTCAATTCAATCCTGTTTGAGGCCACGTCTTGTGCTCGATTTGTTCAATTCTTGTTCCGCTGCGTTGATCTAGTTCCTAGGGTCAGTAGCTTCTCAGTAGCTACGTGATCTTGGCTAGATCATTTGGTTGGCTTGGAGTTGATTTGGGAGAAGCCGGATTTGGGAAAGAAATTTTTATCGGCTCCCATTCATCCCCCCCTCTCTGGTCGCCTAATCGGTCCTTCAGCGTCCGACTGCTCCAGCATCTTCATGGCTTGATTATACTCTGTCATAAACTCATTATGAGTCTCATACAGAGAGGCATAGTCACGGGACAGCTTTTCCTTCTCCTCGGTACATCGATACATACCATTCTTCCATGAGGTGCATTCAGATTGGAGCGTCATATATGCCACGTGCTCTGCAAAAGACAAACCTTCTGAGTACATTTGACAAAATTATGAGTCGAGGAGATGATCTTGGGACAGGAACACTCACCATTATTACTCTGTGTTAGAGTGCGATTCCTCTTCTTGAGTCTTTCTTCCTCGGCCTTCCACTCCTCCTCACGGGCAGCAAGTTTCTTGCGTTCTTTTTCTAGCTCTTCCCGAGTGGTAAGTTTCTCAGCTTGGGTCGAGTCATACATGAACGATAGTTTGGCAAGCTGCGCCTTGGTCTTGGACAGTTCTTCCTCCAATTTCTGAGCCCGAATGGATGCTTCAGACATCGCATACAAGGCCTCAGACTTCTTTTTTGACCGGGCGGCCATCTCCTGCAATCATTCATCATTTATAGTCTGCTATCGACTGCTAATTGAACAAGATATAACAAAGGAGTTCTTACCTCTACATATTTGATGGAGCCTTGTGCTAACTTGACAATCCTGCTCTGCGACTCGACATAGGCTGCAATAGCGTCAGGCTCGAGCAGGGGGTCTTCAAATAGTTTGGCTGCCCCTGGATCAGCTGTGCTCACTTCCACTGGGGGTATTTCTTCAGTCGTGCTCATCCGACTGGATGTAGGCATGTACTGAAGTCCAATAGTTTTCTTCAGTGCGGGTTGAGCAGTTGACTGCACCATCTGCTTTGTGGTTTCAGCATCCTTGACTGTGAGCAATGGCAAGTCGGGAACGACGTCCCTGGCACTCTCCGTTGGCTCTGGCAAGGTAACTGTAGCCCGGATGGTGTCTGTGCCAGGATCTTTAGGAGTTTCCTCTGCTTCTGTTGCTGGCAGACTGGGCTTTTCTACACTTTCTGTTGTTTTTCCTTGCTCGCCAGGATTGGGTAGGACTTGTTTTATCTGCGGCTCTTCGGTTGAGACCTTAGCCTTTTTCCTTGGCGGCAAGGGAGCAGATTTTCTACAGCAACACAATGGTTCCAATTATCAAAATTACCACTCTATTATATCACGAACTAGGTCAGGAGTATGGTTATTACCTCTTCGACTTCTTGTCCGGCATCTGCGGCTCGCCAAATACCAGTGCCGGCATTACATTCGCACTGGCACCTGACTCGGGTCCCTCCTTCGGCTTCGCGGCTGATGAATCAACCACGGCTTCAGTACGGGCACCTTGATTTTCAACTGTGTCCTTGGCCGTCTCAGCCTCAACAGTTGTCCTGGGTGGATCTTCTGCCACTGGTGACTTGCTCGGGGGCTCCGACTGCTCCTCCATTGGACTTTCAGGAGCACCAGTATACTCGAGACTGCCAATTCATACGGACTCATCAGTAACGAGTTGTTATTTCAAGGAACTTATGAGTATTTGAGAACTTCACATACCTGGGATTGTCACTTTCAGTGTGACTGGTGGCGGATTTGTCTCCAAAGACCTTCTTCTTGCGGGCAGCCCTCCGCTGACACCCAGGTGGTGTGAAGGCAGCTTCCTTCACAATATCAACAGGTGTGGCACTTGATGTGCCTTGTTCATCACCTTTTGCATGGTGTACCACTCGGAAGTCCTCAACATCATCCGAGTGGCTCGACGACTCATACCCTTCATCATTGTCCAAGGGAGGTTTCCTCAGATGTGATGGGACCTTAAACTTAGGATCGGCTCCCTCTGGGACTTGGTCCGGCATGATAGGCCAGGAATAAAATAAATCAACATCCTCCTGCACACAACAGAAGATTGTTAGACTGGCAATTTGAGATAAGATTGGACAAATACCTTACGAACAGGATACTTACTTGCTTGGGAGGATGGTCTGCGTCGAAGAGTTGAAGTACAAATGGCACGCAGTGCACTCCAGACATCAGCATTTGCACTCTCTGCATAATTTCTCCCTCGCTTAACTCATCGCGAGTCATCCTTGAGGGGTCATCTCGGCCTTGGTACTCAAAGCCCCACTTCTCCTTCTGGGCGAGTGGTTGCACTCGGCGTTTGATCCAGCTGAACACAACAGAGGCTCCTGTGACTCCTTTCTCTGTCAATGCTTTAATCTTGGCAAGCAGTTGGTTTACCTGAGCAGTCTCTGCAATGCTTGGCTGATCTTTCCACTCGGGGAAGTCCACGGGGGCTACTCCAGTCCACTCAGGCAGCTTGGGATCATAGTTCCCAATATACCACCATAAGTTTTTCCAACCGGAGTTGGTGCTGTGCATTTCATACTCCAGATACGACTGACGCATGTCTTGACGCATCTGGATTCTGGCTCCTTCGATTGGACAAGTTGCATCTTTCTTTGGCTGCGGCTTCACGAAGAACAGACGTCGCCACAAATTGAAGTGAGGACGAATTCCGATGAAGGCCTCGCAGAAGTGGACATAAATCGAGATCTGGAAAATCCCGTTGGGAGTCAGATTGGGCAACTCAATCCCATAATAGCAGAGCAACCCGCGCAGGAAGTCGCAGGTTGGAATTCCTAATCCCATCTGGATGAAGTGATTGAACATCAAAGTCTTGTCCACGGGCACCATCGGCCATTTCTCTTTTTCCTTTGGCACTTCCCACAACAGACACGCCTGATCCTTGAGGAATCTATCCTGAACTAACTTCAAAAGTTGTTCCTGGGTTACCTCCGATGGCTTGATGTAGTTGCAGGGTAGCGGATGAACCCTCTGCTGCAGTCTGCCTCGTTTTGGTGAAGGCAACCACACTTCCTTATCGCGGGCCCCACCGTGGCTGGCTTTCTTGCCTTTCTTCGATGTCATCCTGGAGATCATGAGCTTCTTCACCCGCATACACTCGGGGGCTCGAAGGATTGACGGAGTAGATCCAAGATTGGATCGATTTTGCTCGGGGGCTTGAAGATTGCCTCGCTGAGATGGGGAATGGCGGCGGTTAGGGTTTGCAAATGATTTGGCGAAATGGATAAGTGACTGAGGGGGTACGGCGGTGAGTTTTATTAACCGCACCCTCGACGGTTGATTACTCGAGACAAAGGTAAAAGGGTTATTTTCCATTTTTTATTAGAGAAAGGATTTAATTAATAACTGCTGTCTTACAGGGATACCCTGGGAAACAGTTATTTTTATTCCTTTACTTTAATAATTATGGATTATTTTCTTTAACCCTAAACTACTCTATGGGTCTCGAGACTTGATCCTTTTCTATATATACATATAGTTCAAGGCTCGAGGGCTGCAGGGTAGTAAAGGAACTGGGATTTTATTTTTTCTGAAGTATAAAGATTTAATCAAGACCCTCGGCTCGATTCTTTGATTCAAACCAAGGCTCGGGGGCTACTTGATATCAAGTGCAATTTTTTCAAATTGCACCTTTTAAGACAGGATGAAGATTCAATATTTTGTAGACCCTCAACCTGACTCTTCGATTCAACTTAAGGCTCGGGGCTACTTGATATCAAGTGCGACTTTTTCAGGTCGCACATTGAAGATTGAAGACTACAAGTAGATCAAGTCAAATAGGGCATAAGCACTCATGGCCTCGTGTCAACCAAGAACTGTCCAAGATCAATCAAAGCACTCGAAGAACTCGAAAAAGCACTCAGTTGACTTGGCAAGTACTCGGTTGATGAAGGTACTCGACGATGAAGTGCTTGGGGGCTTGTCGGAGGTACGACCATGGCCCCACAAGGACACATGGATAATCTCCAGAAGGAGTCGTACCAAGCGTGAAGACTACGAGCAGAGTACTGCAAGGACTCTTCTCAATATAGAAACCAGTCGTATGACATGTAAACTACTCGGATTGACGTGTGAAGCACTCTACGAGTTGTACTTAGGTTAGGATTCTACTCGGAACCGACCTTGTAACCCTGCCCTCCGTGTATATAAGGCTAGGCAGGGACCCCTTCAAAGGATTACGATCTCATCAATACAAACCACCATACAGGACGTAGGGTATTACGCTATCTTGGCGGCCCAAACCTGTCTAAAATCCTGAGTCTCTTGGCCTTTGCGTTCCTGATCTCGGCGAAACTCCACCTGAACTCTACTACCTCGGGGTATCCCTCGGTAGGATCGACGGTAGAACACCGACACTTCGTACCCCTACGCCACAACAACTCCAGTACGTGCCACTCACTCCACCTCCTCCAGCCGGCGGTTTCCTGCAGATACCTTTGCCTTCTTTTCCGATGTCAGCACCTGAAGAGACTGGGGTGTTATCAGTTCCAGCACCGGTGTTATCAGTTCTATCACCGATGTCTGAGCAGCTGCGTGCCTCCCTTGAGCAGCTCAGTCAGGGTCAGACTGGCTCCACTGTAGTGTCTGCTTCGATTGCCACAGCTCCACTCGATTGCGAGACAACACCTCAGGAGACCCTCTCGATCCCGAGGCACACTTTGCTAGTTACTGAGGAGATTAGGAAGCAGGCAGAGCTTCAGGGTGCAGATGGTTCCGTGACAGGCTTACAAACTGGGGAGATTGAGCAGGAGATAGAGTGTGATGGTGCGGGTGCTCTCGTGACAGGCTCTGAGACTGAGGAGATTGAGCATGTGACAGCTCTTGATAGTGCAGGTGGATCCGTGCCAGGCTCACATGGCAAGGAGATTGAGTCGGAGACACAACTTGAGGTTGTGGGTAGTCTCGTTGCACGCTCGGAGGACGAGGATATTGAGGATACAGAGCTTGAGGGTGCGGGTGGTACCGTGGCACGCTCAGAGGCCGATGATATTGAGGAGACAGAGCTTGAGGGTGCGGGTGGTCCCGTGCCACACTCAGAGATTGACCAGGCCGACTCCACTCTCGTATCAATTAACAAGCAGATTCAGGTACAGATGGATCATGATGGTACAGGTGGTTTTGTGGTAGGCTCAGAGGCCTCTTCTCTTGTCACATCTTCTGAGGTTGCCACTGCGGTCTCTACTCCTACTAAAGTGACACCAGATGTCCCCGTGTTTCCACAGGGATCTTCATTCGCTTTTGGCTCCTCCACTGACGACACCTCTGACCGTGCTGATGCGCCCCGGGACTTCCTGATTAGGGGTTTTCTGTTGGGTAAGGGGAAAGGGGGAGATAAATAGGGAGCATAGATGGGTGATGCTTGGGTGAGAGTGTTTTATCTTTTGTAGTTTCTCATACATGGACATGCCATTTGGATTTTTGTATGCCCTCGTGATGGTCATTTGTACCTAAGTGCACCCTCGTTTTATTTCAGTTAATGCATTCTTGTAGTTATCTCTCGTTGTATATATTTTTGAGTATGTAATATTGTTTTGCGCATTCATTTTGTGTGTTTTATCTCTACCCAATTGTGTTGTAACTAACAAATTGTACAAGAAGACCTTTGTAGAATCGAGCGTCACTTTGAGATGTAGTTTTGTAGAATCGATTGTCATCAATAGTATAGGTACATCTTCTTAGTGTTTTAACCGTGTGTAAATGGGGTACACGAGCTAGGACATCTACTTTGACAAAGCTAAACGTGTATACATGAAGGAGAAGCACAATTGAATGAAACTAGGACCCGCAAGCTCACTAGGCATACATTACAAGCCAAAAAAACGACCAAGGACTAGTGTGAATGAGATTAGTTTGAACAGAAACTGTGTACATCAATATCCGGTACACCATATTTTAATAGAACAAGAAGAATATATGTTGAAGCGGTGTCACTAAAAAGCGTTACACCTTCGTTCGCTCAAAGCACTTTGACCCGAGCGGATGCAAGGGTGCTTGAGCGTGAGGTTGCTAAGGGACGACCACCGGATGAATGGATGTTCGAGCGGTCCCGTTCATAGTGGCGTCACCGGATGATAATGTGCCAACGCGTTGGTTCACAACAAATGGCAGGATGAATGAACTTTTATCCGGTGCGATGTTGTTCGGGGTCACCGTATAAAAATGTGGACAGCCTTCATCCTTAGATCACACAGGATGGACAGGTCTTCATCCGCTCCTTGCTGTTGCTTGCGGACCGGATGAAGTGGTGGTTTATTGACTCTGCGCGTTATCACCGTTTGAATGGCCATTCATCCGGTGCTTTGTACTCGGGCCTGACCGTATAATGCTGTGGTTATGTAAACGTTGCACAAATTTATGATCGTGCCGACGGAACGAAAGGGCATTCATACGCTCTTGTCTATGGTGCCTCGAGCGTATAAAATTTTTGTTTCAAATTTCAAATTTGAATATAAGTTAATATAGTAATGTGAAGAAGTCTCCGTTCATACATTCTGAGGCAATCGATTGTTTACAATACACATGCATACAAATATCAAATTTTTTGAATAGAAGGTAATATTTTAATATCTAGCCATTGACAATTCTTAGTTCTCCATCATTGCATGCCCAAGGCATTTCGTCTTTTTTTTATGCTTGCTTCTACATGTTGTATCTTATGTGGTAGATCTTGGAAGAGGTTCATTTCTTCAAACAGACTGTATTGTTCAATGTCCTCAACACCGTCAACTCCAATAATATTTTGTTTTCCAGGGATCACAATGTGCTTATGTTTTTAGAAGGGTCGATTACATAAAAAACCTGTGCAACATGTGAAGCAAGTATCCAAGGGTCATCTTTGTAGCCAATATTCTGGAGGTCAACATTTGTTAGTCCAAAGTTGTCCACCTCAACACCCCTTGGGTGCTTGACCCATCTACACCGAAAGACGGGGAACCGTATATTATCACCATAGTCTAGTTCCCATATATCATCTATGATGCCATAATATGTGATGGTTTGGCCACTATTTCCGTCTAAGGCTTGTGTGCGAACACCACTATTTTGAGACACACTTTTGTTGTCGTTTTTGGCAGTATAAAATATGTAGCCATTAATATCATAACCTTGCCATGATGTCACCTGAGCGGATGGTCCTGATGCCAATCTTTTTATTATTCTTTCTTTTATGGTTTCCCCATCTGGTATGTCCTGTTCCATCAACCATTTGACAAATCGACGCTTGTGCTCCTTCACGATCCAATCTGGTGAGAGGCCATGACTTTCTGCTTTTACAATATCCAGGTGTCTTTGGATGAATGGTTCCATTAGTGTGAGGCATCGCATGACACTGTAATGTGCTAGTTTTATATCATTCATGTCCTTGTCGTTGAATGTTTTCCTCCGCGCTGTGCCGATACCATCCAATCTTCCCTGATGAAGAGATGTTGGTAAACCAATCCCTAAATTATCTTTTAGATAAGCCAGGCAACACTCGATGACTTCTTCTGTACTGTATCCCTCTATCATGCTTCCCTCAGGGTTTGCACGATTAAGTACGTATCGGTTCAGGATTGACAAGAAACGCTCGTATGCCCACATTTCGTGTAAGTATAGTGGACCCAGTGTCCTTATCTGATCTACCATGTGAATCATGAGGTGTTCTGTGACGTCAAAAAAGTGTGGAGGAAAACACATCTCAAGCTGCACCATGGTCTCCCTCATAAAATCCTGCAGTTCGTCCAATTCATCTTTGGCAATCACCTTCTGAGAAACTCTGTCGAAGAAGTAACACAACCGAGTGATCACCATCTATACGTATACTGGCTTGATTGCCCTGATTGCAATTGCAAGGAATACAGTTAGCATAACATGGCAATCATGAAAATTGTATCCAGTAAACGATAGTTCTTTGACCGACACTAGTTTCTTGATATTAGATGAGTAACGACTCGACACTCTGATACCCCGTACAGACTCACATACTCCCCTCTTCTCAGCCAATGTTAAGTTGTAGCTAGCCAGGGAAGTTCATATCTTCCATTCCCCACATCTATAGGGTGAAGATCATCTCTAATGTTCATAGCTACCAAGTCCTGGCGCGCCTTCAGGTTATCCCTTGTATCCAGTAAGAGCCCAATAATGTTTCCAAACACGTTCTTCTTCATGTGCATACCATCTACGGCGTGGCGGACCTCTAGGTCCTCCCAATATGGTAAGTACTTGAAGAAAATTGACTGCTTCTTAAATGGCACACCAACCTTGGGTGCCTTATCTCTATTTTTCATCTTTTCGTCTTTTGTCATCTTTCCATATTCAACCTCGATGTCCTTGACCATCTGAAAGACTGTGTGTCCGTCTGGTTTTGTAGGAGCAGGACCTATCACAACGTCGCCTCCAAAAAATTGATGGAACTTCTTACCTCGGTACTTGTGTCCTCCCTCTAAGAAGCGTTGGTACCTAAGGTAAACTCCCTTTCTAGTTCTATCAAGGTATTGCCAAGCGGTTTCGTTGTCCAAGCATACTGTGCATGCTGTCTTTCCTTTGACCTGCCCTGAAAGCACAAACAATGCTTGGTAATCGTTGATGGTAACGAAGATCATGGCTCTTAAGGTAAATTCTTGCTTTGTAAAACCATCCATTATCTTGATACCATTGTTCCATAAATTTGCCATCTCTTCCAACAGAGGCTGAAGAAAAACATCAATATCTATGCCTGGATGCTTTGGACCTTCTATTAGTATGTATAGGAAAAGTAACTTTCGCTTCTGGCGTAACCATGTTGGTAGGTTGAACATGCTCATAACAACTGGCCATGTGTTGTGTGTGCTCTTCCTTTCACCAAATGGATTCATTCCATCTGTACTCAAAGCAAACCGAACATTTCTTGGATCCTTTGCAAATTCCTTATGCTTCTCGTCGAATTTCTGCCACTGGCTTGCATCGGCTGGATGGTGAATGTTTCCGTCTCCCTTCATGCGCTTATCAGAATCCCACCAGCGCATCAGTCCGGCGTCCTTTGGGTTTGAGAATAGACGCCTCAAGCGATCGGCCACAGGGAGGTACCAAACAACCATGGCAGGAATCTTCCTCTTCTTCCCTTCATCAACACCTACACCAGTGTCAGGTTCCTCATTGCAAGAAACACCCTTCCTCTTTCTTTTATTTTTGTCGATTTGAACATTCTCCTCGCCCCCACAATAGCTAGCATTGTTTTTGTACCGTTTTGCATCACATACCGGGCATTTGTCCAAATTTTTGAATGCGTCCCCGCGGTACAAGATACAATGATTTGGACAAGCATGAATTCTTTCCACACCCATTGTTAAGGGACTGATAAGCTTCTTTGCTCGGTAAGTGTTCTTCGGTACTTTATTAGGCTTTGGAAGCAACTGAAGGGACCGTGACACCCTAAGAGGGGGGGGGGGGGTGAATTAGGGTTCTCTAAAAAACACTATGGCTAAGAGCACATATAAAAACCTATTTCAATTTCTATCTAAATGTGCACTAGATTTTTCTATGTGTTGCTAACTCTATCGCTAAAAGTTTTGCACCCTAGGTTCCAATCCTAGCAACTACACATGACAATTCTAGGAAAGGTAAATGCAGAATGCAGTGCAATAAGTAATGCGGAATGTAAAGAATGGCTTTCCACTAGTCCTCGTTGTTGGAGCCCCTCTCAAAGGGAATGCCCACGCAAGGGCATGTACTCCCCGGTCGAGTCACTCCGTAGAATAGCCTACGGGACTTCCCCACACGCAGTGGGTCTCCGCTTGGCCTCTCCCGGATGCTCCTCGTCGCCTCCACTTGGTTGAGCTTCGGCAAATGCCTAGGGCCTCACCTCCCTAGTACAAAGTAACGGCGGCCACTCCACAAACGCGGTTAGAGGGTCTCGCAAGACTTACAAGCCCCGATACTTACAACACTTGGTGCGCGCAAGCACCGATACACAAGAGGTATGCAAACCTCACCTAACTCTAGGCTAACACCTAAAGCAATGCGCTACAAGGTCTAAACTAGCACTAATAAAGCACTAAGCTCTATGCTAATCACCTAGATCTTCTATTTAGCACTTTGGTGGAATGAGCACTTGTGTGTGAGCAACAACTCAACCTCAACCTTCCCCAAGCTCAATCCATCTTCAAATGGCCGGCCAAGGGGGTATATATAGCCCCAAGTCCAAGAACTAGCCGTTGCTCCAACGGCCATCTTTTCTGCGTAGCACCGACACATTTGCTGAGCACCGACGCATTGCATCGGAGCTTTTTGCCCAACTAGCCGTTGCACTGGCCGTTGGCTTGAATCTACCACCGACTCATCCGCCGCTCTGCTTGAGTTAGCACTGTATCAATCGGTGCTAAGTATATTTCTGCCAGAGCCAAAACTGAGCCGATCTCGAGCCGAGCCGACACCACCGACTGATTCAGTGGTCCTTCATTTTGAGCACCGGACTATTTGATGGATTGCACATACGAAATGCACCCATGGCTGTCACGTTCACCAACTTGTCCGGTGGTACTTCTCCTTGAGCACCGGACCATCCTATGGTCCCTGTAACCCCGTCTAACTTGGAGCTACCACGTGTAGCACCGATTCATCCGCTGGTGCAGCGAGATGCTCCGGTGGTCTTCACCAATTACGTCGGTGGTCCTCTGAGCAGGATTCGATTCATTATCTCGCGTGATCTTGTCTTGGTTACAACATACCATCACTTGGAACCTAAAAATACCTTCAAATATACATCTTGATAAAAATATTAGTCCTAATGACTATGTTGGCATTAATCACCAAAATCATAAACATGGCCTAGGGCCATTTTCCTTACAGCAACCATGCTAAGATACACAAGAGTTCATTGAAACTAACGTTGGACCAACCATATTTAGCCTTTAGAATTAGCAACTTGAGTATGAAGCGAAGCAAGGTCCAGTGCCTGGGACAACCCTTTGCACGCTCGTACACACTTTCCTGAGCTGCCTTTTTCAACGCCTCAACATTTTGTGTGCCTTTCACACTGTCAACTAATAGTTCCGCTTTGGTATGATGCAACAAGTGACCAAATAAATCGTTGTCCTCTAATTCATCACAACTACTGCCATCACCAGCTTCATCCCCAACAATGTCCTCTACACCATCATCCCTAGCAATGTCCTCACCTCCACTGACTCCATCACCACCACTTCCAAAGTCAAGACCATCATCTATTTCGTCATCCTCTAAACCATAATCTTCATCATAACCCTGAAAATATCTGTTCATGGCTTCAGCGTCTCGGCACATGTCTTGTAACAGGTCCACAACGTCAGTATCCTTCTCACCATGGTGTGTCCATAATGTGTACTCCTTCATGAAACTAGGAACCATCACATGTGATCGGATTGTAACCAAGTCGTTGAAAACACGATGGTTCTAACAGATTTTGCAGGGGCAACGTATATCGTTGGTCCTCTCATCCCTTGCATGATTCTCTGCGACTCTAAGAAACTTGTCAAGCTCTTCACGAAAAGAAGTACCGTGCCTCGATATATTGTACATCCATGACCGATCCATCTTCTAACCTTTAAAAATAATTAAGCATGTAGATCCATCAAAAATAAAAATTAGACATATCCATGAAAAAAATATTAGACATTAGATGATGCTAAAGTTGAAAATGCAAAAAACAAATGCACGCTTATTGTTAAAAACACAAATCTACTTCTATCTCCTTCATGGTTTTAGCAATTTCCTCATACATGAATGAGGCTTAAAAGTCAAAATTGAAGCAAATAAATGGAAGAATCATCTTTCCCTACTTTACTAGCCTAGTTACGTCCTCAAGGTTGGGCCAAATTGGGGTCCAATTGGCCATGTACTACCATGAAGATCTAGATCTAGGTAGAGGTAACACAAACCCTAATTGAGTCTAATCAATGCAATGAGCTCAAAAATAGTCACAGGATAAGTATCAACTCACCTCCTAATGAGGGGATAAACCTTCCCCTTCTCTTCCAACTTTTTTGGAAAAATTAGGCAGCACCTCCCTATCTTTTTAGGGTTTTGAGTGCACTTGGTCGGGTTAGGAAAGAAGGGCTCGAATTTGTACAGAGCAGGAGTTTTAGGGGCGGGTCATGGGGCGAGCTGCCCCTGCTAGTGTATTTCCAAGGGCAGGCCATGGGGTCACCCGCCCCTGGAAAGTGCACCATTTGCAGGGGCGGGTGACCCCATGGTCCGCCCCTGCTAATGTTCATTTTTAGGGACGGACGATATGGTCACCCGCCCTTGAAGATGATGGCGGTTTCCAGGGGCGGTTGACCCCATGCCCCGCCCCTAGAAACCATTCTCTAGGGGCGGCCCTTAGCTACAGTACCGCGCATACTTTTATAGGGGCGCGTCGCCTTTTAGTCCGCCCCTAAAAAACCCTGGCTCCTACAAATGTTTTCTGTAGTAGTGGATAAAATAGTTTGACTCTCTAACAAAGTTGGAATAACTTATATTTTAGAACAGAGGGAGTAATAGTTTGGCAGTACACAGTCTCTCACATGAATAAACTATATTCTGTTTTCTGGAATTCTTTACCCCGTGCTATGCTTGAAGACCCATGTGATTAATTAAAGGCTGAACCGAGCCCAGCTAGCGGCTTCTGCTCTGCCGCACCACTGCGGTCACATATCTACCTCGGCAGAAGCTCTGAGATCGATACCTCGTTCTCTGAAACTGTGGCCGTCGACGGATCCTTATAATGGCCAAGCAGCACGCCGGAGCTCCAAACACCAGCCATTGGGCGACCTGAGGCAGAGTTGAGGCCGGAGCCGAAGACAAAGGCTGGCCTGGAGGGTGCTCGCCTGTCATCGGACGTGGAGGTAGGACTGCTGAGCATCAGAGCCACTGTGGATGCATCCGGGCGGTCCGCCGGGTTCTCCTGGACGCACAGCAACCCGATTTCCACGCAGTTGAGAACCTCGCCTTCGGGGTACCGTCCTCCCAGCGATGAGTCCACCACGTCGACCGCCAATCCAGCTGTCCACTTGCCCCATACCTGCATGCAATCCCGGTTTGTAAAGGTGCTAGCTGCTACATCTGTGTCTTCACAAATTTGGAAATTCACTATGTTTTATGGGATAATTGTGTTAGTTTCCTCGTTTTTAGATTTTAGTGAACATTATATTCATTTACACTAGTTTCAACAGTTCATGTCTGTAATTGATAGTACCTGCACAACAGTTAGGTAGAAGTTTTTAGAAGAAAAAGATATGTTCTGATGAAGAACCTACATAGCTCAAGAGAGGGACAGAGTCTGCACACTCGTATGTGCTGTTGTTCCTTCGCCCGGTTAGCATTTCCAGGACAATCACACCAAAGCTAAAGATGTCTGACTTGGTGGAGACATGGCCGCAGTAGGCGTACTCTGGGGACATATAGCCGCTGCATGCATCAAGCGTGCAATCAAAGAATTAATTAATATAAGTTTATTGAGCTACATATTATAGAGAAGTGTTCACAAGAGTAGTATGATATTCCGATTAACTAAGGTTTCACGACGCAGCACAAACACATGATATGATGATAACTGTTAGAGATAAACATTGTAAGCTGATTATCATGGAGTTGGTTGAGATAGAGTGCTGTAGTTTAGATATAGATTGACTTGATCATTGTAGTCTAGGAAGCCGGCCATATCTCAACCAACACCGTGACTTATACATCAAACCACGCCGAGGGTGTTTCTCGCTATATATAACACGCAGGGGGTGACCCTAAGGGGCAACACGCTTTAACCTATTTCACAGTAACAACAACTAACTTTTGTTGATGTATACTCACAGCGTCCCAACAGGTCGTCTTGTTATATCTCTGGACTGATCTCCACCAAAAGCCCTGGCAAGGCCGAAGTCCGAAATCTTAGGGTTCATATCTGCATCTAGTAACACGTTGCTTGGCTTCAGATCTCTGTGGATGATCTTCAGACGGGACTCCTCGTGGAGGTAGAGAAGCCCTCGAGCAATTCCACATATGATTGAGAATCTTCTGCTCCAATCCAGCAAATTCCGTTTCATTGGATCTGCAAGTATAATCATTACAAGGTCATCGTGCAGGATGGATTGGCGTAGGTATGAGAGCTCGGTTTGGACTATTGTTTGATGAATTATGAATAGTATTATGAATAGGTTGATACCAAAAAGAAAGGTGTCTAGGCTTCTGTTGGGCATATACTCATAGATAAGCAGCTTCTCCTCTTGCAGGCACACGCCCAGGAGCTGCACCAGGTTTCTGTGCTTCAGCTTGGCAGCGAGCACGAGCTCATTCTTCAGCTCGTGGAAACCCTGCGAGGAGTGCTTCGAAAGCCTCTTCACTGCTATCTCTTCCCCACCTTGTAATGTGCCCTGCAGAAAACATTGTCAGTTGGCATTATATTAGTGCCTTTCAGTAAGTAGATAATTTGCCCGTGCCAAACTGCCGATGCATGGGCTTCTCAATCAATATGAGCTTTTTCCCCTCTCGATATCTATTCAGAAATGGCCACTAAATTCTTGAGTGTATCATCTCAGTGTGAACTTTTTCGATTCGTTAAAATCATCGCGAAATCACATTGTGTGGTTTGTTTCATGTTACATTATCTTGTTGTGCTAGTACTTCATGGTTCATGCTATGGCCAAATCCTAACTACATAAAAAATGTAAATGATTT
Organism: Urochloa ruziziensis; assembly: GCA_015476505.1. NCBI lineage: Eukaryota > Viridiplantae > Streptophyta > Magnoliopsida > Poales > Poaceae > Urochloa > Urochloa ruziziensis. The sequence continues at coordinate 1,815,082 of CM027124.1, read as the reverse complement.
TTTTAAAAAATTCAAGTATTAAAGCTTGTTGATGTGGAACGCCAATTACGGCTGTCCTGAGGTCTAAATAAAATTACAAGTGCCATAATTTCCTCTTTTAACTGCCATTATTTTCTTTTTTTTCCTTTTGTGCAGATCTGTACATTTTTTTTCCAATTCTGGTTTGGTATATTCAGTCCAGAAATTGCTCCCCGTCTCTCTCGAAAAAAAAAAAACATCCCGGCTGGGAAGATGTGGCCGAAGGCATGCCATGGGAACACCAGCCCATGCAGGGGGATAAGGATGACAGTGTTCTCCTTGGAGGTCAATCGATTCTCCCTTTCCTCTGTTTTTCTTCAACAATCCAAAATTCCTAATATGTGTTGCGCTAAATTTCTCATCCCATCTCCCTCCCGTCAAGCAAATGCTAGCAACCAAGCACGGCAGCAGCTCATCTCCATTCTCCTGCTACTTTTTCTCTCCATGGAGACAAGAAGCAAGAAGCACTTGCCTGCTGGTTCTTATTCTTCTCTCTGTGAATCTTCTCGGGAGCATAGACATGGCCAGCAGCTCAAGACACCGTCAGCGGCGAGCTTCGCCCGGGGCCGCACCCAGGCCGCGAGAGAGGGCCAGCTCCTTGCCGGGCGGTGGCGGGGCCACGTACGTGCGGGCAGCGGCCGGCAAGCGTGCTCAGCGACGCCTGTACTAGGTGCTTCTTGGAGCACCATCCCATGCTCTTCCGGAGTTCCGGTGGACACTCGACGTCATATAGCGAGGCAGTGGGTGGGCTGCGGCGAGCTAGCATCTGACGGGGCCGACGGCTGAGGGCATATCAGCCACGGTGACAGCGACTATGAGGTGCGTGAATCTGGGGGTTGGGCCGTGCGCCACATCCTTCACTAATTAGTTTTGATGATAATAACTGAACCCTCCAGTAAGACATTGTTAATTAGTTCGTGATAGTGTCCGGAACTGAATTTGGGCACTCTCTCCATTCCAAATTGTATAAAAGGCAAAATAACTTAAAAATTGAAACGGAGGGAGTACCATTTGCTATGTATGTTTATATATATAGGTGAAAATGTACCTTGAACACTTCTCCAAAACCTCCCTCTCCAAGTTTATTTTCTTCAGAAAAGTTGTTTGTTGCAGTTCTTAACACCAGAAGATTAAGTTGCTCTGGCTCAACATAGCTGATCTCCTCTTCTTTGCTACTGCTGTCTGTCAAAAAGGAAGCAGTACATACATATAAGTCTCATAAAAACTCGAGCCACATCACATTATTTATCAAGAGCGGAGAAAACAATCCAAGTTAATTACACAACATTTCGGGAACCATAACCTCATTCACTAATTTATAGACAAAGTATCCTTTAGTATACTGCGATTACATTTTTACATGAGCGTTTTTACTCATAAAAAAAACAAACTTGACCAACCTAAGAGTAACTAGGTCGATCGCACTTGAACTGCAAGCTGAATAGGACTTCAATATGTTTTGTGGGAGTATAGACACCGTACCACCGCACACCATTTAAGTCGATCAGTCCCTAAGAGATAATAGTTTCTGGAAAATACTTTCGTAGCATCTTGGCTAGTGTGTGAAATCATGCAACTACTGCTTTTTTTTTGGAAAAAAGAATGCTTTTCTGCACTTTGTTGTTTCATAGACTTCAAATGATTATATCTTTTTCCTATGAGGTTTTGTTCTGTGTTTACCTTTTTATTAGTCTCCACTTGCCAAGCTTAATGAATAAAATCCATCTTTATTGCGCATATTTGAATACATAATGATAAAACTTGCATTCGATTGAGAATTTTGGATTGTAGAAGCTGGTTCTAAGTCTTACCTCATATGTAACATCACTTTGCAAATTCTTTTGCAGTTGTCTGAGGTGTAGACTTTGCATATATGTCGCTACTTCCTAACCCACTCATGACAATTAGCAATTTCTTTACAAGTTTGCTACTGCTTAATTTGAGGTAGCAATTTATTTCTAAGGGTAACATCTTCCTAAGGGTATCATTGTCATTTGTGTACTGGCGGTTCGATATATCCAAAAAATGAGAGTTACTTTCTGTTTTCTTGTACATTGGCGTTTGGTTCAAATTTTGCAATGCAAGCGCAAATGGAATCAGAACACCGGTAACGATTACAAAGCAGCTGATTACTGGGATTGTATGGTTCGACACTGCAATGAAAAACAGAGGCGGCACTTCCTCCACGGCTCCACCGCATCGGTATATCCGTGGCCACCATGGTGGGCGCGCGCCAACGACTTGCTTGCGGCGTCATGCCATTGGGAAGACGGCCGGTGCTACAGCCGGCCGCCGGGTATTAGAGATATAGTTGACAATGTAATTTGTACATGTGTTTAAGTTTGACACCGCTGAAGATATGTTTGTTGCAGTTATAGAGATAGAGTTTGTTGTAACCAAGATTATCTTCAGCCGTGTACATCCTTATCACGTGATCATCTTGTAAACCAAGCAAGGGGTTGTTTCTTGCCATATATAACACGCAACCACCTACCAGCAAGAGGTACGACGTTTCACCCTATTCCAATCGCGCCTCTGTGTTTATTACATGGTAACGAGAGCCTAGATCCAACACAAACTCCACAATGGCCTCATCTTCCGCACCCTTTATCCCCTGGTTGGCATTGCAATGACCGAGAAGCTTTCCAAGTCCAACCACGCCATGTGGAGGGTGCAGATTCTCGCAGCCGCATGAGGATCACGTCTCGTCGGTCACTTGACCGGCCAAGCTCCTGCGCCTGCCCAAGAAGTAGATGCAAGGATGCAGATGGGAAGGAAGTCAAGATTTCCATCCTGGCCTATGAAGAATGGTATGCGAAGGATCAGCAGGTCCTAAGCTTTATTTTTGGCTCCCTATCAAGGGAAGTCATGTCCCAAGTCGCTGCCAAGGAGACGGCAGCACAGCTATGGTCGACGATTGAAGCCATGTTCTCGTCACAGACCAGGGCACATGCAGTGAACAAGCACCTCACTCTCACAACAGCCCAAAAGGGCAACCAATCTGTTGCAGAGTACGTCAGCAAGATGCGGTCGCTTGGTGATGAGATGGCCGCAGCCGGTAGACCTCTTGAAGATGAAGAACTCATTGAGTACATTCTCACAGGTCTCGACATGGAGTTCAACCCCGTGGTGTCCGTCCTCCTTGCACAGAAGGGGACGATCAACATAGATGATGTCTACTCACAGCTCCACACATTTGAAACGCGTATGGAACTTCTTGGCACTGGCAACTCTGGGTCTTCTGCAAACTCTGCAAACCGGGGAAGTCGAGGCGGTGGCAATAGAGGTCATGGTCGTGGTGGCTTCAACAGTGGCCACAACAACAGCGGTATCTTCGGGCGTGGGTGTGGTTCAGGCGCGCCCAACTACAACAACTAGCAGCAGCCGCACTAGTCAGGATGCGGCTCAGGAAAAGGCGGCCACAACTTCTCAACCAAACGTGGTCACGACAATTCCCGTCCCCTCTGCCAAGTTTGCTTTAAGCTTGGTCATACTGCAAATCGATGTTGGCATCGCTTTGATGAGGACTACATGCCCGAAGAGAGGCATGTAGCAGTAGCCGCCGCGCTCACCTCCTACAACATCGACACGTTGTGGTACACGAATACGAGCTCTACAAGTGATCTAGAGAAGTTGTCGTTCTGTGACAAGTACAATGGAGGGGAACAGATTCACACCGTGAGCGGAGTAGGTATGCACATTAGTCATGTTGGTTAGTCTATTATTGTAACCCTGCACGCAATCTTGATCTTAATGATGTTCTTCATTTACCTGATGCTGCGAAAAATCTTGTCAGTTCATCGTCTTACTACTGATAATAATGTTTTCTTAGAGTTTCATCCTAATTTCTTTTGTATAAAGGATCGGGACATGAAGAATATAATTCTTAAAGGGCCATGTTGGAGAGGGCTGTACCCACTTCCTTCTACATCACCCACAAAGCATGTGTTTGGAGTCAATAAACCATCCCTTAATCGATGGCATTGTCGTCTAGGTCACCCCTCCTATTGTTGAGAGAATCCTTAGAGATAATCAACTTCCTTTTGTTTCGGATTTGAATAAATCTTCAGTGTGTAATGCTTGTCAACAAGCAAAGAGTCATCAAGTTCCTTATCCTGTTTCCACTAGTACTTCTTAATATCCGCTTGAGCTAATTTTTTCTAATGTTTGGGGGCCTACTCATGATTCTGTGGGGAAATACAAGTATTATGTCAGTTTTGTTGATGACTATAGTAAATTCACCTGGATTTATCTCCTTAAGTTCAAATCCAAGGTTTTTCAAAAAATTCAGGAGTTTCAGAAACTTGTTGAGAGACTCTTTGATCGCAAAATTATTTCAGTTCAATCTGATTGGGGTGGTGATTATGAAAAGTTAAATCCGTTCTTTAAGAAAATTGGTGTTTCTCATCTTGTATCTTGCCCACATGCGCATCAACAAATGGAGTGGACGAAAGAAAACATAGACACATTGTTGAGGTTGCCCTTTCTCTTTTACCTTGTGCACATATGCCACTTAAGTTCTGGGATGAAGCCTTCCTCAACCTATCTAATTGATCGCATGCCCAGCAAGGTGATAGGGTTCACTACACCTCTAGAGCGGCTTTATCATATATACCAAACTAGATTACAACTCTCTACAGGTCTTCGGTTGTGCTTGTTGGCCTAATCTCGACCCCTATAACAAACATATCTTTAGCCATGTCAAACTTAAACGCATGTACAAATTAGGTGTACATGTGTTTAAGTTTGACACGACTGAAGATATGTTTGTTGTAGTTGTAGAGATAGAGTTTGTTGTAACCAAGATTATCTTCAGCCGTGTACATCCTTATCACGTGATCATCTTGTAAACCAAGCAAGGGGTTGTTCCTTTCCACATATAACACGCAACCGCCTACTAGCAAGTGGTACGACGTTCCACCCTATTCCAATCATGCCTCTGTGTTTGTCACACCGGGTGCATGACCGCAGACCACTACTGCCTCTCCTAGTGCAGTCAGTACGTCTGGACAAAAAAGAGATTTGGAAGAAGAGGTATGGTCAAGAAGCACAAGGAAGAGGGAGAGAGAGGTAGAGGAAGGTGGACTTCAGGGAGCTTGCGGCTGAAGCTGAAGGAATCGCCTCCCGTCGGGGATCGCGGCGTTGCAAGGAAGAGAGTCGCGAGGGGAAGGGGAGCGGGATCGAGGAGGAGATTGCAGAAGACGGGGGACAACGGTATCAGAGAACGTGAGGAGGTGAGCGGTATCGATATTAGATACGTAGGATGGTACTTAGCAGCCATGTTCCTGGAATGATAGGAACGGGAACGACGTTCCCGGAACGAGGATCGGAACGAGGAACATGGCCACAGTTCCCGTTCCCTAGCTGCTATGGGACGGTATCTGATGACGCTGTAACCGTTTACGGGCCTGCGGGACCAAACATGAAGTATCGCTAACGGATCACGGCATAAACTGATTACCGGTAAGATTGGCCGAACCGAACGGCTCCGAGTGGGAGCAAGCACAAATACTGGTGTCCAAACTAGTATCTATGTGGTTTGTTTGTAGGGCAATATATCTGTCCATACCGCACTATGTGAATTGACATAGAAAGTAACATTTTCAAGAAAAAGTCAAGGCAATTCCATACCACTGTTAAATAATATGATACGGCTTATTAGTTTTTAAAAGTATTTAATTGTGGGTAGTAAGTGGAACATTATAATAATTGTATTAATTATATCCTCAATGGTCAAACATTGTGAAATATTTTCTCCTAAAAAGGCCATAGACAAAGATTGTGAAACTGAAGAAATACACTTTTTCAAAATTGTTATAAAAAGGGAGGGCCATGGACATGTTTGCCTGGATTGGTATAGGTTTAGCAATAGGTAATAAATTGTTTATTAATACGCAAAACATTTAGTAGTGGTTTGTAACAAGCAAAAACAAACTGTAATAAATATCGACTTTGTACATCCTTGAATCCATAAGATAACATATTCATACCTGGTGGTGCTTTCCCCCGATTTTCCTTTCTGTTTCTCCTAATGTACAAGCAACCAATTATGACGCCAATAGCGACAAGTACTACTATTCCAACCGGAAGGGCAACGGCTAGGACCACAGATGTCTCCTTTTCTGCATTTCATAAACGAATCAGATAAAAAAAGAATAAAAAAGGTAGGAGACTAGCAGTTCATTATACATGGCACATTCCTTGTCCGCACAGGTGTCTACGTCTAACAGGGACAGAAACAAACAGTAAGGAAAATAATATAGTGTTTGTCGTGAAATGGTTTAAAATTTACTCCCTCCACACAGACACAATATATAATATTCTGATTTATTTTTTCTGATTCAAACAAAAAATATTAATATCTATCACATCAAAAATGTAAAATATAAAATTATTTCATAATAGATATAATAGATCTAATTTGATATCGTAAATATTATCTTTTCTATATATTTGGCCAAACAGATGGTGTAAGTAGAAAATTGATTCCAAGAAACTGGAAAATCCCGTGGATTTTCGAGGCAGCGGGTAAGTGAAGATAGGTAAGCATACGGTTTCTTTTCTTCCCAATCATATTATGGTCTATGGATACATGCAGCAGCAGAAGCTTACCTCGCCTGTCACCGACGAAGCTTGACGGAGCTGCTGCTACTGGTGGCGGAGCAGGCGGTGCATCGAGCTTGAGATCATAATAGGTGTAAATCTCCATGCGCACGTAGCAGTTGTAGCCGAGCACCACCCCTCCCTGGTGCCCGTAGCAGCAGCTTGGGAGCTGCCGCACGGACTCATTCAAGCAACGTTGGCACTCCGCTGGCGTCCGGTCCCTCATGCACTGCACAAGCCCGTACATGGTGCCGTTGGGCGCCCGACGGTCGTACGCGGCCTCCCCCGTGGCGAACATCGGCGCCGCAGAGGCTGCCTCCCGCGATCCGTTGACGGCGCGCTCGGAGAGGCGGCCCATGAGGGCGTAGTACGTCCTCTCGAAGGCGGCCTGGTCGGAGACGTTCCGGATGTTGTACAGCTCCTGCCGGAATCCTTCCTCGTAGGCGGTGGACTCGTTGGTGTCGGCGTAGCTGAGGAAGCACTTGTCGTACCAGATCGCGGCGCGGCGGTTGCTGTTGCAGTGGCCGTTGATGTCGAGAACGGCGCTCTGGAGGTACGTGGAGCAGTCGTCCGGCGCGGAGTCGCCGCGGCAGAGGCCCCGGACGAAGGCGCGGTCGGCGCCCTCGCCGCGTGACAGGGAGGCGAACCCCGTCGGCCCCGCCGCGGACGGGAGAGCGTCCAGCAGCGCGAGCACGTTGGACTGGAAGGCGCTGTTCATGGAGGACGGCGGCGGCGGCGAGGGGGATGGCGACGGTGGTGGCGACGGGCAGTCGAGCCACGTGAACGGGTTCGTGGTGTCCTTGGAGGTGGCGACGGTGAAGCACACAGCCACCACGACGAGGTGGACGAGGCGACGGCCGCCGCGGGACAGAAGCGACGGCATGGTGCTCAGAGCCTCTGAGGAGGTAGCTGAAATGGCGTACGAGTGGTCCTCGATCGCACCGGGAAGGCGATCTACTTGGATGCTTGGTGCGTGTGTGATGCACAGCGCGCGAGGCAGCAGGTGGATGCTCTGATCCGGCGTAATAGTCTCGTAGACTTGGCAAAGACTTGACTCGGCCATTGAACTGCTGTATTAATAATTGCAGCTAGATAGCGTCTCCATCGTACAGAAGGTTGGCGAAGTTCTCGGACAGCAGTAGCTGAATATATCTGCCTTGGCATTTCTGCGTGTGTTACGAAGGAAAAAGGGGTGAAAATACGGAAAATATTGTTTCTATGGAAGCGTACATAGAGATAGAAATGAACTGACACGGTTCTCTAGGTGAATAACTTTTTCGTGAAAAGGGAAAAACTTTTGTGGAATCTAAACACGGTTCTCTGTGGCTTGGGAATCATGTGCGAGAAATCCAGTTCTCCGTTGGACCCTGAGGTTCTGGTCCTGTGGACACATGGTGACTCCCACGTTCCTTCTCCCTTAATTATCGACGATTTTTTAGAAACGTTCTTGTCGTTGATTTATCACCTCATTTCCTTTTTTTTTGAGAAAATAGGGGGGTTGCCCCCCTACTGATTATATATTAAAAAAAAGAATCAAGAGAGTGTCAAGTACAAATCTCAGGAAACAAAAAAGCTTACAAAGAACAGAAAACAAAAGGCTTTTACAAGAATTGCTCTATCCATAGATCAATAGCCGGGAAGTAGGATTTCTTTGCTCTGTGCACAAGCAGGGCAAATTCCTTCTTGAAGGTAGCTTTAGTAGCTGCAGTTGATGGTTGAATCCCATTAAAGATATAATCATTTCTGGTGGTCCAAATGCTCTAGCATAACAGGATGACGATCTCCATTGAAAAAGGTTGACCAATGTCTTGTCGGATAAGATAGCTAGTGGGTCATCACTTGTTGGTATTGTGATGTGTAGAAAGTTCCAGCTTCAAGTTGCAAACGGGCACTGCAAGAAGAGGTGCTCCATTGTTTCAATATTTTGGGTAGAGCACAGAACACAGTGGTAGCTTGGTAGTATCATGTTTTTTCTCTGCAAGATGTCTCTGGTGCTGAGGCGATCTTTTAATAACAGCCAAGCAAAAACTTTGTGTTTGTCCTGGTTTTCCAAATCCACTTGAAGATTGGGGGCACCTGTGCATGACCAATGAGATGTTTGTAAGCGTTTCGGGAGGAGAAAGCGGGTGATCCCCAGATGTAAGTCCATATATCTGCAGTACCACTGAGTTGTGTATTGTCCAGCTGCTGTGAAAGGTTTTGTAGTTCCTCGAAGGCTTCAGTGGATAGAGGCAGATGAAAAAGCCCTGTTGTTGAGTTAGCATTTTTTGCTTTCTGTAGAGAGAGTTTTGTATTCTTTGCAAAGGTGTATAGATGTGGATATGAATGTTGAGGCACTTGCCCATTCCAAAGATCTTCCCAGAGAAGGCAAGTTGTCCATCTTGTACAATAATTGTTGCATCCCTTTGTAACTGTCAAGTAGTTTTAGGATATCTTTCTACCAAAAGGATCCTTTTCTTGTTTGCCCTGGCAATTTCCCATTACTGTAGTGCTTTTCCCATATCAGATTTACCCAGGGGATGTCATGCCTGTTGTAGAATTTATGGAGGTTTTTCAATAGCAGTGCATCATTTTGTGTTTTCAAATCAAGAACTTCTAGTCCCCCTTCTTTTTTTTGGTTTGACAACCATTGTCCAAGCTGCTTTGGGTGGTGTCTTTGCATTGATGTCTATGCCCCGCCATAAACAATGTTTTCTATATTTGTCAATTTGTTCCATTACTGTAGAATACATTCTGAAAATGCTCAGGTAGTATGTTGGGAGGCTTGTGAATACTGAGTTGGCCATTTGTAGTCTGCCTGCCTGTGAGAGGAACAGCGAAGTGCTAACAAGTCTTTTTTCACATCTAGTGATCAATGGCAGGAAGTCTTCTACTTTTGACTTGGTAAGGTATCACCTCATTTCCTAGATAGCATCGGCGCTTTAGGTGGCGTTTGCTTGGCTTGCTGCTGCTCAACTTGCCTCGGCCCCTAGCTCGATCCGGCAGCGGGGGAGCTCTACTCGGTGGCCGCGGAGTTCGAATCAACGACAACAGAGGTCGATTTGGTGGCTGAGAAATTCGATTCAGTGGTGGAGAGGAGTTCTAATCAGCGGTGGCGGAGCTTCAATTGGCAGCAGTGGAGGCCAAATCGACAGCAGCAGTGGCGAATCAGTGGCGGGGGAGCTCGAATCCGTGCCAGAGGCATCAAATCAACGACAGCTCGACGGTCCACGTGAGCGGGCGAGCGAGCCTTGCTCGAAGGTTTTCCTTGCCCAGGCAGGCAAGCTTGCCAGGCAAAGAGGCGAGGCGAGCGGGCACCAAACGGTTTGCCTTGCCCGGCGAGGCGAGGCGAGGCGAGCGGCGGCTAAAGGTACCGAACTGAACCTTAATCCCCATGTGATGATGTGACTATACTAAATGTGGCACCAGCACACATCACTTTACTGTCTATACCGAAAAAAATTGTGTTGAAACATAAATTCACACTTCAGGCAACATGTTCATGCTCCCAAGATCATGAACGGGCCCTGCTTCTTAACCAATCCCGCAGGATATTAATATCGTAAGAGCATTGAAACACCACTGCTTTTTAGAGCAATTGAAAATACAAACTTTTTAAATTTTTTTCTTTAACTGCAACATAATGCCTTTCCCTGCCTGAATATTCAGAATCTATTTTATAAAGTAAGCCATGCATTAATGACATGTGTGATGCATCTGAGTGTCCTAGGAATCTTTTTCAGTTTCCAAACTCCAAGAAATAGAATCTCTCCAAATCTTTTTCCATTTTTTAGATAATGAATAAACATTTTGACCTTCAAAGAAGGTTACAACATACAAATAGGAGCACATCTTCTAAATGAACATGAAGTTAAGACATCCAAAGATTTGATAAAAGAAGAAAAAATTTAACATCTCCAACAAGCTACTACTCCTGTAATATTTCTTCATCGTATGCTTCGTAAGGTCACCTCCAAAAGCACCAACTTCTCCACATCAGGCGAAAAAGCGAACCGAGGCATGAGCCAAATCCAACAAAGGGGAAGAGACACAACTCCATCTGGTGATTGATGCTCTGACCACCAAGTTAAAACCGACAAAAAACCATCCTCACTTCCATTAATGTAGGCAGCAAGGATAAGTAAGATACCCATAGTTGCTGAAGAAACTGAGTTGAGCAAGCATGGTACCCCCACGAAGTGCACCACCACTCAAAAAGCCTCCAAAACGACACCTCCACTGAGGAAATGATGATAGTCGCCATCGCCGCTGCCTATCAAGGCATAGTTTTCACCAGGAGATCAAGTGATGGGGTGGGATCGGGACAAATGAATGGCGCCTCCAAGAAGGAAAACAACGCTCAAAAACGTTGTCGCCGTGGCTTTCACCAATGTACCCTAGCCACCACAAACCAAATCCGGCACGACCGACTCGCCGCACCGACCAGGTCACCACCATCGCCGTCGCCGCGAGGTCGCCTCGCCACAACCTCCCGCCGACGAAGTCGCCGCCCCTCTTGCCACACACCCCGGCCGTGGGGGAGGGAAGGTGAGCTGGGACCTCACCACCTCATGCACGCCCCGACCGTGCGAGGGCCGGATCCTCAATCGCCGGGCGCCACTGCCACCCACTGTGAAGACTAGGCCGATGCAGGTAGAAGCCCAATGAGCACGACATCGCAGCATGCGAAGACCAACCCGGCAGTGGCACGACGATGCCTCAGAGAGGACCCATGAGGGAATCCACCCCAAAAGGCCAGGGGTCTCTAGATCTTTGTTGGTAGCAAGCTGATCACTGTGGAGAGAGATGAGGGGAGGAAAAGCTTCATGTGGAGGAGGGTGGCCTGCCACCGCCTTCATTGCAGCCGAGCGGGCTTCCATTGGCAGGCTTTGGCGGCGGCGACATGGAGCTGTGGAGTGAGGGAGCGGCAGTGTGGCACGGGAGAGGCGGCGCCGCCCGTGTCGCCGTAGGGGCGACGTGGGGGCCTTGTGAAAAAATGGGTCTCCCCATACGCAGGTCTGATGGGAGTTCAAACCTAGTTTGAATATTAAACTTTAAATCGAACCTGTGGCGCAACTGGGAGAAAAAAATTAAGGGGGGCCGGGATAAAGATTAGTATTTTCATGGTTAATGAAGATATAACAATAATAACATATATAAATATTGAGCACTTCTTTAGTCAATTTTTGTCATCATTTCTGCTAGTATTATTTGATTACAACGTCATGATTTACGATGTTGAGATAACAAAAGCATGGCATACACGCATAGATGATTCGTGGGAGCACAGTACTCCACAGGGTACAATCAACACTTATCTTTAATTCTAATGAACATTGACTTACCTAGCCACTAGACATTTTATCGAACAACCACATGGCAAGCCGAAACATCATGGCATCACGACCCAAGCAGAGATCATACTATCGGACAGGTAGATAACAATTTGCGATCAACACACACCTTTTCTCGATAGGATTAGCGAGTTCAAATTAAAGAGTAGGCAGCCCTAGATGCCAGAAATGTACTCCCTTCGTCCCAAAATAAGCACAGATATAGGAGTTGGGCATCAGAATTAAGGAGTAATGAAAAAGTAGAGAGCATATGGAAAACGAGGAGGGGTAGAGGAGAAGAGAAATAGAGTTGTATTGGAAAGCGAGAACAACACATTTTTTGGGACAAATTTTGAACTCTAAAACAATACTCTTTTTGAGGCGGAGTACTTTTTACTAACATGATCACATGGGCAAAGGTCTCTAAATTTTTTAAATAGCAACAGGAGGTCTCTAATTTTGTTTACAACATAGCCCCCCCCCCCCCACACACACACACACCCAAGTTCCGCCACTGAATCGAACCCATTCGAAAACCCTAATCCAACCTTCGTTATGCCCTAACCTTGATCCATATCAAACCCTTCCAAAGCATCCTATTGTTACATCTATTCCTAACTCTAATTTTGAACCTCATTTGAAATTAAATTACCATGCAAATTCAAGACAAAACCCCTAAACAAATAACTAAAAACATTGTTCTCTAACCAGGCCGACAACCCCATTTTGGCCCTCTCCCTCTCTTGGCCCAACCTGCCTCGCCTCCCTGCCACGCCTACTGTGGCCGCCTCCCTTCCTTGGCCCATCTATGCACACGACCCACTTTCCTCCCTCTGGCCCACCGCGCTTGGCCCAATGGCCCAGTACCTCACCTCGATCCCCTTCCTCCTCTAGCATTGCCCAGCGCCTGTTGACGCGCCGAACGTGCACCAAGCCACTGCAACCGCACAGATCTTTTGTAGCTCTTCACTCAAGTGAGTATTCCCCCAAGGTTATCAATCTGTGGAACTAAAGATGCAAGAACCAATCTAACTGGCAAGAAACACTTTAACTTTGAGATCAATCTAATCTACTAAAGATCAATTCCGAAGAACACCAGCGGTAGCAAGAGAGAGCATAGAGATAACGAATCTAGATTGCCTAGATCATGTAAACGTTGTCATTTCGAGCAAAGCAGTGAAGCAAGATGGATGAGAATCTCATTGAAAGCGTCTTTAACTCATAACCTTTGGTCAAACTCCCGAGAATCACCACCTTACACGGGTCACGCCCTGTCACGACGATCCCTATCGGCATAGTGAAAGCAAGGGCACGTTCGATGAACGTGTTGAACATCCTTTTTAGATCCGGTATGAGCCCCTAGTCACAACGGCTAAAAGATCATCCTAAATGATCTATCTTGATAGTGAAGAAGCAAACCTAAGAATGAGCAAAATTATAGAGAGAGGCACTTGATCACTAAGAACAATCGGGAACTCAAATAGACTTCACTATGAATGATTGAATGTACATCATGATCACCATCGAGATCCTACCTTGATCTTGATGAACTAGCTCCAAACTGTGATGTGGTCTTCCTCGCAGGGTTCCCACGTCGGCTAGGGCAAACCATAGACAACTAGCACAACCCTCAACTCCCCGAGAGGTGTCCCTCTAGCTTCTCTGGTCCTCAGCATCGAATGGAAAATGACTTGATGGGTGCCGAATGAAATGGTGGATATTTATAGCCCTAGGAAACCCTAGATCAAAGGGAAAGGCGAGAGGCCTCTGGAATGTCCTGGGCGGTGCAGCCACCTCGACCTCATTTTTTCCCCAAGCTTCCTTGATGGTTCTGGAGTGTTCCTTTCAATGCGTGTGGGCCCTGGACATTGTTTGTTTCGGGATAAAATTAGCTATTGATAACTTACCATTTGGATTACTTTAACTTGAAGTAATTTGATCTTATCTTCATTTGCTTAGTCCTTAAGAAATCTTGAAGGTTGGTGGGCTGAATCAGGGCATGAGTGGGCTTCAAGTCCATGTCTTGGATGCCTGGGCCTAGTAGGCCTGCTTCATCCGGGCTTCCGGCCTTCGTCTTTCGCTTATCTTGAATTTAGCCCATATTCATCTCGAATTTATCATTTATCCTGCATAAACCAAAATCCTCCAAAAACACATGCATATATAAAAACGTCCCGGTTATAGAGTATGATCAATTGTTTATTAGATATTAAATTCATGCAATTATCAAAGTTAAACAAGGGTAAAAGCATGTCATTTAAGAGCGTCAACAACGCTGCCACTGCTTGCCGTCGACCTTCCCCGCACCTAGCACAGGAGCGCCTCCCTTCCTCAATCCACCGCCCGAGCTTATCCCCAGCCTGGTGCCACCTCACCCTGGCCGCCATCCCCATCCACTTCACGCCGATACATCTCTCCTCCCTCTTTTCTCCTACTCCGGCCTTCACTCGAGCACCGCCGACGCCGCCCCTCTTCCGTACTCTCCCCTCATTTTTTCCCTTCACGTCATCAACGTCGTTCATGTCCAAATCAAGCGGCCCCGCTCGTTTCCTTGGCCGTGACGATAGCAGCCGCCCCGACCCCTAAGCTCGACCACCACTGCCCAGGTCACTCGTCGACAATCCCCGCCGCCTCTCAACGCTGCTAATCGGCCAGCCCAATGCTCGCCCCGGTCCCCATCCTTATCCACCACCACCATCTCCTCTGCTCGATGCCATGCCATCCTGGCCATCCTCATCCGCTCAGACAACGTGGCCGCTCCTCCTGCACCCGCCAAGGCTATAAATAGCCACCACGTCCCTCCTCTTCAAGCAACAACACCGAGTCAGCCGCTCCTCCACTCTGCCCGCCGTAGCCGCGCTCTCTCCTCCCCTCCCTCACTCCTACACCACTATGACCAGACTCACCTTGAGATCTAATATCTCTTGGTGGCGATCCCATTGCCGCCAATGAGCCATAGCGCCAGAACGGCGCAACTCTGGCCGCTCCCGCGGCGGCAGGAATGATGCCCACAGTGGCGCCGCCACCCCTCTCTGAATCAGCACGCCGTCGTCCCTCTTCTGTCCTCCCCCGTCTCCCTTCTCTCTTCACTTAACCTGACGCGTGGGTCTGCCTGGCCCGACGTCGTCCGCCCCACCATCAACCACCCTGCCCAGCCTCCCATGCACCCAGTCCGCATGACCTATCTCTGATCCCCGCACAGCCCACCAGTCCATGGCATCGGTCCATGAGACAGTGCCAGCTGCAGACCCTACTGCTTGCGCCAGCCGCAGCTAAAATGCTAGGTACACCTCGCAAGTGAACACAGAAATCCACTTCAAGCCCTTCCTTAGCCCCAAAATTCTCCAAAAATCCAGAAAAATATTCCCCCAAAAATCCAGAAAAATATTCTAGATCCAACCATTCCCTCCTTTTTATTTTTATAAGGTTCTAGAGCCCTAACTTATTAGAAACACATTGCCATAAAAGCCACCATAGCCGGTTCGCTAGTATAGGTCCGGTCCGCCACCCCATCTGACCGAGACTAGCTCGGCTGGCTCATTTATGATGGTATAAAGGTGTTGCGTGGCCATGGCCACTTGAGAACACGTCGATGCATGTGACGCCCATGGCCACATTTCCACTACCAGCACGGTGGGCAAAACCCATCGTTGCCGGTCTACTCCACAAATCACAACTCCTAGCCAAGATACTGCCCAATTAGAAGACCACATACAAACCCAGCATAAGTAATTCGAGTACTTTCCTTTCCTTATGCTACGACTAGTTTCTGTTCTGAGTAGAGTCCTATGCTGTCATGCACCAAAGTCTTCATGCCTTGTACTATTCTCATATTGGGAATACTCCATGCGTCATTGTGGGTATATGGATATCCATCCGACACCGATCTATAGGTGTCACAGGGGAATCAATCGGCGATGGGATTGAAAATCCGAGCAGTGATCAAGAGGGTAAAACGGATTCGATCACGAATCGGGAGCCGGATTCGATTGGATTGTTATTAGGTCCTTATTTATCTTGCAGCGGGCATGTGGAAAACTCAAATCATGTCTTCATCGATCATCAGCCCAACAAATTCAAGGTTCTTCCACAACAAATCAAAGGTGCGACCGTGGATTTATAAGATTGGATGGATTGGCATTCAACAATTTATTTTGTTTTGAGGATTCGAGGATACATGTTGCCATCACCTGTTGATTTGTGCGACGAGAAAAGGGAGGAGCATTATGCTATGGGATTGGAGCCGGGTGCCGCCGCTCTCACCATCAGGACACGCCGTGCTGGTGCCGCCGCTCGTGCCCGTGGGAGACGAGTTGGCGTCGCCGCTCCCATCCACCGGAGTGACTGAGCGCGGCCCCAAGAGCCTCTAGCGGCAGCTCTGCACGGCTTCGGACGGGCGCGGCTTTTGGAGGCCAGATGGCCGTCGCCGCCGCAGGCCAGAGAGGTGGTGGTGGTAGCGCCGGCCACAAGCAGAAGTGGAACCTCCAACCTCAAACCGTCAGGAACAGAGCAAAAAGGTAGCGGTAACGGCGTTGGATAGAAAATAACAGTAGTGGGAGGCAACAAAAATTAAAATGATGGTACTAAGAGAACAATATAATTTTTAATGGCATAAAATGAACGGACATAATCTATATAACTTATATAATTGGTCCACACTAAGGATTTCTCTCAACTCTCATGAAGCTACATCATCACCTTCCACTAAGATGCATTAACACACAACTAAGATGCATATATAACTTATATAATTAGTCCACACTAATGATTTCTCTCAACTCTCATGAAGTCACATCATCGCCTCCCACTAAGATGCATTAACACACAACTAAGATGCATTAATTGCTATTTTTCTCTTATGTGATGCACATCATCTTGTATTCTGGATTATTATAAGTGTCTGACAAACTTGGTGTAATTTTTCTACTCATCAGATGTATGGCTTATTGATTTTTTTCTTATTCATTCAAAAGTACCATAAAAGTTTATGATTTTCATTTAGATATAGCTCATATGGCTCTCAGGGTAATCTCTACAAGTGCACTATTTTTATGAGCAAATAAACAACCACAATGATTCATAGTTTATCGAAACTCTTTCAAATTCTGCAGCAACGCGCGGAGAATCACCTAGTTTTTTTTTATGACACACAGGTAATTTACTCATAATTTTTTTGTGATTGCAGGCGCAGGGCTAGACATGCACGGCTATTTATTTTGTGGTATCGTACAGAACTAGCCTGCATAGATAGCGGTCAAGCACAGCCGGCCAGCAAAGTGCTGACCATAAGTTGGTAACGAATTGTGACGGTGCATGGCTGTCGTGTCATGGCTTGCACGGTAAATTAAGCCGATCCCGCCACTGGACTCAAATGGTACCTTGTGAAAACGAAGGCCATCAGGGACTTGTCTAGTCAGGGAGATATTATTCTGAAACGTGCGCAAATGGGTGTTGTTGAATTGTTGCTGGTAGCAAACAAGCTTGAGGCCGTTGCTGGAGCTGTCTGCTTGTGCTGACTCGTTTTTCGTGGCCTTTTTAGCATCATGCGATGCAACATTCCATTGATATGATACAGCAGTAAGCATGGTAGAAGTAGCTTGTTCTTTTTTTTTTTTTTTTTTTTTTGCTCAATTAACTAAGGGTGCATACCGCACACGGAAGAAACAGCTTGTTCATTTCTAGGACATTTTGTAGCTAATTGGTACGTTATTCAGAACAGAGGTAGCATTTAGAGTAATACCTTCACTCAAGTGAAGGAAACAGAATCATTAATCCTGCTTACAACTGAACTCTTAAAAGAACGAAAAGATTGCACATCATCAATTTTCTTACCGATCTGCTCCTCAAAGCCGCACTTTCTCAACCATCTGTCATTTAAGTGTCTATGATAACTCAGAAGTGTCAATAACTTCTCCATGCATATAAACAAAATTTTCGTTTCCTTTATTCTCGATTTCATCCAAATAGAAGAGACATTAAAATCACTCCTACATTGAGTTGGACAGCTCACTGGCGTAAACCTTATTCTGTTTTCTGATTGCTCTTTAGTCTTTACCATGCTGTATATGGCTGTTTAAGACCCATGAGATTTCCAATAGGCTGAATCGTTGCGAACAGCTTGTGCTCTGCAGTCTGTGCTGGACATATCTACCTCGGCTGAAGCTTCGAGTTCCGGATTTGCTATGCGGCAGATAAACACCCACCGCACACCCTTTTTTTCCATAACTGACAAATGGGTCCCACCTTATCTCTCTCTCCCGTCGCCCACTCATTCTTCCCCAGCTGCTCGCCTTCTCTGTCGCCGCCGCCGCTTGCGATTTGGATTAGGGTTCTGGCGCGGGTGGGCGGTGGGCGGGGCGGCCGGTGGCGAGGTCGCCGCCGGCCGGGATTGGTAGTCGAGCCGGCGGCTTTAATGTCCGGAGTTTCCAGGGGTGGGGGTGCTCCAGTGATCCCCGGACCTAGAGGAAGGTCGGGGGCCGGTGGTCGGCCCGACGGCGGCGGCGGTTCAGCTGGCAGCGGAGGGCGCGGCGGCGCGGTAGCGCCGCCGGCCAGGCAGGGTAGGACAACCGGTGGGAGGGGTAAGCGGCGGGGGCGAGAGAAGCTTTGCTGCGGCCGGCAGGGACGGCGACAGGAGCGGGCGGCGGGTGGAGCGGCGCGGCGGCGCGGCGGGTGGCGGCTGCCGACGCGGGGGAACACACCGAACGGGTTAGGGTAGACGCGGGGTCGAGGAGGCGGGGGAGGATGGTGGGCGGAGCGGCGGGGGCGGCAGCCGCCGGTCGAAGGGCAGCAGGTGGAGGGGGCGGGGGCGTGCGACGGCGGGTGGGATGCCGCAAGCGCTCCCTCTGAGATTGACACCTCATTCTCTGACGCCGTGGATGTTGATGACTGTTTATCCCTGATCAGCAGAACACCATCAGAGCCCCTGGCACCAGATCTTGTCGGGCGATCTGACTCACTTAAGCCGAAGCTAAAGACGAAGGACGGCCTAGATGGGGCATGCCTATCATTGGACTTGGAGGACGGACTGTCGAGCATTAATACCACCGCAGAGGTGTCCGGCCGGTCTGCTGGGTTCTCCTGGGCGCATAGGAGCCCGATCTTTATGCAGTTCATGACCTCCGAAAGTGTTATACAGCGCTCGCACGCCGCTACGCATTGCAGCGAACGGGGACGTGGCGGATTCTCCTCCACGCGTTCGTCGTCTTCAAGTCGAGCGCCCCCACGCGAGATCCGCCGGCGGTCGAAACAGAGAGATGATGGGTGGGATGGCCCCGGGCGGGAGGTGGGCGGGGCGGTCGCCGGCGAGGTCGCCGGCGGCCGTGGGCGGCGGCGGGAGGGGGCGGTCTTTAGGTTTTGGGGTTGCTGGGGTGCCGGAGGTCCCCGACTATAGAGGAAGGATGGGGGAGGCCGCCGGACCGGCGGTGGTGGCGGTCGAGACGGCGGCGAGGCCGGCGGGCGGCGGAGGATGGCGGTTGGGCGGGGTAGGCGGCAGGGGAGCTCCTGGGGTTGGTGGCCGCGGTCGACGGCGGCGGTCGGAGGTGGCCACAAGATTGGTTAGCGGCGGCCGCGGTCGACGGCGGCGGCGGAGGCGGCCCCCGTCCGCCGGAGCCGGGGGAGGAGGTGGCAGCGGGGGAGCTCGGCTGGCCAGGTTAGAGTTAGGCGGCGACAGAGCCGCCGGATCTAGGGGAGGGGGAGGAGCGGCGGCGGTGGAGGCGGCCCCCGGCCGCCGGAGCCAGGGGAGAGCCGGCAGCGCACGGGGGAGAGGGTCGGTGGCGAGGTGAGGGAGGCACAGGAAGAGGGGAAGATGGAGGAGGAAGATGATAAGGGAGGAGGCACAAGATGGTAGGGCCCACGGGCCTGTTCGCCGCGACGCGCGCCACGTAACATTCCCGCATGACCTCGCTTTCTGCGTAATGCGAGCCCACTGACGGGTCCACCACATCCACCATCGAACCAGCCTTCCACTTGTCCCATACCTATAAAGATGATCGGTTGACTATTGATATGCACGTAGGTGGAACATATGTGACACTGGAAACACATCTTTATTATGACATTGTCCAAGCACTACCATGCACTTACATGGCTCAGTACAGACACGGAATCTGAAGTCTCGTTGCATGGGCTGTTGTTCCTTTGTCCGGTCACCATCTCAAGGACTATGACACCGAAGCTGAATATGTCTGACTTGGTCGACACATGCCCCCAATAGGCATACTCTGGGGACATGTACCCACTGGGTGCATGAATAATACATATTTATGTGCAAACGAAAGTTACTACAGATTAATCAAAGGTATTGACAGACTATATTGATTGAAGTGTTTGGATGCTGTTAGTACTTACAGGGTTCCAAGACTATATTGATTGAAGTGTTTGGATGCTGTTAGTACTTACAGGGTTCCAACTGGTCGCCTTGTTATATCTCTAGACTGGTCTCCTGCGAAAGCTCTGGCAATGCCAAAATCTGAAATTTTGGGATTCATATCCGCATCAAGCAATACATTGCTCGGTTTTAAATCTCTATGGATAAGCAGGACTCCTCGTGGAGGTAGAGAAGTCCCCGTGCGATCCCATAGATAATGACAAACCTCCTGGTCCAATCCAGTTGTTGCCGTCTCACTGGATCTGCACATACACAAAGACCAGAAATATACAGGAATTTATCCGTGTGAATTTTTTTATTTGAATTTGAGCAATATATTGTTTGATAGAAAAAAATACCGGAAAGGAAGGTATCTAGACTTCTATTGGGCATGTACTCGTAGATGACCAACTTCTCTTCTTTCAGGGACACCCCTATGAGCTGCACAAGGTTCCTGTGCTTAAGCTTGGCAGCTAGCACGAGCTCGTTCTTAAGCTCTTGGAATCCCTGTGAGGAGTTCTGTGAAAGCCTCTTCACAGCTATATCTTCTCCGTCATGTAATGTACCCTGGACAAAGCAAATTAAAGCCCCTGCTGTTACTATATCTTTGACTTTTTCTGAAGCAAACTGGCAAGAGTTCTGCCTTCCATTTAAGGTAGAAACAGAGTTTAGTACTATAACATCACAGGCCAACATTTTTCGTCAACACTTTTTTTTCAGTCTCAACTTTTTTGAAAAAAATGTTGTGTTTCAACTTTTTTCACCAACAATTTTTTCAAAAATGTTGATTCTCAACTTTTTTCGGGGCGGTGGCCCGCGGCTAGCAGCGGCACATAGAAGGGCGGCGCCTGAGGGCAGCGCGTCGGCCGGTCGGCGGAGGCAGCCCTCGGCGGCGCGCACGGTCAGCCGGGGTCGAGGGCCCGGCGGCGGCGCACAGGTGGATGGGGTGTGCAGTGGACCTAGGGTTTGGGGTTTTGGATCTTACGAGTACTATTGTTTGCACGAATCTCAAACATTAGAAGTTACTAGTCGTTAACCCATGCATTCGCATGGGCTGGATTCAAAATATGTTAAGGCATTGTTTGAGTCCGTTTTTAAAAGTTTTAACTTAATCTGTAGTTATTGATTGCAGATGGCCTTATATATTAGGTCACTCGATCTATTTTTCTTCAATCATGCTGACAACTATTTGTATTGTTAAGAATTTTTACAATTTGAGCCTATGACTGCATCAATATTCAGTAACCTTGAACCATACATAAAGTAACGCATTAGAGAAAAATTCTTTCTATAAATTGTTTATTACTAGCAAATATGCCCGTGCGTTGCTACGGGCAATGTCCATTTATAGATAATATAATAGCTATGAAACCGAATAATGTTAAATGACAGAGACTTTAAAATAACATCACCTTCGCTAAAAGCTCGAAATTGATCCATTGAAATATCATCGGACTCATCTTAACCCTGACTCAACCTCAACCATCTAACTATTTAATCGATAATTGAGATCGGAATCAAGAACCACATAGCCCCCTCCTCCCCTCTTTTCTGTCACACATGCGTGCAAGCCATTGCACCGATTGCCCAAGCTTGATCCAACATCTCCTGTACCAGCTAGGCCTCGTTCTTTGAGTGTAATGTCCTTCTCCATCATGTCATTGACGCACTATGATGTTGCCTTCACATCTCCTTTGCCACAGCTTATGTTAAGGAGTCTTAAAAAGATAGCAAGTAATGAGATGTATCCTTTTTTTTCATAAGTTGGCATGATTGGTTGGAATGTGAATCTCTTGGATGTTAATATGCTAGAGCCATGCATTCAAATGTGTTGGTCGCTCTCCACCCTCGCCCCCGCTTTCTCTGTTGCAGCGGCGTGCTCCTGTTGTGCTTTGGCCTTTGCAGGTTCTCGTCCCTAGTCGAGGTTTTCGCCATTCCCATGCTGTGATGAGGTCGTCTTCTAATCAGCCGGCGCCGGATCCATCCTCAACTTTGGATCGTCGGTGGTGCTCTTCAACTTCGGTCTCTTCATCCACTCAAAGCCTCTGGGAGGCTTCTCCAAACCGGCCGCAAGCGCCTTTTGGCTCCTTTGGGATGTGGGCGCCTCTGGAGGTCCTCACCGGCAAACTTCTCGACAGCGGCGACAAGTACCTGCTGCCTAGACGCGTGGCCCGTTTGGGGTCAACTTCGTTGACGCGTTTGCGTTCGTGTCTATCCGGTCGTTAGGGGCCTGTTTGTATTTCGGTCTTCTTTGAGTACCTTGTTATAATTCCGCTGCTCCTTAAATAAAATAAAAAAGAGCTTGTCTTCAAAAAAAAATGTGTTTGTCGTTCATGCTTAAACAGATTTACTACAAATAAATGTTATCTACTCATTTAAACATGTTAATTGTAGCCTATTTGGTTGGAACTACACCCATTGGAGCAGGTGGTCACAAATCAAATCATCGCAAGTTTTTTTATGTGTTTCTAGATTTTTGGGGCGCTCCTCCAAAGAGGAGTCGGACCGAGGGGCACTCCTCCAAAGAGGAGTCGGACACCGAGAAGGTAAAAAAAAAGTCGAGCGGCATACCAGACCGTGAGTCCGAGGCGGAGAAAAAAAAGTGAAGGCCGAAAAAAACAGGTGGGCCCCAGGAAGGACCGGAAAAAGGTAGAGACGTTCCTTTCTTTATTATTAGGTAAAGATAAAGATAGGCAGAGGTAGAGCAATTATCTTTGTTGTGCAACATATACACTATAACTATTAATTTGTCTAAAAACTTACATACCATGCTTCTAGAGTTTATGATATATTTGACTCATCTATACTATAAAGAGTGTGAGAATTGAAACGGTTTCTCACCCAAAACTATACCCTTTGAGGACCAGGTGTGTCCGAGGACTGGTGGATGGTCGCTTCCTGGTGTGATGAGTGATTGACAACGTGGTGTCGATTGACATTTCCCTTGGCTCAAGTATTGCAGGTGTAGAATGCGGCTTGGTTGCATTGGTGCAGGTGAAGAACAGGCGCGAAAGGTCTTAGCCATGGCGGCCTCCAAGGAGCGGAGAGACAAGTAGGCTTGGTTCGAGGGACTCGGTGGCCAGATGGATCAAGTGCGGTTCACATGGTGGCAAGAACGAGCGAGGGGACGTGGTTCCGGTGCGAGGTAGCGGCTCACGACCGAAGCTCGTACGCGGACATGAAGCCGGTGCAAGGTAGCGGCTCACAACCGAAGCTTGCACGCGGGGTTTGGTGGTTTGGCCAGAAGACCATCGGGTGGACGATTTCCCTTGGTTTGGGCCTCAAAACCAAGGCTGAGGACTCGGCGTAGCGACGGCCCAGCCTGCAGCCAGGGGCGGTGCAACCGCCCCCCAGGGGCAGTCTGACCGGTCCCACCTGGGCAGGTCGCCCGTGAGCGTCGAGGAGCTTCGATCCGGAGGACACGCGGCGTGACTGCAAGGCTTGCGTCGGAGGGAAGCTAGCTTGCAGTGGAAGGTGTCCCAGCCGGAAAAATCTTCGCGGAAAATGTCAAATTTGCCCCTAAGGGGTATGTATCACTTAGGGGTAGTTTAGTCTTTAGAGCACCACCACTTGGACTATATAGTAGACCCCCTAGGGGTTGGTGGCTGCCATCTCTCTAGTTTATTATCTCTAGGCTTGTTTATTTTCCCTTCATCCTTTCCACCTAGAACTCTTTGTTTGAATCATTTGTAGTTTGTATAGGTGAATTCATGGTTGGTTGGTTGAGCTTAATCCACTCATCTTTGTGCCGTGTTTTCAATTCCCGAGCTACTTTTCCTTTTCCCATTTTCGGAGCTATTTTCGGAGCTATTTTTGGGGGAATTTCGTTCTTCATGTTCTAGCCCGTTTTCTCTCGGATTTCTTTGGGGGAATCACGCATGAGTGCCTTGTGCCTCTTTTCTTGGTGATCCCTTGCCCCCAAACGCCGGGAATCGGTCTAGATTTGAAGATTTCGAGATGAACTCGTGGTGGGTGTGTTCTTCCTAGATCTGGAATTCCTGGAGTTCTAGGAGGTTTCAGGCTGAGATTTTGGGGTATAGCCTCTCCTTGAGGTGTATATCATCTACCCAAAGTTCGTCTCAAGAGCTCAAGCCGTTTGGGAGATCCATTTGCGAGTTGACTTTTCCCGAGCTGTCTGGCAGGGACCGGTGCAACCGCCCCTAGATAGAGGTGTGACCGTCCCTATCTGACCAGGGCGTGCAACTGCCCCTGGATATAGGTGTGACCGCCCCTGGCCGAGAAGAACTGATTTGGTTGGGATTTGCTCGATTTGTGTTGGATTTGTTCGATTCGAGTTCCGCTGCGTTGATCTTGTTTCTAGGGTCAGTAGCCTCTCAGTAGCTACGTGATCTTGGCAAGATCGGTTGGTAGGCTTTGGAGTAGAGTTGGGAGCAGCCAGATCTTGAGAAGAAATTTTTATCGGCTCCCATTCACTTCCCCCTCCCCCTCTCTGGTCGCCTAATCGGTCCTTCAATTGGTATCAGAGCCGGTTACGGGTCTTTGCGACTCTAACCAGTCTAAGATCCAAAGATGGCGTACCAAGATCGGGGTTCCGGGCCTCCGCACTTCGATGGGAAGAATTATCCGAATTGGGTTGCGCGTATGGGCGCTTTCTTACGAGGCAAAGGAAAGTTGTTGTGGGATGTGACGAAAGATGAAAACTATATCAATTCTACCAACTTAGATGCCCAGGATGTAAGAGATAAGTTTGAAGCCAACGCTAGGGCTGTGGACTACTTGTTTCGTGCTTTGTCGACAGAGGAGTTTGAGCGAGTTTTGGGCGAGGACCTAGCTAGCCAGATCTGGCAGAAGCTCAAGGTAGCCCACGGTGGTGATAGCCATGTGAAGGCTAGGCTTTTCTCGGTGTATCGCAGAGAGTATGAAAACTTTGAGCAGTTGCAGGGTGAGCTGGTTGATGCTATGTTTCAACGCTTTACTGCCATAGTCAACAACATGAAAGCCAACATCACCGCACTCCCATACTCGGATCATGACAGAGCTTTGAAGCTCTTGCTTTCACTTGATCGATCCAGTGTGGGGTGCCAAGGTTGAGGCGATCATGGAGTTGGCTAACTATGAAACTTTGAAAGTTGACGAGCTTTTCTCCAAGTTGAAGTCTTCTGAGGTTGATAGACACCTGATTGCCAAGGCTAAGAGTCCGACTGATTCCCATAGTTTGCTCTAGTCGGTGGCTCTGATTATGGACATGCTAATACTTCCAAACACTTTGTCTTGTCTTCACTTGTGTCTCTTCCAGATGAGGAGTATGAGGTGCTGAGCGAGGAGGATCTCGCGTTGCTCACGAGTAGGTTCGAGCGCATGTACCAGAACCGCAAGGGTTCCAGGCGCGCAGGGAGTACGTGCTACCGGTGCGGCAAGAAGGGCCACTTCATCGCCGAGTGCCCGGAGGAAATCAAGAAACGCAAGCACCACCCACGAGACGAGCACAAGCACCGCTCCAAGGACGAGTACCACTCCAAGCACAAGAACAAGGAGGACAACACCGACACCTCGTCAAGCTAGAGCAGCGAGGATGAAGACCGCGGCCACCGCAAGGAGAAGAAGCACATGAACCGCAACCTCAACGGGCTTTCCTGCACCGCTGTGAACTACTGCACCATGGCGCATGATTCCAAGAATGACTCCGACTACGACTCTGACTCCGACTCCGAGGATGAGGTATTGACCGATCCCATCTCTTTGCGTCAGGAGATCGCTAGGCTTGAGAAGTTGGTCGATAATCGTGATGATGTGCTTAGGAAGACCAACAAGGAGAAGAGAGAGTTTAGGTCTTTGCTTGGAGAGTCTAAGGAAAGGATTGTGGAGCTTGAGGCCTTACTTTCTGAGACTGGAAAGAAGGCAATGGATTTTGAGTCTTTGCTTAGTGAGTCTAGCAAGAAAGTGGCTGAGCTTGAGGTTGAGTTGGCAAGTGCTAGAACAGAGATAGGTGTGCTGAAAGATGCTCCTGTTATTTCTGATGAACTTGAATGCTCTGTTTGTGATGTGCATCTTGCTGATTTGGTAGCTCTTAAGGATAAACACATGACATGCCTTGATGAACTAGAAGGAGCTAGGGTTGAGCTTGCTGAGTTGAAGTCTAGACCTTCTTTGCTAGGTGCTTGTACTTCTTGTCCTACTTTGCATGCTCAGTTGCTTGAATCTCGTACCATGATTAGTTCTCTTGAGGCTGAATTGAAATCTCCTATTGCAAACTCTTGCTCTGCATGCGACGTTGTTGCTTTGAAGAATGTCGAGCTTGCACAATATGTTGATCGTTTGCAAGATGAGAATGATGAGTTGCGTCAGTGTTTAGGATGGTTGTCCGGTCGTGAGCCACAGCTTAAGATGTTAATTGCTGGGTTCAAGAGAGCTGATGGTCGTGGTCTGGGTTCTGAGAAGATTGGTGAGTGCAGTGATGAGAAAGTGAAAGAGCAACCTAACTCCACCACAAACATCCCACCAAAGAACAGCTTCACACCTAAACCCAACCACCTGTTAAACAAGCTTGACACCACTCCAGATCCTCCCAAGTTTCCCCCAAAGACAAACAACTTCCAGAAAAGAGTGACCTTTGTGAGGAGTGGGGTGTACCAGAGAAGTGAGAAGCCACAGCTGAGAGAAACCCCAAAGCCAAAACCAGTCCGCTTCCATTGTGATCATTGTGGAAGGGATGGTCACCTAAAGAGTTTTGCTGGAGGAAGAAGAGAGAAGTGAGACGTGAGAAGGAGTTGGGTAACAGGGACAGGTACTACTCTTCTCGTAGTGTGCCTGTGTCTCGTGCACCCTTGCATAGGAGAGAGGTTTTTGTTCGTTCGGTTCCTTCCTTGAGTGGTCGTGGTGTTCCAGCTAGTAGTGAGTTTGCTAGGCGGCCTCCTGCTCGTGGTCAGTTTGGTGCAGGGAGGTTTGACCGTAGCTTTGAGGCAAGGAGAGAGTCTAGGCCGCGTTTTCCCCCGCGTGGTGCTAGAGGTCCGACGGTGAGGCACGAGAGGGTTCCACAGAGTGACGTTGATTTTGCTAACCCCTCTTTTGAGCAGATGGCCTGACACTGGTTTAACTCTTTTTGTGCTAACCCCAGTGTTGAGTCGTTCGCTCTTTCTCGTTCTCGCTTTTGATTGTGCAGGTGGGAGGTATGGAGAACTTTTGGTTGATGGTTCTCAACACCTATAGATGGCCCCGATGTGGCCCTTGTACACTTTGTATTGTGAGTATATCCTTTGTACACTTTTGTGTTCTCTTGTGTATCTTTAGCATGTTTTGAGTTTGTATCATGCTCTTTTTGTTGCATATTGTTTATTTGCTCTCATTGTTGGATGTGTATATACCATGGTAGGCTAGCCACCTTTCTTGTTAGCATGTATAATCTTCATGTCTATATCTTGGCATGCTAGTTTTGTGATATATGTTGGTGGACTAGTCACCTTTGTATGATAGTATGTGATCCACATGAACTCATTGCCATGTTTTCCCATATGATTCAAAATTGCACATGGCATGTCGTTCATTTGGTATCCTTTTAGTTGGTATCTTTTGTTGTATAGTTCCTTTGTACCTTGGTGACATGTTGCTAGCCCGAGCTTTTTATTCATATAATCATCATGTTGCAATGCTTTACTTCATCACATCTGGTATCATCATTACATTTTGTAGCATGGTGTGAGTTGCATCTTGCTTTTTGGGCTTGCTTTGTCTTTGGGTTGCATTTTGCTCGTTTGAGATTTCTCTTCCTTTTGCTTTGTGATGGAGCTTTCCATTTGCTTTTGTACACCTTTTCTAGTTTTCTCTTACTAGGTGTGTTTGGTTGAGGGGGAGTTCGGCTTTATTTAAGGGGGAGAAATTGCTCAAGTTGATTTGAAAAGGAAAGGACCTTGCTTATAGCTTTTGGATTGCATGAGCTTGTGAGTTTGCTGACCTGAACCTTGGATTTGCATTTCAGTTGCACATTCCAAGGGGAGCTTATAGTTGAACTTGAACCTTGGATTTGTATTTCAGTTGCACATTCCAAGGGGAGCTTGTAGTTTGAACTTGAACCTTGAAATTGTATTTTGGTTGTACATTTCAGGGTGAGCATTGTATTTGTGCTTTGATCGCGCTTGTGTATTGAGTTTGAGCTTGCCCATGTTTCTACCCAAAACCAGCTTGCAGACATTTTCACAAAACCACTTGACCAAGTTACCTTCACCCGCTTGCTAGGAGAACTTGGTGTGTGTGCGTCTTTCTGAGCTGAGTTTTGGAGGCTTCTGTTGTAGCATATGTATACTATTGTATTTGATTTGGTTTTATCCATTTTTGTATCTTGATGTATAGTTTTCATCTTTGCATCTTGTGATATTTCATGCTGCATTTGTATCATATCTTAGGATGAGCTTCTCCTATATGCAGTGATTGCTACAACTTGCTACTTTTTAGAGTTTAGGCAGGCTGGCTAGGGATTGATTGTATGATTGGCTATGCTCTTGATGGTTTTGATATATATCCTTTTGAGATAGTCAATTTTTGAAGTAAAATGACAAACTGAACTTAAACTCTTTTCACCCATGAGTAAATGCCTTTACATGTCTTGTTTGAGCCGAAATGGCTATATCTTGCTCGAAATCATGCTAGGATGTGTTGTTCTTTTCAATTGGGTCAAAGACCTTTGTCATTGTGAATGTTTAGCCCATGCTTTATCTTGTGTAGGAGCATAAGCTTCTTTTTGTTGCAAAGACATTTCATGTACCATGCTTAATTTGAAAAACTTGAAAAAATGAGATGTTTATGCATGAAAGAAAAAAGATAAGAAAAAGATACACTTGAAGGAATTTATGCTCATATCCTTATGCTTTCACCATTGCATACACTTGCACACATGGGTGCTAAGCGGTTGCATGTTGTTTGCCGGAGAAGTCTCCCTTGAGAAGTGAACACATGGCTCCGTGCTTTGACATGACATGAGATGGAATTTGGGCGTTTGTAATGATCTTTTGTCAAGAATGCTTGTCCTTTCATAATCTTGGTGAGATGAAGTTCATTTGTGCTTGAATGATCCATGTTTAGGACTTTGCTCATGCGGTGGCTTTTTGATAAAATTGAACAACTTGATCATGGCTTTGTCAATTGGCTATGTCTTTACCTTCTTGATGGCAATGCCCGTGTGACATGATGAACTATCTAGTTTGCCTCTTCTCTAACTTGTAGCACTTTGTATTGCTCTTTGTATATTTGAGAAGCTTGTAGTTGCATTTTGTACATTTTTTCCATGATTTGTGCATTGTCAACAAGGGGGAGAATTTCTGGAGCATTTTTGATAAGGGAAGGATTTTTAGAAAGATTTTGAAAGTTTTGCGAACATTTGAGCGATTGCATTTTTGTGCTGTTTCTGGGCAGGGCGGTCCAACCGCCCCCAGGGCGGTCAGACCGCCCCTGTGCTGAGAGCACAAGATTTGAGAGGATTTGCTCTTTTTCGACACATTTTCGCACGCACAAGTTCATTTGTTCTGGGGGAGTTTGCATCTATGCAGGGGGAGTGCTTTGTGAGTCCTGAAAAGTGATTTGGAGATTTGTGACTTGTGTTTTGTGCTTTGCTCTTTTGCCGATGGTGTTGAGCCCTTTTCGCTTCTTATTAAAGGGTCGGCGTTTTCTGGAGTTTTTCTCTTGTGAGTGACTTTGTTTCGGCTTGTTTTTGCTTTTTAGTCACTTGCTTGAGCCTTGTTTTCGATTTCTTTTCTATTTCTCTTTGATATCTATCGTGGTTACGTGTGTGTTGTCAATGCACTTATCAAGGGGGAGATTGAGGACCCGGTGTGTCCGAGGACTGGTGGATGGTCGCTTCCTGGTGTGATGAGTGATTGACAACATGGTGTACGTGGATTGACGTTTCCCTTGGCTCAAGTATTGCAGGTGTAGAATGCGGCTTGGTTGCATTGGTGCAGGTGAAGAACAGGCGCGAAAGGTCTTAGCCATGGCGGCCTCCGAGGAGCGGAGAGACAAGTAGGCTTGGTTCGAGGGACCCGGTGGCCAGATGGATCAAGTGCGGTTCACATGGTGGCAAGAATGAGGGAGGGGACGTGGTTCCGGTGCGAGGTAGCGGCTCACGACCGAAGCTTGTACGCGGACATGAAGCCGGTGCAAGGTAGCGGCTCACAACCGAAGCTTGCACGCGGGGTTTGGTGGTTTGGCCAGAAGACCATCGGGTGGACGGTTTCCCTTGGTTTGGACCTCAAAACCAAGGCCGAGGACTCGGCGCAGCGACGGCCCCGCCTGCCAGCCAGGGGCGGTGCAACCGCCCCCCAGGGCGGTCTGACCGGTCCCACTTGGGCAGGTCGCCCGTGAGCGTCGAGGAGCTTCGATCCGGAGGACACGCGGCGTGACTGCAAGGCTTGTGTCGGAGGGAAGCTAGCTTGCAGTGGAAGGTGTCCCAGCCGGAAAAATCTTCGCGAAAAATGTCAAATTTGCCCCTGAGGGGTATGTATCAATTAGGGGTAGTTTAGTCTTTAGAGCACCACTACTTGGACTATATAATAGACCCCCTAGGGGTTGGTGGCTGCCATCTCTCTAGTTTATTATCTCTAGGTTTGTTTATTTTCCCTTCATCCTTTCCACATAGAACTCTTTGTTTGAATCATTTGTAGTTTGTATAGGTGAATTCATGGTTGGTTGATTGAGCTTAATCCACTCATCTTTGTGCCATGTTTTGAATTCCCGAGCTACTTTTCTTTTTTCCATTTTCAGAGCTATTTTCGGAGCTATTTTCGGGGCATTTTCGTTCTTCATGTTCTAGCCTGTTTTCTCTCGGATTTCTTTAGGGGAATCACGCATGAGTGCCTTGTGCCTCTGTTGATGGTGTTTTTTGACATGTGTCCGAGCCGGCGCTTGGAAAAGGTTGATGGGGAAATCTGATTAACTTCAAGGATAGAGTTCGGAAATCGAATCGGATGCGTCTCGGTATCGAACTCAAGGCTTCCGAATCGGATCGGATTCGGATGAATGAAGGCGTCGTGAGCTTTGGGCTGAATTGGGCCGCTGATGGGCCAGATCGTCTAGGGTCTTAGTTAAAGTAGTTTCTTTCTTTCGCGTCAAGTCTGTTCGTGTCGTAATCGACTTGGAGTTTGTAATTCCAGGGTATAAATATAAACCCTAAGGGTCATGAGAAAGGCTAGATAGACATCAATAAACAAACCTTTTACTACCTCGCATTTACTACCTGCAATTTACATACAAGTCGGCGACTTCGCCAAGCCTTTTTCTCTTTCAACGAGTTCTCCTGGGCTAGTCGAGGCGATCCAGATCTCCAAGGCTTGCTCGTGAGTTCCGCTTTCTACCGAGTAATTTCTAGGATTTAACCTCCGGGCGCATCGTTGTGGTTTCGTCTAGATTTATTCAACAGTTATCGATATCTACTAGATCTTCAAGTCTTTTCTTGTTGTTTTAGCTTTTACCACCATCTATCCAGCTTAGGGTTTTATCTAATCAGCTCTGTCAAAGGCGTAATCTTAGGATTTATCTGATAGCTGATTAATATTGCTCTAAGTGTTGTTTTACTAAGCTTTATCGGATCGCTTCACGGTCGTCTTATATTGCTTAGTCATCAATCGGCTCTTTGCTGTTGATCTACTGAAATTGGCTCTCTGTGCTGTTTTCATCTCGTATCGGAATCGGACTCCAACGTGCGACTGAACTAACAAAAGAATCGGCTCTTTGGCTGTTTCTTAACCTCCGAATTTATCCTTGTCAATCAACAGGTCAGATTGACTGGCACGCCCCGGATTTCAAGGCCACGCCTTAGCTCGTGCGTTGGCGCATCTGTCTCCGCCTGATTTTTGCGTCAACACACTTTTGGCACGCCCGGTGGGACACGAGAAGAAAAGCTCGCGATGGCACCAAGGAAGGCACCTACTGACAAGGGTACTGAAAAAGAAGGCAATCTGAGTGACGTGAATGCTGAAAACATCATTGATGTAACTTTTGAGGATCTCAATGAGGAACAGAGGAAGGAGTTTGAACTTCACCAAAAAGAGTACCGTAAGGAATACCTCAAATCTTTCATGTCTACTAAAAGAGGTGAATCCATTAAGAAATCTCCACTTCAGCTTCCTCGTATGATCACTATTGCTGAATCATCTGTAAAGCTACAGGAGATGGTTGATGTTTCTATTAGGAATGCTTTCATTACTCAGTCTCCTGTATTGACAAATATGGTACGCAACGCTGTATTGGTTCAGCTTCGTGAGGATCCAACAATAGCAGGGTTTAGAGGTCCAGCTTACCATCCTCCATATCCTTTTTATGGAAGTCCTCCCTTTTATGGAAGCCCTCCTTATTTTGGAAATCCTACTGCATCAGCATTCGGATCGGTTCCGTTTGCGCCAAGTACTATTGCTGGGCCCTTTGGATCGGTTCCGCTTTCATCGAATACTACTGCTGGAATCTTTGCATCGGTCCCAAATGTGTCTACCAGCGTCAGTGGATCGACTACAGCTGCTTTTTCAGCACCTACATCTGAAGGGTTAACATCGGATACTACATCTGTTCCAGAATCTTCTTCTATGGGTGCCATGAATTCTCAGAGCCAATCGGCTGAAGTCATTGATCCTCAAAGCCAATCGGCTAGTCAGCCGTCTGGATCGGTTAATGGAAACACAATGTCTATGAGTTCATCAGGGAATTCAACTTCAAAGATGGCAGGCCAACACAGTTCCTCTTACTCAGCACCGAAAGGCACTTATAATCCAGAAACAGGATGGGGTATGCCACCCGATTTCGGCAAGAAAACCGAGGAAGAATCTGCTTCTC
Organism: Urochloa ruziziensis; assembly: GCA_015476505.1. NCBI lineage: Eukaryota > Viridiplantae > Streptophyta > Magnoliopsida > Poales > Poaceae > Urochloa > Urochloa ruziziensis. The sequence goes on along the minus strand of CM027124.1, from coordinate 1,782,016 downwards.
AGGGTGGAGATGTTGCTTGGGTTCAACATAGCGATGGGGAAACTTGGTCTCTGGTGGATAGTAACTACAAAACCTTATATCAGATGCGAGTGCCAGCCAATTTTACTCCATTCAATGCTCAGCAACCTAATCAGATGGTGCAGTCCAACGGTGGTCAAGCTAATACATCGGTTTCTCAACCGATTCAAACTTATGCACCTCCAAATCCTATTGTACCTCCTACTTCAATGGTACCTCAGACTCCACCACCTGCTAGCTTTCAGTCCAAAGGACCGCCATTGTCTCAATCGGATGAACAAACTACAGAGCAATCTACTAAAAAACCGATTGATTGGTCTTCACAGATAGCCGATGTGATTCAAAATCAATTCGGCTTGAAACCGAAGGTTCAAAGTGTCATGTATCGACCTCCTTATCCTGCACATTATGACATGATGTCTTACCCTCCTCGCTATCAGATCCCTGAATTCACAAAGTTCACTGGGCAGGATGATGTTTCAACTGTTGAGCACGTTAGCCGAATTCTTATGCAATGTGGTGAAGCTGCCAATGTTGATGCATTGAGGGTCCGATTATTCTCGAGTTCCTTGTCTGGATTGGCTTTCAATTGGTTCATGACTCTGCCGTCCAATTCTATTGTCTTATGGTCCGATCTGGAAAGGCAGTTTCATCAGTATTTCTTTGCTGGGGTTCATGAGAAGAAGCTTTCCGATTTGACCAACATGAGGCAGAGAAACGATGAATCGGTTTCTTTATACATTGCCCGATTCAGAGATGTCAAAAATAAATGCTTCAGTTTGATGTTGACCGATAACCAACTGGCTGATGTGGCTTTTGATGGACTTCTGCCCTATTTAAAAGAGAAATTTTCTAATCAGGAGTTCGAAAGCATAAGTCAGATTGTGCAGAGAATGACGGGTCATGAAATCCAGCAGTATGAACCCAGAAGAAATTATCAGAGAAGGGTGAATTATGCTGGTTATGGATCCGATTGTGAATCGGATGAAGGAGAAGATGTCGGCCTTGCTGAGTGGGTCAAAAATAATAAGAAGCCGATTTCGGTTCCCTTTGCCAAGAAAGAACCTGAAAGATTCGGCTTTGACATTACAAAGGCCGATAAAATCTTCGATATGCTTCTGAGAGAAGGGTTGCTTAAATTATCTGCTTATCATAGGATTCCCTCAGAAGAAGAATTGAAAAAGATGGTTTACTGCAAGTTCCATAATGCTACGTCGCATAATACAAATGATTGCAAAGTATTCCGTCAGCAGATACAATCGGCTATTGATCAGGGAAAAATCAAATTCGAGTTACCCAAGAAACCTGTCAAGCTGATGAAGATTGATCAGCATCCTTTCCCTGTCAATATGGTAGAAATAGCCAGAGAAGAAGTCCCCAAGAAAATGCTTACTTCGTAATTGGCTAGAGAGAAAGGGTCTGTCAATCCGAAAGTCCAAGTTTCTATGACCGATTTCAAAGGAAAAGGAAAATCGGAGGAAGCTGGATGTTCTAGAAGTCAGGAGAGGCGAATTACTTCCCAAGGGCTGATTAATAAATTCCAGAGGGAAAATGAGCAGCACAGATTTAAAGAGGAAATGAGGCAAAGCAATAATAATCATTGGAGATGCCCGTTCTTCATCTATTGCTAGGAAGAAGGGATCAAATTGCCAACTCCTGAAAATTGCCCCGAATGTAATGGGCAAGGATGGAATTCTCGGCCAATAAAGAGGCCGCGTTTTGATGAAAAACACGATCAGCCTAATGTCCGACATCAAGAAGATTGGCGATCAAGTAGCAGAGATCTACAAAATGATTCGAATCGGCGTATCCCTGTTCATGAGAGACTTGGTCGAAGAGTCGATATAAGGGACCGATTGGGAAGGAAACCATATATGAGCCAGGAAATTGAAGACATGGCTAATGATCGGGTCCCTGATGATGAAATTATGCGTAGAGATCCTGAAAGAGATCCGATTCATGATCGGCAGCCTGCTCACCGATTCAAAGAGCCACAGCCACAATGGTGCCCTGAGGGATTAACTAAGTCTCAGAAGAGACGTGTTCAAAGGTTAAGGTAGATTGAATTGGAAGAACAACGTCGAGCTGCTAATAAAGGACGTCGAAGCCTAGTCTGGCGCAGGAAGGCTCAAGATGGTAATCAGAATAATACTCCAGCTGCCGATGTTCTAATGGCATTTATTTTGCCAAGAGAATTTATGGCATCAGATGAGGTAATTGAATCGGATACCGAAGATAAAGTTGCTCAGTTAACTTTTGAATCGGCACCTGCCACTTTTGAGAAGCCGGAGGAAGAAGACCGACAACATCTAAAGCCTTTGTTCTTGAAAGGATATATTAATGGAACTCCGATAACTAGGATGTTGGTTGATGGTGGTGCTACTGTCAATCTTATGCCATATGCCGTGTTAAGAAAACTCGGCAAAGGAGAATCCGATTTAATGAAAACCGATCTGATGCTACGGGATTTCGAAGGAAAAACCTCTCCGGCCCGGGGGGGCACTATGTGTGGATTTGACAATCGGAAGCAAGACTCTGCCTACTACGTTCTTTGTTATCAACAGCAAGAGTTCTTATAATATGCTCCTGGGTCGAGATTGGATTCATGCTAATTGTTGTATTCCATCTACGATGCATCAATGTGTGATTCAGTGGGTCGGAGATTCGGTTGAAGTTGTAAAAGCCGATACTCCGTTCAATATTGCAACTGCTGAGGTTTGCCCTTGGAGTTATGAGGTGACTTGCATATCGGGACAGGCTATCGATATGGACTTTCTTAGGATGTCCGATTTTGGCTTACAATCGGTCCAAGCAGTTGGTCCTGAAGAATCATCCTGATGAATGCAAAAGATGAAAAACATACAAGGAAAACGAATCGGATACATGTCCGTTTCGAAAGTTCCTAAACCGATTTATATCTAAATCGGATATTACATGGCCGATGCGACATGCATCGCCCTTAGTGCAAAAAATAAAAAATTACAGAGAGTTTAAGTACTCTTGGATAATTTCTATTGATCTCAGATAGTTCTCTTGTTGTTCATAAGAAGCTTCAAGTCTTTGTTGTTCTTGGAGTACTCTGGCGGTATTGTCCCTATTGTTTCTCGCAATGTTTATCGGGTGTTGCAAATCTTCCCTTAGTTCTACTCTTGATTCCAAGGAGGATAATTGCTGTTCAAACAATGAAAGAGAGAATTGAAGGAGATGAATCCTGCGACGGACTTCTGGAATCCCTCCTGGTGGCAGAGAATTGGAATTGATGGATTGAAGAACAGGCACCAGATCATCCGGTAATTTCTCTCTGATTTCTCCAGCGTAGGCTTGAAGAAAAGCTTCATCATAAGCAGATAAAGGGTTTCCAGCTTGAAGCGATGCGATGATTCCATCAAATCTCTAAGATTCAAGAAGGATCAATATAAAAAGGAGCAATAGAAGAAAGAACAAGAGTAGAAAAAGTTTTACCTGTTGAAACGATTCCATTTTCTATGAAAACTTGTGTTAGATAAGGAAAGGAATTGGCGTAGTACTCCTATTTATAGAGGTTTTCTGATCATATCATTTATGATGCGGCATTCAATTTCGCATAGAAGGCTGGAAAAAGCTTGTGAATCAGTGAGGTTATTAATGAGAATTGACAGCAAAGCCGGAAAATTGGCTGAACGATCATGCAAAAGTTAAAGCATGAAACGAGAGTCAAATCTACAGAAAATAGTATTCATTACAGCCCCATGAATGTATGACAGACAAATTACAACTCATTGCAGAAGGGATCGGACTACATTCAATGCTCGCAGTCGGATCTAATTTATGTCATCAATGACGCGTTGAAGAGTTTCAATCGGACCTTCTTCTGCAGGGATGCTTTTATGGAACTTGTAGGCGTCCAATGCTTGAGCCTTGAGAATCTTTTGAAGATTATCGATCTGAGCTGGAAGATCCTGCAGCCTCTTTTCTTCTTGTTCAAGTTGCTGAGTAACCGATTGAAGTTCCTTTGCTAATGCTTCCTTGCGAGCCTTTAGTGTATCGATTTTGGTTTCCATCGAAGAGCGGCTTGATTCAAGGAATCGGATTTTGTCCTTAGTAGCGTTAGCTATGTTTCTCTTTTGTTCCGATTCCTTGATCAAAGATTCTCGGTTTTGTCGATCGGATAATTTCTGGCAAGCTTCAATAAAATCTATTTGCCAGCTCTCGATGTAGGCTGCGGGGATGAGGGCAGCTTGAGCTTCGCGACTAAGATGAGGCCGTAGGTAATGAAGGATCGATCGAATCGGGTCAGCATCTTGGACCAGCATGGAAGTATCTTGCTCCAGCAAAACTTGAAGATCCGATAGTTTATTCTTAACGTCTTCTGGAAGTGAAGTATTGATCTCCGTTGGCTGGGTAGAAGTTCTTTTATCAGCCGATTGTACTTTCTCTTCGTCCAAGGGATCTTTGAGTGGGAAATCGAAGAGGCTATTATCGATCGAATCTTCGGCCTAAATAAGTATTCTCGTTAGAATTGAACGAAAGAGAGAAAGAGAGCAATCAGGTGAAGGAATAATAGATAACCTGCTTCAAGTTCGCTTCGTCAAAAGGAGTTGGCTGTCTTGGTGACGAAATCGGATGTGTATCCGATGGAGTTTGTTCAGCAGCAGCGGCAGAAGTCCCGGCTTGTTCGTTCTAAAGATGAAAAATGTCAGAATAAGATTGAACGTTCTAGTGGGTTTAAAAGTGAATTACCAATATTGGCTGAGGGGCTATCGTCTCTGTTTCTTGCTGAGGACGATCCACAGTTTCTTGGGTAGCCGATTTTTCTGGAGGCGGATTCAAGTTAGGATGATCCGATGACGAAGCCAAGGGATCTTGTTGAGGAGCCTGAGGAGGTATCGGTCCAGTGTCTTCTTGCTCTACAAAACGTGTTAAAATTAAATTTGGTTGAATAAAGAGGAAGAATTGAAATGATCGGAGAAATTCGTACCTGTTATCGTTGGGAGATGGAGCGGATTGGTATCATGAATTGCCTCAACAAGCAGGTTGACAGCCGATTGAGTATCAGTTGTCGTAATCTTAACCCTCTTGGTGGTTTTCTTCGATGAGGTGCCAAGCCTGCGCTTAATCGGTTTGCCTTTGAGGATATCTGCAGCCGATGGAGCGTTATATCCGATATGAGGAGTATCGGTTGCAGGGGCATATTGAATCGGTCGGCCACTCGTACTCGTTTCCGGGGGAGAGAATCGCTTATCCTGCGTAAAAGAAGAAGAAGATCAGAAATTAAGATATTAAGAGGCTCAAGTTTTCTTTGTAAAGGGAATACCTTTTGTTTGGTCGAATAGCTTGGATCGAATATCTTGCAATATGATAAGCCGGTTCGCAAAAGAGATGTTGAGACCATTCAGCCCACCAGTTCTTAAAAGACGTTGAGGTAATGGAGGTGATGCTTGCCAGCTTCAATGTGGTTAGATCGGACATATCCAAATCGGGGATTCGGTCCAGGAGACAACAAAAAGCCAGACCGTTTTCAACATTGGTCCGATATCCAATTAGATCAGCAAAGTAAAGTTTGATCGGGGCTTGGGCAAATCCGAGTTGCCTTGCTATCACAGAGGGATAGTAGAATTCATAAGTATGTTCATCAGAGGCAACGAGAAGGATGTTCGGACGAATCATTTCTTTAAAGATTAATTTCATATTGTCGTCCAATAAGAATGAGTCTAACTGGAAGAGAATCGGATTTTCAAAGGAGTTGCTGGGATCCTCATAGGCAAACCAGATCCGAAAGGATTTGCTGATACCATTGTAGAAGCAATTAAAATATGCAGCTAACCGATCGGGAGTCATTTTGTCACCATCAAGGACTGCGGCAGCTTCTCCGAAGGACGTGCACGTACGGCGGATGATCTTGTTTCCTTCTGCCTGATCTGATGGAAAGCTTTGGTTGAAGAGGTTTACTTTCCAAGCTTTATGCATATACAGATTCAACCACAGGTTTATGAACCACCAGGGGCCGCCCAGGCATGAAATCGGTTGCCCTTTTCTCAATCGGATCGAAACTTCGTGCAATAGCCGATAGACCGATCCGAGAAGATATTTTCCAAGAGGAAGGAGATTGCCTGATGCTAAGTGTTCGGCTACTTTTTGATATTTGATGCAGGGGGCGAAAGCTTTGCCACAGAAAACAAATTTTTCCAACCACATTAGAAGAAAAGATGTGTACTCCTTTTGATCGATCGGTCCCTGATCCTTTGAATACTTGGAGATATAAGCGCCCCAACCGATCTTGGCTACATTGATAATATGAGTCGGTTTGGCTAGGCTATCAAATCTAGTCGTGGAAGTAATGTTCAAGCCTGTCGGCATGACCACACCAAGAAGGGAGGGTGACATCGGACCATGACCAAACATGAATGCATTCAGAGCACCGGACCAGAAGTAAGAAGCGGCTATTAGGAGCGGTTCATTCTTCTTGATGTCCGATAGAGATAAGGTGAGGACATTGGACCGATCTGATAAGTGTCCCAATCGGCCCGCTTGCTACTCATCCGAAGGTACCAGTCCCTCCATCCAGCAATTACTGTTAGCCAGGATCGGAAGGCATCTTTCCATGAGGAGGGGGAACTCGATAGATTCTTAAGGGGAGGCGATTGGTCTCTAGATTGATAAATCTGTCGGATCTTCAGTTTCCGACCGGGCCTAGAATGAAAAGACCAGAGGATTCTGGAATGGGGATCGTGATCTCGTTCACGGATGCCTAGGGAAAAGATGAGGAAAAGAGATTTAGATCGATCGAAAACTGGAGGCATTACGGGAAGGATGAAGAATGGCAAAATGAGGTCGAGATTTGTTACCTGGGGGGCAGAAGAGCTCGAGGCCATTGCAGATTACTGGGTCGGTGATTCGTTCGGAAGATGTCAAGACCGATGAAGTCGCCGGCGATTTTCTTGGCGAGTGTGCTCGAAAGCTCTGGAAGCAAAGGCAATGGCGAAAGGTGGAACGACGGCCGAAAGGAAGAAGAAGGGATGGAGTATTTATAAGGCTGCGCCCGTAAGGGTAGAGGAGGAATTTCGCGTGGTTGGATCGAAAATCAGGGTTCCGTATGAAGCGGTAACAAATCGAAAGAAGCCGAGAATTTTGGGACAATATGGACATCTTATCCCGAAACTGGGGGGCATGTGTTGATGGCGTTTTCTGACACGTGTCCGAGCCGGCGCTTGGAAAAGGTTGATGGGGAAATCGGATTAAGTTCAAGGATGGAGTTCGGAAATCGAATCGGATGCGTCTCGGTATCGAACTCAAGGCTTCCGAATCGGATCGGATTCGGATGAATGAAGGCATCGTGAGCTTTGGGCTGAATTGGGCCGCTGATGGGCCAGATCGTCTAGGGTCTTAGTTAAAGTAGTTTCTTTCTTTCACGTCAAGTCTGTTCGTGTCGTAATCGACTTGGAGTTTGTAATTCCAGGGTATAAATATAAACCCTGAGGGTCGTGAGAAAGGCTAGATACACATCAATAAACAAACCTTTTACTACCTCGCATTTACTACCTGCAATTTACATACAAGTCGGCGACTTCGCCAAGCCTTTTTCTCTTTCAACGAGTTCTCCTGGGCTAGTCGAGGCGATCCAGATCTCCAAGGCTTGCTCGTGAGTTCCGCTTTCTACCGAGTAATTTCTAGGCTTTAACCTCCGGGCGCATCGCTGTGGTTTCCTCTAGATTTATTCAACAGTTATCGGTATCTGCTAGATCTTCAAGTCTTTTCTTGTTGTTTTAGCTTTTACCACCATCTATCCAGCTTAGGGTTTTATCTAATCGGCTCTGTCAAAGGCGTAATCTTAGGATTTATCTGATAGCTGATTAATATTGCTCTAAGTGTTGTTTTACTAAGCTTTATTGGATCGCTTCACGGTCGTCTTATATTGCTTAGTCATCAATCGGCTCTTTGCTGTTTGATCTACTGAAATCGGCTCTCTGTGCTGTTTTCATCTCGTATCGGAATCGGACTCCAACGTGCGACTGAACTAACAAAAGAATCGGCTCTTCGGCTGTTTCTTAACCTCCGATTTTATCCTTGTCAATCAACAGGTCAGATTGACTGGCAGATCCCGGATTTCAAGGCCACGCCTTAGCTCGTGCGTTGGCGCATCTGTCTCCGCCTGATTTTTGCGTCAACAGCCTCTTTTCTTGGTGATCCCTTGCCCCCAAACGCCGGGAATCGGTCTAGATTTGAAGATTTCGGGATGAACTCGTGGTGGGTGTGTTCTTCGCTAGATCTGAAATTCCCGGAGTTCTAGGAGGTTTGAGGCCGAGATTTTTGGGGCATAGCCTCTCCTTGAGGTGTATGTCATCTACCCAAAGTTTCGTCTCAAAAGCTCTAGCCATTTGGGAGATCCGTTCGCGAGTTGACTTTTTCCCGAGCTGTCTGGCAGGACCGGTGCAACCGCCCCTGGATAGAGGTGTGCCCGCCCCTGGCTGACCAGGGCGGTGCAACCGCCCCTGGATAGAGGTGTGACCGCCCCTGGCCGAGAAGAACTGATTTGGTTGGGATTTGCTCGATTTGTGTTGGATTTGTTCGATTCGAGTTCCGCTGCATTGATCTTGTTCCTAGGGTCAGTAGCCTCTCAGTAGCTACGTGATCTTGGCAAGATCGGTTGGTAGGCCTTGGAGTAGAGTTGGGAGTAGCCGGATCTTGAGAAGAAATTTTTAGCGGCTCCCATTCACTCCCCCCCTCTCTGTCGCCTAATCGGTCCTTCACCCTTCTAACCCTCACAAAGGAACCACAAATCAGGGCTAAACGGTGGCCCCGAACGACCAAAGGGGAGGGGGTAGACGCGTTTGGTCGTTCCCCCCCTCCCCCGCCGTTGAAAATCGGCCACCTCGACGCCCGCACGTGGTTTTTTTCCCACCACACCTCATCTCTTACCCGCTGGTGTACCCGCCCAATCCTTCAACACCTTCCCACACTAATCACGGATCGATTTCCTTCGGTTCCATGCGCCAATCATGATTTCCTTCCTTTCAATCCTGATCTCCTACTCCGGTGACCACGCCGCCCCTCTCCATATGCCTCCCCTCCCATTCTCGGTTCCCTCCAGCCCCATCCTCCGCCGAGCAGATCTTGGCGACAACATGGCCTGGTAGCGACTCCCTTCCCATCGGCTGAGCTCCGTCACTTCTCTGCCTGGCAAGACGCCGCGAGGATGACGATGAGGAGGAGGCGGAGGAGAAGCGGATGATCCTCGTCGCCGGTGTCCGAGTTGACCAAGCAAAGGGCGACTGGTGACCTGGATCCCCCGCCGCCGCTGCGTCAAACGATAGGTGCGTGCCATCCCCTACGAGATCTTGGTGGAGTGGTCTGCTGAGAAATCGCTTTTCTTTTCCCCTGCCTCCCGCGCAGCAACGTAATGGACGGCAGCGCGCCCAAGCCGGAGCCCTGCAAGGCACAGTCACAAGGTGCAGCTGGAACGATGGGAAACCTCCATGAACTCGCTCTACATGTTGCTGGTGAGTCCCTGACCTTGTGGGTGCTCCGGGTAGGTCCGTGTTCATAACAAATTTGGGGATAGGACTATAGGAGCAGTACGACATGTGCAGATGCATCGGCTTACGACCATGCACGAGGAGCACACCGCCGCCAGTACGACGCCGATGTCTTCCTGCTGGCATCCGGCAGGGGTGCCATACTGCTGAACCACATGGCATGCACGCTAGGATTACTAGCTGGAGTGCTGCTAGAGACTAGAGAGCGACAGATTCTATGGAGTACGTATTCAATACCATCCGCTGTGCAAGGATAATTTATCCTCAGGTGCTCTTGTCCACCAGCTGTTTGTTGAAATGTCTTGCCGAAAGATCTAATCAAGTGCATCTTATGTTTTGGTGTATCTGCATGTGGGTCAATCAACCAACTTGAGTGATCCATATTCCATAGTATATTGCAGATTTAGAAGTCTGGCCATAATATCTAAGATGTCTATTCCTATCTCTAGAAAATACGTCACATCATGTATGTCAAATATACCAAGTTTGATGCATGTATATTTGCATAATTTACTACAGTTTCATGATACTAATGCCCCCTGTTTGCACATATTTTTCAGGTATGCGAGCCATCAATTTGCTTCTGGTGCTACTCCACAAGTGAATGGAATATACCATGTATGTTTGAGTGCATGTGCTTGGTGGGGATGCAACCTGCACCCGTGACCAATTTTTCCGTGTGATATCAGGGAGCTTATGTTTATTTGAGGTTAGGTTTCGTTGACCCTTCTTCTAATTTGAATATTTGATCAATTATTGTACTATAGGTAACAGATTGCATGCTCATTCTGCAAGTCTTAATTCTGACAGGTTGCATGTGGATCCAGCAAGCTTTCGTTTACCATGTTGCCAAGTAAACCTGTCGGCCACTGATTGACCTTGAAGTTAAAGGTAACAATGACGATTGTTATTCATCAATCTTGGTCATTCTCTCTTTTTAAAATTGAGATAGCATCTCTGTCTTGTACATTTAGAGGCCATTTTGTAACATGGCTATCTCTCCATGTTTGGGTAATAATATTTTTTCATGGTGATACTCAAACCTAGAAGCCAAATGTGATTAATGCATTCCTCTTTGCTGGTGTTAAATCATGATTCTTTATGCTTTTTTCCTTGTTGATGTACGTGGCATTGATGTCACACAGGCATAATGATTTCAAAAGGGTACAGTGGCACTTCAATCAGATGCGTCATATTTATCCTGGTATGTTGATTCAGTACAGAGAGGAGCTAACTTGTTGGCAACTATGTGCATGTTGATTCTGTTTGAAGCATTGCCCAGGTCTGTCCTTTTCTTAATTCTATTTGGATTGGTGTTCTGACTAAGGTACTCCATGCAATGCCATTTTGGTCTTTCTTTTGTAGGTGCTCTGTAGTTCGTATATCTCCTCACAACGTTTTGAGAGGAGGTCTAAAAGAAACCTTTTGAGAGGTCAGTCGCCATGCTAATTCATGCTTTGACTCCTGACACCAACGAACCTTTCTATTCACAAAACTTTTCCCATTTTCATTATGTTTATGCATAGCTGAAAAGTTCTAAAACCAACCAACCTTTCTCTTCTTATATGCTGACTAGAAATCAAGTGATTGCTTTACCATATTTAGTTATTGTTTCATGAAAATGGAATGGTTATTGAGAACTCTTCTTTTTTTATTGTGGAACTGAATTGTACAATACAACTTTTGCAGTGTTTTTTATGGTAAAAACTCCAAACTGGAAAGATAAGCATTCTATGTCATGCTTTTCTTTTTTTTTTTTTTTTTTGCGAGGATGTCATGCTTTTCTATTAGCTTGTTTTATACAAATGAAAGTGATCGAACTGATAAGAAGAATAGCAGTTAGAATTGGAAATATGGAACTAAAATTATGCTGATTCCATTTGGTTGACATTTAGAGTAGCTAATAGCCCTCTACAATCTTATATCGCATTCATGGGTTCGTACTTTTTAGAAGGTCACCAAGATTGAGGTTAGTTTTTTAGTATCATGCTTCTCTCATCATAAGAGAAAAGGTACCTAGCACATTGTTTAGGTTGTTTAGTCCCCTAAATAGTGATTAACCGAGTTTTTCTACCTTGATGTTATTGTATTGACTTGTCTGCCACTTTTGGGTAGATGTGGGAAGATGAAGGGAAAGAAGGAAGATTGTGCATCAGTTTTCAGACAGGAATTATTATTGGTTGTCTGGGGTTTAAATATCTCAATTTTCCTTGGTGTGGGAGTAAGGAAAAATGGGAGACGGCCATCATAAACAATGTCTTGTCCCTCCAGGATGCAGATGAGTAGATGACCATGAAGGTGGGTGAGGAGTATGTTGATGAATATGGATGTTGTTCGATTATGTGCAGTGATAGTATGTTTCAAAAATACTTGGGGTACTGAATGTTTTTCCCCAGAAGTTGGAAATGGTATACGCTTGGATTCTAGGTTTCATGGCAGCATCAAGTTTTCTGTTGCCGATTTGAGATTAAAAGAATTGTATGCTACATCACGATCTTAGTGCTGAAGCGAGCATCCTGTGGTGAAATGTCTGTATATGTTATACATACAACTCACTCTTTTACAACTAAAAGTTAAAAAGAAGTTTGTGGCCAATGCTTCGTTAGTTAATAATAAATTGCTAACTTATCAATAAATTAATATTTTTATGCAAATTAAAATACGTGCCTTTTATACATTACTTTTATGCAAATTAAAATGCTGATAGAAAAATGGAATAGGAATAGTATGATGTTCGTAGGATTCTTGTTTAAAAGAATGTTGAAACTGTGTGGCGTAAAAACAGCTATTTTTTTACATGGAACAACTCTCTAAATCAGTAGTTACAAAATAAAGCTACAAAGTTATATATTTTGTTAAATAATTTTAATCTCTGTGACGTTGGGCTTATAAAATAAAATTATATAATTATTTGTTAGATTTTTAAACACGTGCCCGTGTCACGTGCCAACCTACTAGTCATGATATAACATGCGTATGAAAAGAAACAGAGATTATTTCTATATTCTTTTATGCGAGATTAGTCATTTTTTGCTCTCTATAACTAATGTGCAAATGAAAAAGGTTTTAGAAAAAGGATATAGGATGACCGGTTCCCTCGGACTCTTGTTAGCTGCTTGGAAAAAGATTCCATATAGTCTATTCCGTATATTACTTCCTTCTATCTGTTGGGCTATTAATTTTCTTTTTCCTATACTGTATTCCAACGTGGGAAAAAAAGGACTCCTTCACGTTGGGCATATTGCACTTTGATTTGATCTGGTTTATTTTCATGCATTAGCTACGTACGTTAAAATATGGAATTGCATCCGGATAGGATTGATCAAGAGTATCTGTGTATGATTGGCCCAACTAATTTAACTTACGTGTCAGATAAGGACTCTATTTTTTTTATGGGAACAATAACTGGACATTTCTACGGGAATGTAGGATTCGGGCTTCTCCTTTGCAACATCCCGATTCCTGTAGGGGAGAGGGGGATGATCCAAGCCATCAATTTGAGACCTATGGTAAATCAATGGTTAAATATTTTTCTTTTTTTCGGATTAACGTGGGAATTTCTAGAGAGTCTGTAATTAGTATAGATAGGGAAAAAAAAGACTCCTTCACGTTGGGCATATTGCACTTTGATTTGATCTGGTTTATTTTCATGCATTAGCTACGTACGTTAAAATATGGAATTGCATCCGGATAGGATTGATCAAGAGTATCTGTGTATAATTGGCCCAACTAATTTAACTTACGTGGCAGATAAGGACTCTATTTTTTTTATGGGAACAATAACTGGACATTTCTACGGGAATGTAGGATTCGGGCTTCTCCTTTGCAATATCCCGATTCCTGTAGGGGAGAGGGGGATGATCCAAGCCATCAATTTGAGACCTATGGTAAATCAATGGTTAAATATTTTTCTTTTTTTTGGATTAACGTGGGAATTTCTAGAGAGTCTGTAATTAGTATAGATAGGGAAAAAAAAGGACTCCTTCACGTTGGGCATATTGCACTTTGATTTGATCTGGTTTATTTTCATGCATTAGCTACGTACGTTAAAATATGGAATTGCATCCGGATAGGATTGATCAAGAGTATCTGTGTATAATTGGCCCAACTAATTTAACTTACGTGGCAGATAAGGACTCTATTTTTTTTATGGGAACAATAACTGGACATTTCTACGGGAATGTAGGATTCGGGCTTCTCCTTTGCAATATCCCGATTCCTGTAGGGGAGAGGGGGATGATCCAAGCCATCAATTTGAGACCTATGGTAAATCAATGGTTAAATATTTTTCTTTTTTTCGAATTAACATGGGAATTTCTAGAGAGTCTGTAATTATTATATATACTAGTCGTCAACCTGTCCAGTTGCACGGGCTAGTTTATAGCTTGCAAAATATATAAATTTATTTACCAAGTTAATAATTTATTGTAATTACTATTGAGTTCGACAAATAATTGAAAGAACGAATGATATGGTGTAACACTCTCTTTAACACTTTATTACAGGATGGCCGTTGACAATACTCTATGCAATATGGTGAATAGATTATATTGTTGCGTATTAAAAGAGCATTATCTCTATAAAAAAATTGGCCTCGTGAAACAACAATATAAACATTCGCTAAATATTAAATTCACTGAGGGCTCCAACATTTTAGACAATATCATTTGTTAGGAGTTTGTGACTTCCATGGGTAATATACATTACTATATAATTTTAAATGACATTTTGCAGTAATCTTGTGATCAAATCAGAAATAAAGGCCAACAATTCTAATCTATTGGATGAACATTACTTCCGTTCATTCAGGAAAGAACATAGCACACACCATGGTCATCAGAATACCTTTCATGATATCAAAAAAATTTCAGGTTAATTAGAGCCATGAAATTTCAGAACAAACTCATGCCAGTAGCTAAAGCAGGAAATAGTTGATGGGGGAGAACTGAATATATTCTTATCTGCAATATAGTTGGTCTACCGCCCTATCGAATGAAGAAAGAAAAAGGTTCTACGAATTTAGTCTACCTTAGCTCTCAAGGCTCCTTGTGGAGGACATGCTCACTCGGGTTCAAGTTCTCGACTCAGCATAGGTGCTCCCATTTTCCAAGATTTAAGGTGCACCTATTTTCAGTGGTAGGCGACATGTCCATTGATAGCGAGGCACTTGTGGTGACTTACATGTATATATGTGAGTGTGCATACATATATGTGAGCATCTTTGTTGTAATATTTTTCGTAAAAAGGGAAGAGAAAGCTTTAGATTGTAAAAAAAAATCAAAGACTCAATAGATAATAAAATTAAGTAGACTCGCATGGTACTACTTCCCTTCCTCACATACTTTGGCCGGCTTGAGATTCTAGCTCTGCCACTAAACTAAAGCTATTGCTAAATTTGTTACATTTTCTAGAATGCTGTACCGTGGAAATTACCATTGACGCAAAGCAAAAATTAGCTTTCCTTTTTTCTAGACTACTTTGTTTATGCGGTCCTTAAAATGGACCTTTCTACATACCATGATCACGGGTTGGGGATCTAGATGTTCTCTGTGTATGACAATTAGTACATAAGAGTCTACGTACTATCCTTGTCAAATATAATCGGCCAAAGGAAAGTATTAATTTATTAACTTTGTTTCCACTCGTGCTTGAGTCCAAATTGAACTCATGAGATGAGAGTCCATGGGGATCCCGTGCATAACAGAAACGGTGGAACATGATGACTTGATCTGAGCCGTGAAAACCTTGTCCTGCTTTTAGATGGATGGCCAGATGTTTTTCTTTTTTCGATTAACGTGGGATTTTCTAGAGAGTCTGTGATTAGTATAGATATAGATAGATAGATAGATATAGATTAGGGGAGAAAAAATCTTTCGAAAGGTATATATGATTTCTGATTTTTTATCCCACGCCTAGCCCGGAAAATCGTTGTTTAACTTTGATTATGAGAAAATCGTTGTTTAACTTTTGATTTCAATCACATCCTAAAATTCAAAAATTTCAGGGTGTGTGGCACCTTCTGGTATTGTTGCATGTCACATCTTTTCCTTCTGTTGTCATATTAGGCCATCTTCAGCCCATAGTGTTTATAGGTGGTGTCTAAGGAAGAAAAAAAAGTAAGAAACTACATACAGACACTACCTCCCCAATGCATAGTTTCTACGATAAATAAAGAAAATAAATCTCCTCCAATCCTCTCTCTTCTTTCTCCATTCCTCACCATATTAATCTTCTCCCTTCCTTGATAGAGTGTAGACATGATGCTTTGCATGAGAAACCATGTCTATGTTTTTCTCATTGATTCTCTTCCTATGTCACCAAATTGCTTATGTGGCAACAGCATTAATACTATAGAAACTATCCTATTAGGAGGGTAGACAACAACGATTTCATGGATGCACATATATATCTACGGAGGACATTTTATTTGCATTGTATTCTGTCAGAAGAAATCCTACACTCTGTTGGTTTAGCAATTAATGCAATCCTTGTGTAGGTGGTATCTAGGCTTTGCCATGCTCGGAAATATGAGACTGACTCCAACAGCAGAAGGCAAAATAGGAGAGGCATTCGGGAGTTTGCCTCGCGCACGTAAAAACTTCGGTCTCCAACAGCTCACGCAAAAGAGGAGGGAGCTGGAGGTGAGGAGGGGGCCGCGCCATCGTCTTCCGCCTCGTCGCCGTCGGGCTCGGCTCCCGCCAGCGCTCCTCCGCAGCGCTCATCTCCCATCGTCGTCGCCGGGCTCGGTCTCGTCGTCGTGGGCCAGAACCCAGACAAGCTCGCCGTGGTGGCCGGCGAGATCAAGGTGCGCTCCTCCGCCGCGCTCGCCTCCCGCCGGCGCTCCTCCGCCGCCGATTGGAGCTACTCTACCGCCGATTCGACCTCCGCCGCCGCCGTCTCCCCCGCGCGCGCCGCCGTCGGACTTCTCCTCCACCGTGCCCCTCCTCCCCCGCCTCCGCGCGCGCCACCACCGCCGCGGCCTGCCTCTCCCGTGCGCGCCACCGCCTCCGGGGCCCACCTCCGCGCGCGCCGCAGCGAATGCATCGGAGGAGAGAGGCGAGGCAGTTTTGGCTCCCCTCTCTCCTCCGATGCATTTTGCATCGGGTGATGCCTCACCTGTTGGAGGATGAACAGTAGCGCTTGAGGAGGCAAAATGGGTTTGCCTCCCCCAATGCCTCACCTGTTGGACCGCGCTTGTACAGCAGATGGCGCCTATTTATGTGTCCTGTGTGGCCCTTGGGGCCCATATAAATCAATGCAAGCAATGTACCCGGTATACACCCATACCGTAATGCGGGTCATGATATATCCCATTTAGAGTTTTCCATTGGAGATTTGATTCTCTCAGATTCTTGTAAGCCGCTGCCGTTGGCATTGTACTCGAACCCTGACATAGTGAAGTTCTTACTGGCTGGCGCCTGTGGTTTTTTCCTCTCACATCGGGAGGGTTTCCACGTTAAATCTCGTGTCCATTTACTGTTTTGATCGTTTATTTTTATCGTTTATTTGCTGTCGCGTGTAACAAAAACCATAGTGCAAATTTCACAAAAGATGTTTGCATTTTTCCTCCTGCTGCGCCCGTGAACACCACTCGGACGGACACGGATCTCCAACGCACTCGAGAAACTCCCACACATCTCTCCACAAGATAAACAAATAAAATTATAGACTGACAGAATATATTACACATGTAAATACGTACGTACAGTGGTACGGCAACTGCATAGATGGCAGAAATGGGCCCTAATGTGCAATTACCAGAGACAAGCAGGCATGAGTTACCTACCCATCGGGTCATGTTCACAACACAAGGCCTTGGTTCCCTCCTGAAAATCGATTTCATGTCAACTCACTCCTCATTCCTCAATGAAAGAATATATTACACATGTAAATACGTACGTACAGTGGTACGGCAACTGCATAGATGGCAGAAATGGGCCCTAATGTGCAATTACCAGAGACAAGCAGGCATGAGTTACCTACCCATCGGGTCATGTTCACAACACAAGGCCTTGGTTCCCTCCTGAAAATCGATTTCATGTCAACTCACTCCTCATTCCTCAATGAAAGAATATATTACACATGTAAATACGTACGTACAGTGGTACGGCAACTGCATAGATGGCAGAAATGGGCCCTAATGTGCAATTACCAGAGACAAGCAGGCATGAGTTACCTACCCATCGGGTCATGTTCACAACACAAGGCCTTGGTTCCCTCCTGAAAATCGATTTCATGTCAACTCACTCCTCATTCCTCAATGAAAGCGTCAACGTCATCAATGCGACCACCACAGATCTCATAGTGGGCCTAGACTCAGGGTCTTCCTGTGTGCACGCCCTCGCCAGACCTGTCATCTGCGCAAAAAGAAACATGTCTTAGCTAGGCAGCATATTTTGCAAAACATATAGCGAAAGAAGAAGGTAAAGGTAATTATTTTGCATGCAGCAACTTTGTTCAGCCTGTGAACGATTTGTACCCCGAGGATGGAGTCCATGGGGTAATCCTCTCCTAGGGCAGGATCAATCAGCCTCTGAAGGCCTTCCTTTGGATCCCGTGTATTGAGAGCCTCCTCAAACTGCAATTTTAAGGAAGGTCGGTGAGTCGGCTGAAACCTGTATTATTGCTTCAGGCTGGAGAACTGGTTGTGTACTACTTCGAGCATCCCATGTTTGTACTATGACTTTGAAAACTCAAGTGTAACACACATAATTGCTGCAACAAATAAAAAAGACAGTGAGTTCTGTATTATCTTTTGCCTAAAACATTCATGAGCATGACCAACGAGAAATTGAAGAGATAAAAAATCTACGCCTCAGATGATGGAATCAAATATTATTTAAAACAGGCTTTACAAATAGCTAATGCAAGCAAATTAACATCTAACCTCATGATAATGAGGCAAAAGAGCAGAAAGTTTTCTTTCGATAAGAAGATGGCAAGGACCTCTGGCATTTGACTAAATGAGAATGGCTGACGAACACTAAAAATTTGAACCCCAAAAGTAAAACATAAACAAGTTGATGTAGCGTAACATTTACCAAATAAATCAGTCCCCTTGAATCACTATAAGGTTCAGTTGATCTCACAATAGCTTCTTTGGCTGAAATAAGTTCATAAAGAACAACACCGAATGCATAGACATCAACTTTTGGAGAAACGTCGCCATATTGAGCATATCTGCAAACATTATATCCCGTGTAGACATCAACATTCATCACATGTAGTTGGTACTCTTCTGTTTGCACAAATACGTGATAAGAGATATGAAACATTTAACTGCACATACTCTGGAGGCATGTAACCAAATGTACCAACAATTCCACGCGTGGGCAGTGATGTATTACCAACTTCTGCAAGTTTAGTCAAACCAAAATCCACAACCTGGATTATAGACATAATTATTACATGAAGGGGACAGGAAACATTTACTACACAATCTATTAGCTATTCGAACCTTTGCCCGGTAGTTCTTGTCTATCAAGATGTTTGCTGATTTGATATCCCTATGTATGTATACTGGAACAGTATGCTCATGAATGTATTCAAGACCTCTTGCTGAATCTAGTGCAATTTGAACCCTGGCAGCCCAAGACAGAGGCTCATAACCTATATTAATGTGTATAGAGATTAATTCTCAGGAAACATCAGAGAAGGTAACAGACAAACAATCTATGAGGTGACATATTACCCACCAGTTCCACACAAATGCTGGCGTAAGTTTCCATTCTCGATATACTCGTAAACAACAAAAAGAGAGGTCTCAATGCAATAACCCATTAAGTGCACCTGTGTCAAATAAACATTGACAATGAAAGCACAGTGAAAAGAATAACCTGAACGAAGATAACGATGAAATTGAATTACATGATTATTCCTACTTACAGAAGAACACACTATATCGAAGAAAAAGTGTAGACCCATAATTTTCTGAAGTTCTATTTAAGCGACGTGAAAGATACTAACGCACATTCTTCATGTACAAGGGTGATGCCTTCCATTATTGTCAATGAACATAATCTCATCCAAAAAATACATTGAGACTCATTACACCCTTTCCAAGTGAACATTTGAAAAGCTCTAAAAAAAGTGAACAATTGAATAGTAAAAGTTGACAATACGGGGTAAGACAGCCCACGGACATTTGCTAAGTGAAGACCTTCTCACGCAGGTTGAGAAAACTCTCGAACCTCTGTCTCACTCTTACTTTGGGGCACGTAACCATCGTGAGACAACCACTGAGCTAGTGACCACTGCAACTACCCCAGGTAGGAGGGCCCAACCCAACCTCAAATACTATACCTGATGTGGACCTTCGCATGTGCTTTGGCGTGGTGATGGGCGAGGGGATTTTTTTTTACCCTAGCTAGAAATTTGCTCAATAAGGAGTCGAACCTAGGACCTGAGGAGTGCTACTCAGACCATGATCTAACCAATTCAGCTAGAGGCCCTTTCGCAATAGGGGGAACAGATTACCTTGGCAAGCAACCTTCACAAGTATGCACCTCAAAATTCCTACTTCCAAAAGTAACGGATGCATAATATGCATTCAGTGAAAAAATAATTTAATAGGCTACCATACATACAGCTAGAAGTTAATAATTTTATCCTTGGATGTTTATTTTGTGCTGTAGTTTCACAACCTTTTATGGTCTGGAGCAATTGGAATTAAAAAGGAGTCTACTGCAATCCAGGACAAATATGCACAAGTTAATTAAAAATCTACATTTGATATAATCTTTTTGTACTACAGCATAGTTATTTGCATTTGAAGTTCAAACTTCCACAAAAAAAGGTTAACCTAAGAAATCACTAACCAGATTCTGATGATGAACATGCGTCAAAACCTTTAACTCAGCAAGAAACTCTTTAGTAGCCTGCAAATCCATTTTCTTTATGGCAGCTTTATGGAGACACCCAAAGCAAAACACGTCAAAAGAAGAATAGATATTAAAGTGTTTGCATGATTAATAATGCATGGACCATCACTATTTCTGTTTGTAAATACGGAACCCTGAACAAAGGTAGTGAAAAGATTTTGTGTTGGTAAAACGTACTCCGACTTTGATTTACTTTTACTATCCATGTAATGCAACTGTGAGAAGTTCGAACTAACCTTGCCTCTGAGCTCAGCATAATAGACAGAACCAAAACCACCTTGCCCAATTTTATTACTCATGCTAAATCCCTCTGTCGCATTAAAAAGTTCTTCATTTGAGAAATGCACTGATTTGTCAACAGTAATTCCTGGAACTGCTGAGGTGCTGTCAGCTTGACAGCTTGAAAGTGCAATTTTATCCATACATGACGTAGCTGGAGAAAATAAAAAGTTATAATTCAGAACATTGTAGAAAAATGACTTAATTATAATTGTTAATTAGAAAACTACTAAATAGAAAGGATAATAATTAACTGGAAAGCGAGCACGTTTTCAGAGTGACTTATGGGGTACTTAGAAGTAAAAGTATGTAGTGTGCTTCAAAATTACACTTATGGGTCGTTCAAACATATTAAAGCTCCTTCTAGCACATAAAAAATACACATGGGTCACGAACTCTATTTAGTAAACAGGATTTTTCAGGTTTCTGGACAGAGAAAATAATTGCTTGGGAAAGTTTAATTATCTGGGAATCAAAGCATCTAATACTCAAATGACAAAAACCAATATTATGCTTGCGTGTTGCTGTTATGAACAAAAGACAAAAATTAACTTGCGATAGTAGAATCAGGCATATAAGATATTAAAATAATAACTGTTTGTTGCATGATAATTTACACTGACAGAGCAGCCCAAAATATCAATACCATGCCCTTGTTTAGTTCGCGAAATCTTTTCGTGAAAAGATTTCGAGTTTTGATTTTACCGATTTAGGAGTAGTAAATGTAGACAAAAAAGGTGAAAATTTATATTGATAGATTGGAAATCTCGAGACGAATCTAACGATGGTAATTAGAGGGTAATTAATGCATAATTAGCGGACAGTACTGTAGCATTACTGTTGCAAATTATGGATTAAATAGGCTCGTTAGATTCGTCTCCCGATTTACAGTCTATCCATGTAACTTTTTACCTTTTTCGTCTACATTTAATACTTCATGCATTTAAGATTCTCCTTTGATGTGATGGGTGAAAAAATTTTGGGTGGGATAGAATCTTCAGAAATTGGAAGCACAGAACCCTTTTTCGCCTGTCTTCGCGTGTGGAACATGGTAAATAAAACCGCAGCCAGGAGCAGTGCAGCAACACCACAAACAACTCCTGCAATAACTCGCACAGAACCTCCATTTCCTGGACCGAGGATGAATGTGTAAATAATCGTTTTCTCACACGAATAATTGACATATAGCAATTCTTTAATTTGCAAACTGGATGTGGATGCATAATTAGCACCCAAAATAACAGAAGGTTCACGTGCTGCACAAAAATATAAGGATGTTTTTGAAAGGGGGCACTCTTGTACATATGTAAACTTTTATCTATGATTATTCAACAGGTCTATTTTTAATTTTGTCATGTTCTCTTATGGTAACTCTCTTAGGGGTTGCTTGGTTACCACTTACCAGCCATGATTTGACACGTGCCACAGGCGTGAAATCGCTGCCACACTCTGTAGCGAGAACTGCTTCGTATTTGCTCTCTTTTTTTATGTGGCTAGGTAAAGAACAACCAAGATGTTATGGCGCGGCCACACGCCCACACCCTGTAGCGTGGCAAAATAAAAGAGTTCTGGCAACCAGCCTCTTATCTACAGGCAGAGCCCGTCTCAGGATTGTTTGTTGTTTTCATACAATACAGTTAAAACATAATATATATATATATATATATATATGTTTGGAGCTTTTGCGTTTCTACCCCTATTTCGAAGGTTAATTGTGATTTTACCCTTATTTTTTCAACTTTGCGATTTTACCTCTGTTTTTTGAAACTGAAGATTGAGCTTGCCCCTACTCTGTTAAAAGGATTTAACAGTGTTAACTCTGCTGTGAAAAGGGGCGACCGGCTGTGGCTCTTTGAAGATGATGCCAATACACAATTCTTTCACCAATTCGCTAATGGGAGGAGGAAAAACACCATTGTGTCTGTTGAAACTGACCAAGGGGAGATCAGTACACAAGAAGAAATAATGAAGCATTCTATCTATTTCTATAAAGCTCTTTTTGGTTCTACTGCTCCTTGTGGAATGAAATTAGGGGAGTCCTTCTGGCCAAATGAAGCTAAAGTGGATAGAGGAAGTTAAAGCTGCTATTTTTGATATGACGTCAGACTCGGCTCTAGGGCCAAATGGCTTTAGTTCTGAATTTTTCAAATATTTTTGGCCCTTAATAAAGAAGGATTATTTACAAATGTTTGAGGATTTTCACCAAGGGAGGTTAGACATCAAGAGGCTCAATTTTGGAGTCATCACTTTGATTCCAAAAACCTCATAGGCCAGTTGTATTAAACAGTACATACCAATTTGTTTACTAAATGTAGATTACAAGGGCTTTACTAAAGTGCTCAACAATAGATTTGCTTTGTTGGTGTATTGTTGTAATTAATAAATGTATAAGGACCATTGTGTAAAGTAGATGGAATAAAAGAGAAGAGAAGGGCTATGGGGAAAGTTGACCCAACCAATAATTTATCAACAAATATCGTATTCAGAGCTGACCCTTAGGCGATTCCGGCAATTCGGGCCTGCCACCGCCGCCGGAGGCCGTAGGCACGGCGTGGCCGGCGCATGCGGGGGCCTGCCCGCGGGGCGCGCGGCAGGAGGCGCGCGCGGGCGTGCACAGCCGGAGCCGTACTGCCGCAGGCGTGTGCGGCCGACGCGGCAGGAGCGCGGGTGTGCGAGCGCTCACGGGCGTGTGCGGCCGGCGCGGCAGAAGCGCGGGTACGCGAGCGCTCGCGGGCGAGCGTAAGGCTATATGCAGCGGTCGGCCCTAAACCTGTATAAATTTACCAGATGTATTCACCCTGTAAATAGAAGCCTCCTGCAACAATAGCCTGTAAACACGTCCTGCATTCCCTACGCCTCCTCCTCCCAAGTCCAACCATGCAACCGCATCCTCGTCGTCGCCTCCTCCCCTGCGCCACCGCCCGCCGGCGGCCGGCCTCGCCCCGGCCTCGCCCGCCGGCCAGCCTCGCCTCCCTTCCCCTCCCCTCCAACCCGGCCTCGGCCTCCGTCCTTGTTTGTTCGGCGCCCAGCCCCGGCCCGGCCTCTACCGGCGTGCTCCGCCCCCAGCTCCGGCCCCTGGCCTCGCCGACGAGAAGGGCGAGGCATTCGGCGCCCCCAAGAACACCCACAAGCTGCGGATAGGTCACTCCTCTGTTCTTTTGCAAAAATTTGCTATATTTTACATCCAATTCATCTCTGTTCCAGTTGAGTTGAGTTGCAATTTGAGCTTTTGTAGTTGAGTTCCAATTCATCTCTGTTCCAGTTGAGTTGAGTTCCAATTCGTCACTACTAAATTACAGTTGAGTTGCAATTTGAGCTTTTGCGATTGATTTGCAATTTTGCAGCGAAATAGAACAATATCTCTGCCCCACTCCATTCTGCAGAAAAATAGTATAAAGACTGAAGTGTAATGTACTAGTAATTAGGAAGCCCCATGTTTGTAAAAAGGACTGTAGGTAAGGTAACCACAGTTTGCTTTAGTATTTTATTCATGTCTGTAAAAAGAACTGCAAGTTAAACAGACATGTAGCTTTGATTCATGTTTGCTTTAGTATTTTAATTCCAAAATACTAAATTGGTCATCAGTTTACTTTTTCCATTCAGGGGCACCTCCTTTGACAAAGGAAGATATTCTAACTCATAGAAGTAGCTGTAACTGTTACTGAAGCCGCAGTACATCAGTGCACCAAGGAGGCATGCAACAAAAGGTTCAGAAACTAACAGAAGGTGATAATTGGCACCAATGATTGGTGATACATACACTGAAGCTGGACATCTAGAACTGATGTACTGCTGCATGGTCATGCTTTTCCTGTAAACAAGTAGTGTTTGTATCTGAAATTCTGGACATCCATGCTTTTCCTGTAAAAGAGAAGGAAAGCTGGAAAGGCTGTTAAAAAAAGATTGTTTCTAGTTGAAAAAGATTTTTTCAACTCTGAATGTAGTTCTTGTAAAAGTGATTTTTTTTCAATTCTGAATGTAAGCTGCCCAACCTTCTTGTAATAGATGTACTTTTGCTTCAATAAAGTTCTCTTGCAATAGATATGATCCATTGCTAGATGTATGTCTGAAACCAGGAAGTTATCTGAAAAGGATGAGCTCTTGGTGCTTGCAACTTCAAATTTCTTTCGATATTTCTCAGAAAGTTTCGGGATTTTTTTCAACTCTGAATGTACTTCACAGCTATATCACCATTTTTCTAACTTCTGTAATGGCTTTTAGAAATGGCATCTTCACTATCAGGTTTCTGTCAACTTCAGTATCAAATGGATGCTGACAGAGCACCAAGGTGAAGAGTCGAGATTTGCTAGCACCATTTTCAAGCAGTCACTCACAAAGAATACTTTCCATTATCAAAAATAAAATAGCAGACCTACAGATATACATGTACGACTGCAAGTCACTCACAAATCTGTTCTTTCCATTATCAAAAATAAAATAGCAGATCTACAAAATTGTTCTTTCCATTATCAAAAATAAAGTTTACAGAGCAAGTCCACTGAAGTCAACAGAGAAAGAGGATTCTCATGGCAGGATTCTTCATGATGCCAGACCTGGCACAGCAAGTCCACTGAAGTCCCAGGTTTAGTCCTGGCAATGCCCTGTGGAATACTTCTCTGAGACAAAGCGACAGGGAAATATCACACAGAGAAAAATTTCAGAGGCATCGATATTTCACAGACAAAGCAATATTTCAGAGGCATCAATATTTCAACAACTTGTAGCATCCAGCATCCATACATAGAAATGGTACATAAAACAGTAGCATCCAACATCTATTTTTCAACCAGAGATAGGTTACAATGTGAAAAATCTGCGGCAAGCAAAGCGAGCTGAACTAGCTAAGCTCCAGGTACTCATGGCATTTTGGTGGAGCCTAAGCTAAGGACCAACAGCGGGGAGGAGTTTGCTCTCTCCGAAATGACCGATGATCCATCTCCTCCTCGGTTCCTTTCTTGCATGCAGCAGCTAGTCTCCAGTTGCTGAGCTTGTGCAAGTGCAGCTTCCTATCTGAAGCTGGCGTTGGTAGCAGGTATCGATCAGCATCTGCATCAGCAATGTCTTCCAATTTTTCAACATTATAATCATCCATCCTACATTGTTGGAAAGAAAATAATCAGAGATAGGTTACATGTGAAAAGTCAAGACCTAATACTAATCAGTCATAATATTCAAGCAAACAGATAGGTTACAATGTCTTCCAATTTTTCAACATGAAGCGATGATTAATGTAGACAAACTCAATTTTCCAATAATAGACAACATAGTTAAATGGCATAGCATCCTTCTCATTTACACAAGCTCAACAGTTCTTCCATTGCACAAATTAACATTCTTTCATTTGTCAAATCAGGTCTATGTCTCAACTGTACAAGCAAATAAACATCCAATTATATGTGAACATAATTTTAATGACCCTCTCTAATGGTATGTCAACATCAAGGAAAAGTACCAAACAGCAGTAAAAAAAATGGCACTGGATTTTATTTTATATTAGACAGGGAAAAAGACAAATAAATGGTACTGGACAATCTACACTGATCAAGGGAAGAGCAACACTAACATATGTTGAAGTCAAACCATAGCATTCCCCAGAAGTCAACATCATATCTATAATGGTTTGATAAAGTTTCATTCAGCAGTCTTGGAGTGGTGTTTGCTAAAGCAGGAGCAACCAGATCTCTCTGTTTGCTAAATGCTGAAAATCACTACAATATATATAGCAACCTTCCTAGTACTGGACAAAGAAAGCATCAACTGCAATGCTGCAAATGTCTACAATCACACCGCCGAAATGTTTAGCTAGTCTGATTCGCAAGCAAACGTAAACAAACAAGTCACTGATTGACAAGATGGAGTGTCCGGCCTCGCACTGCAACTAGAAACACGCAAGATGTTAAAACAATCAGTCTTTGTTCTTCCCATGGCCATGGCCATTGCAGCAAAACCCCAATCCCCCAAACGACAGATAGGTGGACGTGACATCACCTTCAAGAAGGGAGGCTTGAGGGGGCGGTTGCAATCAGCGAAGGCGAGGTGGAGTAGCTGCGCGGCGACGTTGATGTCGATCCGCGACGGCTCCACAGCTGGCTCGGCCAGTGGTCCCTCACCGCCGTGGGGTACCACTTCACCCTCCCTGACCGGTTCTTCCTTCACTCCGCCGGAGAAGGGAGCGACGTCGAGGAGGAGGCGGAGCAAGGACCGAAGTGGAAGCCGCCACGGCCCGCGACGCCGCGAGGACCGAGGAGGGAAAGTTGGGAAGGAAGCCGGCGACGTCGCGATGCCGCCCGCCGCCGTGAGATGCAGGACTTCGCGCACGGCCGGGGGAGGATCCGTCGGGTTCTTGTCCGGTAGGGAAGGGGGCGACGGATCTGGGGCACAGAGCCCGCGCGCGCGGAGGACCAGAGGTGGCGGCACGGGACTGGTCGCGTCGTCGGGCAAGGCCGCGGCATGCTCCGAGGCGGCGGAGCAGGGGGAAGAAGAGTCGCGGCGTGCTCCGAGGCGAGGAGGCGCTGGAGGAAGGGTGGTGGCGCTGCGCCGCGCCCATCCAGGACGACGAGACGCACCCCAAATTTGGGGGAAAGATGGGATCGACTGGAGAATAGAGGAGCGGTTACAGGAGACCGCTGCAGCCCTCCAGGAAGAGAAAAACCGGCACATTAGCGGTCCAGGACCGGTTCCAGGAGACCGCTGCAATTAGCCTAAGCGCCGCGGCCAGAGCGGGCGGCGCATGCGAGTGGGTTGCTGCACGTGAAGAAGCTGCAGTGCTGCACGTGAAGCAGTTGTTGGGGAGTTGTATAATTTCTGCATGTGGAAGGAGCTGCAGTGCTGCGCGTGAAGGAGCTGCTGGGGAGTTGCAGTGCTGAATTTGGAGGAGATTTGCAGTGCTGCTGCTTGGAGTTGTGCTTTGCTGCGTGGAGGTTGAGCTGCTGCCTCAGTTGCTGCAGGTGAGAGCACGAGGTTGAGCTGCTGTCTGAGTTGGGTGTGAAGGAAACCACGGCCAACTAGTGAGTTGGTTGTTGCTTGAAGATGACAGAAGGGGGAAGGAAGCCTGATTCGTGTGTATCCGTCTAGGTGGTGGTATGGCGTGTGAAGAAGTTGCAGAGGAGCAGATGGAGGTGTACAAGCAGAAGAAGTTTGAGGAAGCTGCGAGCCTGGAGCAATTGAAGGCCTTGAGTGCTAAGAAGATAGAGATGGAATTGAGGGTGCGATTTTTGAAGGCGGAGATTGAAGCCAGAGTAGAGTCATTGGAGGCGAATTTGGTGGCTGCAGTGGCTGAAAAGGGGGAATTGGAAGCTGAGGTGCTGGTGAAGAAGAGGGAATGTGATTTGGTGAAGGAGAAGGAGGAGATTTCTGTCACCACCCCAGCTGATCCTGCAGCTGTCATCGTTCAATTCGGTAACAACGCCAACTACGCCCGCATGGGCGAAGGTACTAAGGCACATGCACTTGCATCCGCATATAGCCATCACATATATTGGATCATGGATTCAGGAGCATCCAAGCATGGCACATGCACGTGACTCCTGAGTTTGTTCCAAGTGAGGGGATGGAAAACCGGTAGAGGAATGGCTAGGACTCTAACAATTGAGGAGTACAAGACAGCAATGATTTATATATTCACAAACTTGACAGAAATGGATGAATATGTGCAGTAAGTACACTAAATTTGATAAATCAACACATTCCCATTAAACTGTGTTGTGATTCTTTATTTTCTGCTTAATTCTGTAGAAAATTTCAACAAGAACAATGGAGGCGTCCAAGACCACCAAATCAGAAACAACTAGATAATTTAAGGATGAATGGAGCCGGCAATGGCAAACCAGACTTCCTGGATTGGTTTAGGAACTTGGTACTGATTTACTTTTCTAATTTCTAGTAAACAACTGTAAACATTATTCTGGATTCTTAATTTCACTGCAATTGTAACTTCAACATTGCAGTGTGACAAGGATGCAAGTGTACCTAGTGAATTGCGTCGTTTATCACGTGGAAATGGGCTCAAAGTCAAGTCATATGATATTTATGAAGTTAATGGTTATAGATTTCGATCTGAAAAGTATGAAAAATCTAGAGGAACCTTAACAACTACCAACACGGGGGTGCTTGCTGTGGGCGTTGATGATAGCACCGGCAATGAGCTTGAGTACTACGGAATCATCAAGGACACTTGGAAAGGTTTGGTTTAGTTGAAGTTGCCCATGCATCATGTAATCCAGCAAATGAGCCTTTTGTGCTTGCTAGCCAGGTGAAGCTGGTGTACTATCTTCCATATGCATGTAAGTCTGATCAGAGCCTTAATGCATGGTGGATTGCGTACAAGGTCAGCCCCCTTGGAAGCTTGTCCATTCCATCAATGGATGATTACATGGATGAAAATCCACCATGCGTAGATGCCTTCCAAGAAGATGGTTTGGAGGGTGAATTCACCATAGACATTGGACTAGGTTTAGATGATCTCACAATTGATAATGGCTTCGATGAGGTTGTTGATCCACAAGAATTGTCTCTGCTGATCAAACTACGAGATGGTGTGAGTGTAGAGAATGAACCAACAGTAGAAGCAAATGAATCTGATACAGAATCATTGCATGATATCACAGCAGAGGAATACGATGATCCTGATGACTTTTAATTAGGTAGCTGGCTACATATGCTTTATGAGCACTTGTTTATTTCTTATGTTGGATAACCATTCACTTTATTTTTTTATTACATGGATAATGCTTTCCCCAATTACTGATGCAAAACTATATCTATTGTTTTCAGGGATGACAATCTCACACCCATTGACACGTAGTCGGTCATCAAGCAGTTCTACAGGAAGGCAGATCACAGTTCCAAGTAACATTGAATCTGTTGATGATGCTCCTGGAAGTGCAGAAGTAGCATTCTTCTTGCGAGGCAGTTCAGATATTCCCCCTATTATCCACAATGAGCAAGATCGTCCACTGCTTATTGTTGCAGCAGGAAA
Organism: Urochloa ruziziensis; assembly: GCA_015476505.1. Lineage (NCBI taxonomy): Eukaryota > Viridiplantae > Streptophyta > Magnoliopsida > Poales > Poaceae > Urochloa > Urochloa ruziziensis. Next base: position 1,752,350 of record CM027124.1, on the reverse strand, counting down.
AGGGTGAGTTTTCCCTATATACGTTGTGACTTTCATGCAAGCAAGTCAACATTCATGTGAAGTGAATTTATTGAAATGCTCCTTTAAATTTTCAGGTGATGGACTGAACACCCAAAACTAGGAGGGGGGAGGACTCCTTCAAGTGTGCTAACATGTCTTCTGAAGAAGTGTCATCCTGGTTTGGTTGAGTATAGAGGCAAAGATGTGGTGGCATCAACATGGAAACATTACCAAGCCGCAACGGACACAAATGGGAGATCCTTGGCTGATGTTGTTGAAGAAGGCTTCTGGGTAATTCCTAGGCTAGGATTTTGCTGTCCTCCATCAGTTTTGAATCTACCTAGCTGGTATTGATAATGAATATTTTTGCAGCAAAGGTTCAGATTTGACCCAGCTGAAGAAAATAAGGCTAGAGCAAATGTTGCTCAGTCTTGCTCGACGCTCCTAGGAAGCATCATGTACTATGCAAGAATCAAAGCTACAATGGATCATTTCCGCACAAAGAAGGGAAGAAAAATATGTGACAAGATTGCTGGACAGTTCTATTTGACGAAGGAGGAGTACATTGCCGAACGTCAAATGTGGTGCAAGCAAGATTGTTGGAATGCTATGGCTGCAGAATGGAGCCATCCTGATTTCCAGAAAAAGTCCATGAGAAACGGTGCTAATCGCTACAGCCCTAAGTTCAAGCCTCACAAAGGAGGATCAAACTCTATTGCAACTATAGTTCAAAAGCTGGTTAGTTTTTCCTGTACTGCGTTTATTTCAAATATTCTATTGCAACAATACCCAAGTAACATGTGATTCTTTCATGTAGTCCAAGAAATTAGGAAGAGAAGTATCTGAGGTTGAAGTTTGGATGCACACTCATAGAGGTTCAGATCTTGAGGATGTTAATACACTAAACACAGAAGAAGCTACTGTATGCCTGGTAAGTGTATGAGTGATAAAGTGCCTTTTTTTGTTTTACATTCATAAAATTATTCATAGTACTGCATGTGTGGTAAATGTGATAGTACTAGTACCATGTTTCTCTTGTTCTGTTTTTCGCTTTGGTTGAGTGCTTATTGTCCTATTTTCTTCTATCCAATGACATTCTAGCATATTGTACATTTTGCAAATGTTTACACATTTATTTTTCTGAGACAGGAGAAATACAAAGAGAAGGCAATGGAGTTAAATGGACCAGATTTTGATTGGCTTCACTCTCCAGTAGATGTCAGAGCTCTTTATCAATGCTCTTGTGGTCGTTCACATGGCAAATGGGCTCTATTTAATAGGATCGTTGATGATAGAGAAGTTCTCCCTGAGTTGAAGAGAAGTCGTGCCTCTTCAATGGCTGCCAAGCGTCAACGCCAACTAGAAGAGGAACGTGCAAAGAGGAAGCTCATGAGGGTCGTTTGGCTAAGGAATATGCCCAGAAGATGTCTGACTGGGGTGAAATTGTTATGAGCCAGATGCAAAAGTTTATGGAGGTGAGATATGGTTATGTGCTTTGTTTCTTGAACTACTGATTGTCTAATCACATGTCTTCCATTTTCCATGGTGAAATATTTGTGTTTTTTATGTGTTTCATATGTTCTCCAATTGTAGAGTCTGGCTGTGCACACTGGGATGCCTGCTGCTTCAGTTCCTAACCTTCCTCTCCCACCTCCGCCTCCAGGATTTTGTGTTTCAACATCTCAAACTCAGTCTCTTGAAAATGTATGTATATTGATTGCAATTTCCATCTCTCTCACTCTCTAGATCAGAATGGAGTTTCTTGAGCTGCATGTGACATTCTCAAAAGTAAAGTTTCTTTCTTGCTGCTAGGAGAAAAAAGTTGTTCTTCGATGCATAGTGAATAATTCCTGAAAATAGATATATATACATGCTGCAGTTTGATAGTAGCTGAATCAGTTTGTTTTTCTAAATATTCCACATGTTCATTTGAATAGGCTGCTACGTCTGGATCTGCAGTTCGAGAGGAAACTCCAGATGAAACACTTAGCAGGATTGCTAATGGAGTATTTCTGGGCCATGTTAATGCAACTAGTGGCGGCGGCAATTACTCTCCTCCGAATGATGATTTCCCATTGTACTGATGTCACTGTGTGGGGGGTGATTCTTTTGGAACTATGTTGATGTAGCTTAGATGTGTCTGGGAGGGGCAATTGCTTCCTGCTCATTTTGCTTAAGCAAGCAATTTGTGTCATTGGACCGTGAACTAGTAACAGGCTTACCCCAGTGTTTATATCACCTATATAGGAGCAGCATGCAATGGTGATTCGTTTGGAACCGTGTTGTCTGTAGGTGTAGCTTATGACCAAACATTTGTTTGCTTCTACTGTTGTGACAAAATTTGGATCAATGAATGCCCATGTATGAAATCGATGCTTATTACTATTCATGTTTGAAATTTGAATTTGTGTTTGAAAATTTGAATTTCTATCAAATTTGTATTTGAATTTAAATTGGTGCACCTATAAATTTAAAATTTGAATGTTTAAAAATAGGGCTGCAATGTATCATGTCAGGACGTTACCTACAAAACAAAACTCCTAGGGAAACCACCTTTACATGTAGGACACAGCTCTACCATGTCATCAGGTTTCCCTACGAGTTAGTTTCCTAGGGAAACATCAATTCCCTACCCTTTTTAGCTGGCACCGTAGGGCACTTCCTCCTTTCCCGTCGACTTGGTCCCTAGGAATCTTTCCCTACGAATGGTTTGTAGGGAACCTGTTTCCCTACTGTTTTCCTCTCTTTCCCTAGGAATTTAAACTCTAGGGAACCCGGGGAGTTCTAGTAGTGTGAGCTTTAGCTTTTGCCTAGTTTAGGCTTCAGAGTCCGTTTGAACTTCTTCTTTTTTTCTTAAGTCTCTGTTGCTTCTCCCTGTAATTTGAGCTTTTGTGTAAACTGGTAATCCCAGTTTTTACATGGTTGTACCCGAATTATTGCTTTCAATAAAAGCAGAGCTTGTTCTCCTTCAAAAAAAAAAAAATCCAAGAGGCTCCCAGACCCACGCTCATCTCAGGAACATGCTTTCGCCACATTTAAATGGTCCCATCTAAAAAAATCTCCTGATCGAAATGAATTATATGACGGAAGCCTGACAATTTGACAACATGCTGGTTGAGCGATGACGACTAGTCGGAAGAACTGAAAAAAAAAAAGAATAAATTTAAGCCCGCCAACGTCCCATTTGCTAGATCAAACTAGCTAGAGGACATGAGAGGTAACTCCTCTCGTTCTTGGCAATATTGGACTTGGAGTTGGAGGCGGCCACAGCGATGACTGATGAGATCCACCACAGGTGTCGGCAGATGCTTGGAGCACGGCACTTCACAGGTATAGCTATTCCTCCGGCTGCCCCACGAATTATAGTCACTCGATGTGGTGATAGAACTCGAGCAGCTAAGACAGTGCAGTAGTGGAATCCTGAAGTAAAGGAATAGTCAAGTCTTCGACTCGACGCTAGCGCCGGGCCACCAGGCATCCGATAGCAAACTGGATCACTACATCTTATCTTACTATTATTAATTGGAAGCTCCTTTCAAGGCCTTCACGTGAAACCATCTAGAATTCAAAGTGAACACTTTAGAAAAAGAGAAAAAAATAACACGTGAAGCCATAAGTGAACACTCGAAAAAAGACAGTAAAATTACCTTATGCCATTATCATCCGATTTCTCGGAATGGACGGCTCTCATTATTCACAAGCATTCTAAAATTTCTCTTATTAGAAATAAATATGATGTCCGCCCACCTATAATATTCATAGTTTCCACGATGTGTCCAATACACATGACCTTCTTAAGCCCTACCGTCTCCTTGACGATCACGAAAGCAGCGGCAGCCCATAGGAGTGATTCATGTGGCCTTTTGAGGCCTGCACGTGAAGCCACTTAGGATCTAAGGTGAACATTCTAAAAAAAGAGAAAGAAAATAAATGAACTTTCACGTGAAGGCACCTAAGATCCAAGGTGGACACTCTACAAAAAAGACAGTAAAATTACCCACCTTTACCATTATAAATAATTAATTAAAATAACCCGCTACGTCTAGGTCTGATTACCTACATCTGCCATTATAAAATTAATCTACTCGAAACTATCCATCTGTCCTGTTGCTAGAAATAAATATGATGTCCGTCCGCCTATAATATTTATATAGTTCCCACAATGTCTCCGATGCACATGACCTTAAACCCTACCGTCTCCTCAATGATCACGAAAGCAGCGGCAGCCCATAGGAGTGATTCACATGGCTGCCAAAGGCTAAGCACATAAAACTAATTTGATTACACCAAGATATCAAGTTTTTATGCCCTACGATGATAGATCTTGATGGGCATAGATGCTGGAAATGCAGTTGATGTAGTTAAGTTCTCAAAATAAAGGAAAAGCTAAAGATCGTCCGGATGAAATAGACGTCCTCCTCACCCGCCGCCCTTTCTTCTCCACCTCTGCTAGATTAGGGGCCAACTCCGGCGACCAGATTAGGGCCAACTCCGACGAGATTAGGCTTCGGGGTTAGGGTGTATGGGTTGCCGGGCGGCGGGTGCTCATTGTTGTCCTTAGAGGGAGGGCCGGCGGCGGCAGGCCGGCCCGGCGGAGGAGGTGGGCGCAGGGACGGCGAGGCATGGCGGCGGGGGAGGGCGGTTGGGCCGGTGCTGGAGCGGGGGATGGCAATGACCGGAGTTGACGGCGGTGACCGGAGGCGGCGGCGGTGGGACGCTGCAGCGGGAGGGGTAGGACGCGGCCGGCGAGGAGCTCCGCCGGACCCTAGTCCGCCTGCACCGAAGGGGTGGGGAGGGTCTAGGTGGCAGGCGGCGGACCAGGGGCGGCGGCGTCAGGGGCAGTCTGCGGAAAAGCTATATACCGCATATGCGGCGGGATGACCATCCCCGCACGCGCTCCCACGCCTGCATGCATACTCTCTTTTTGCGCTCCGCTCACGGCGCACCCACCCGCATGCATGTTGCTGACGCATGTTTTTTTTAAGAAACTGATGATGCATGTATGTATCGAATTCCGTGCCAATGAATGTTTCACACGAAAAAATTCATGTGTTCTAAATTAAATGTCCAAATCAAATTCCGATTGTACCATTGTATTTGTTACCATAAGATCTTCAAAACTAGACCGCACTTAGTTATATTTGGATGTTTTATATATTAGAACATTTTTTGTTGGAGTTGGAACATTTTATTGCGAAGTTGGAACATCTATTCTATTGTAACAGTCAATTTGTTCCAACTTTTAACAGAATCGTTCCATCTTCGTAAAAATATGTTCCAAAAAAAATTTAATCAAAACATAACCAAGTGTGGTCTAATTTGATAGATCTCGTCATAAAAAATGTAATGGTGCAATCGGAATTTAATTTGGTTACTCAGTTTATGAGATAATTTGGTTACTCAGTTTATGAGATACGATTGTTTTTCTAAATCTCCTTTCGGTGGGCCCGGGCATGTGGAGCAGCGCGGGAGATAGGGATGGCGACTGTGTTGGGCAGGTCTACATGTCATCGGGGGGTGTGCGTGGACTGCTGGCGCACCGCATGTGCGCCAGCTAGTCACTCCCGGCAGTCTGGCGTATTAGAGAAGAAGGAAGGGGGGAGATGATGAGATGACAGCTAGGTCTGAGCCGTTGCTTTTAGATCTGATGGTGCAAAACGTTGGGTGAGGATGGCCTCTATTTCTCCTGGGTGACCCATACAAAGTAAAAAAAAAAAAATCATTATGGCCTCTCATCTGTACCGATGGTGCCTCGCGAGGGGCGTGCTGGCGAAATTGCTATCATCCGCACATGCGGCACCACAGCACCCACCACACACCCTCCTTTTCTTTGACTTACATGTGGACCCCGCGCTCCCGCATGCACGCACTGTTCTTCTTCCCCGAAGCTTCATCCGCCGCCGCTTCCTCTCTCTCCCTCCTCCGCAGTCCGCGGTCCTCCTCCTTCGCCGTCCTCAACTGCGACGCTGAGGGGATGGGTTAGGGTTCCGGCGGGGCGGTCGACGGGGTGGGCGGTGGGTGGGGCGGCCGGCGGCGAGGTCGCCGGCGGCCGGGGGAGGTGGTCGAGGCGGCGGCCTTTATTGTCCGGGGTTGCCGGGAAGGGGCGGGGCTCCAGTCACCTCCGGATCTAGAGGGAAGGCCGGGGCGGCGGTTCGGCCGGCGGCGAGGGCGCGGCGGCGCGGGAGCGCCACCGGCCGAGCGGGGCTGGACAACCGGTGGGCCGGTCCCGGCGGCGGGGGAGTGGTGAGGGAGGGGTTAGGAAGGGCGGGGGAGCAGACGGGGGCGGATCGGCGACGGCGGCAACCGCCGGTCGCGGGCTGCAGGAGGAGGGAGGCGGGGGTGTGCGTCGGTGGGGCTCCCACCACAGATGCGGCGGCGAGTCGCTCCCGCGTGCTGGTGCTGGACGGCCAGGTCCGCATGACAAGGTCCTTGGCTCTAGCTCATCGCCCGCTAGAGCCCGATTGACGAGGCCTCATCGCCTGCGCGAGGCACGCCCGCACGACGGGGCCTTGCTGCCCACACTGGTGTCTGTGGAGCAGACCACCCACCCGATGGGGTCACGCGCGATGGGGCCTCACCGCCCATGCGAGAGGGACGCGACGCGCTCTTCCGCCAGCGCAGGATCGACCCAGCAGCAGCAAGAAAAGAACAGCAGTAGGAGGCCAGCGGCGGCGCATGGACAGATGAGGCGCAGAGGAAAGATAAAGAGCCGAGCTGAGCCAGATGACGCGCGGCCACCCGCGCTAGGGGAGCGGCGCGCTCCCCCGAGCGCCAGCGGTGGAGAAGATAGATGTAGTATATGATAACTGAGGGGTAAAATCGTCTAAAGACTAGAAAACACGTCCGTTTTAATGTCGTCACCGTGCCTTCCTGGACAAAAACTAACAGCAATGGGACATAGGGGATAGAAAATTGTAAAGTGACATTGAAACTTGAAAGGATGATCTAATTTTCAATGGCATAGAGGCATAGAAGGGATGAACTATATTTTGCAATAGCATATAGGGAATTCACTCAACCTGCAATGTGAGGCCTTGATTCAAACCCCGCTAGTTGACCGTAGCAATCCATCCCAAGAGGCCAAGGTCAGCAATAAAAAATACTGGAGATGGACCTTTGTGTAGCATAGGCCCGATCAGCACGGGTTGATTGTGAGAGGGTTAGGCACCCTGAGAGCCGGAAGCTCTATTTGATATATTTATTCATTTATGTGCATTTTCTCGGGACATGATCCGTGTGGCGGATGTTAGTGGACCCTGTTTAGACCCAGTGATATCCGTGGATAGACCTAGAGAATGTTGTCTAAAGATAGACGTGAAATGGCATGGATCTCGTAGCTCAGTACCGCCTAAGCGTGAGGTATGGACTGATCGAACGTATGTGGAACGTGTATACCTCTGCGCAGAGTATAATCTATTCGAATAGCTGAGGCTCATGGTGAAAAGCCCACTAAGTCAAAGCCCCCAAGATTAGTATTTTTGAACTCTTTGGAAAATGGATAGTTTTTGAAAAAGATTGAAGAAAGACCGATGGGTCAGAAATCCAGATTAAAACTTGGGGACTGGCAGGGAAGTACATTCCCTCAAGGACCACCACTCTTATTATATTAAATTACTATTTTCAAGAGAATCCTTTAGAAACCCTCACCTTTTAATTTACCCTGCATATGTGAGATGCTCTAGACATGGGATTTTATCTTTAAAACCATACTCCTTGTCCATAGCCTAAATGCATATAATTACTTAGTAATTGTTGGAACTTGCTGAGTACCAACCATAAGTGTACTCAGCCTTGCTTCCATTATACAGATATAGAAGATATGGTTCGCTAGTTCATTTTCTGCCTGTGGGAAGGGCGAGAGCGCCACCTTCCGTATTTAAAGGTGAGAACCTATTTTATGTTAAATGTCTTTTATTGCTTTTTGGATGCTAATCTATGATGAAGACTGTATCAGCTACTGATTTAGAGACTAATACAGGTAATCAATGGGATTTTTTAAGGAGATCTCCACAATTTTACATAACCATCCTTTTTTTTAGATAAGAACATAACCATCCTTTGCTCGAGACTTTTACTCATAGAATATGTTTTCTCTAGTGGTAAAAACAAAGCCAATTCAATTTGGATTCCTATCTCTAGGTTATGTTATTCGTTTCGTCAGCCCCCGAGCCACCTTCGTAGCTTCGTAGACCTTTGACTCGCAGTCAGCCCTCGCCGATATCTCCATCTCGGTGCCAGAAACGCTTCCATATTGTCTCAGGTTCCATACTTCCATGGCTTAGCCGTCGCCGCGATCTGGAATAAAAGTTGTAGAATTTGGGACTAGTTTTGTTGTGATAACTGATGGCCGACTATATACGCATTATTGCATTCCTTATGATGCAGCGACGAGAAGATGACGTGGCCGGTGGTGTCCGGTGTCCCAGCGGTAGCGTTCAGTCCACGAAGACTTACCTATTATTCCTTCCGTTTCAACAACGAGCCTTCTATATATGTCCTTTGCTGCCTTTCTCTATCTGCGATGGTGGTCCACATGGACCTAGGGCCCTATGTGCAATGCCATGCTCCGTGCATCTGCCATCGCCTATCGTGCCCCCATCTGAGTCCGATGGCACGAGCTGCATATGCCAAGCACAACAGCCGCCTAAGGGCGTCTCGAGTAAGCCTCTCGTTGGGGAGGGTATGGATGTACCCGCACATATCCATGTCTATACCCAGAAATCATTTACCCATCGTCACCCTTCCGTGTTTATCCAAATTCGTTTTCCCCGCACCTGTGGACATCATTTGGATAAAGTAGTGGATAATTGGACATCGAGGACAGGGGGTGCTGCTCGCTCGCCAGCCACGAGACCACACTGTTAGCTCGCTCGCTTGTCACCCACAACGCCATTCATGCTCGGAGATGGCAGGGTCGCAAAGCTACAGAATACATCAATCGGTCCTCAAGGACAAAGTAAAACAACTTGTCTATAACAAAGCTAAAAAATAGAAAAATTCAGACAAAGGTTTAATTTATAGAATTTTGCGCCACTGACATACATAGCTAATTCAGTAGTAGTCCCTTTCCAATAAATACATTGCATTATCCCAAGGGGAAAAAAGTGTTGCTGATAGTACAGGGAAACAAGCTCCTTCCCCGTCACATCTTTGACTCAGCTTGTATGTGGATTTACTGTTGGTGATGACAGAGATCCAGCAGGAAAAATGCCTTCAGTTGTCATCCTTGACTCAACTGTTACAATTAAAATATTAGCAAGTTGATCAAAACACAACATTATCATTTCAATCAATAGCAGTAAATAACAGTAAACTACTTTGAGTGAAACTGTATACCTGGGATGGCGTCTCATAACCAATCTTGGGCGCAAATTAATGCCTCGACAGTTTCTGGAAGCAAGCTACAACGGTTTTCGTCAAGAACCAATCCTGCTAAGCTAAAAGCAGGTTCTGAAGCGACAGTAGACACCGGAACACTTAGGATGTCACATGCCATGAGAGACATAATTGGATATTTTGGACCATGTAACTTCCACCACGCAATGATGTCAAAATTATCCATTTCAGGGTGAGAAGGGCCATCAAGATACACTTCCAATTCTGAGCTCTTGTGTTGACTTGAATAACTCTCCTGAATAAACCTTGACAAGCCTTGTCTAGTAGCAGATAAGCTCATAGAGGATTCTACAGAATCAACTTCCACATCAAAATTTCTGGGTGGGTTGACAGTAGGTGAAGAATTTGTTGTTGCTTGAGCTTGACTTGCATACTCACCAAACAAGTCAGCCAAGCTTTTCTTAATAGCTTCGACCTTCACCTCGGCAAGAAACTCACCATACAGTAATCTATAGAAATATTCAACGGACTTCAGTTTGTACCGAGGGTCTAGAATGGTGGCAAATGTTAATAGCTTATTGGCGATTCCCCAGTATTTCTCAAACTTTTCTAGCATTGGCTTTGCAATGGCAGCAATAAAGCTATGCTCACTGCGCTCCCATTTCCTCAAAAGAAGATAAATACTACAAAAATCATTGAAATAAAGACTTCCAGTTGGGTATTTTGTGCCAGAAACCCTCTTTGTGACATCATAGAAGACCTTTAAGCACTCTCTCACAATACTTACATTTTTCCAATCATCATCAGAAGGTGCTAACTTGTATGAGCTATCACGTTCTTGCATGCGTGTAAAGGCTTCACGGAATTTTTGGGCAGTTTCAAGCATCTTGTAGGTTGAGTTCCATCTTGTTGGAGTGTCAGACACAAGTGATAAATTTGGTGCATTGACTTGGTCTGCATACAACCTGAATTTTTCCTTTCTTAAAGTGGAACCCTTCACATACTTGACAGTCTCACGCACATTCTTTATGACACTTTGAATGGACTTCAAACCATCTTGGACAATTAAATTCAAGATGTGTGCAGCACAACGGACATGAAAAAGATCTCCGTTTAGGTGCAGGACTTTCTTGGGCAAAAGAGCATCTAAGAGATGTCGGATCACAACATCATTGACACTGCTATTATCAAGAACAAAGGAAAATAGCTTTCTGTCCAGATTCCAATCATATAACCTCTTAATAAGCTCCTGACCAACATTCTCACCGTTATGTGGCCCCTCAATATGTACAAATCCAATTATCTTTTTGTGAAGTTTCCAATCAGCATAAATGTAATGAGCGGTCATGCTCATATAGCATGACATTTCAGTTGCTGTCCACAAATCTGAAGTTATGCTGATCCGTCTTGCATTTTAATTGAGCATTCCATACAACTTACTCTTTTCCGACTCATAAAGCTTAAGACAGTCTCCTGTGACACTAGTTCTGTGACCTAGTCTGAAGAAGGGTTGTAAGCGGGTAATGAAGACTCTCGTATAATAATGTTCACACATATTAAATGGGTAATTGTGGCAAACAATCATACGAGAGAAGTCCTCACGACTTTGCTCTTGCTCAAACTTTGGAATATCTGCTTTCGGAGTACCACCAGTCCTTCTTCTCTTCGAAGAGCGAACCACAGTACAGGCCATAAGGTGGTATTGCAAGTGACTGGTTCCCATTTTTCTTCCAGCCACCAACTCATTTTTGCAATGCTTGCATATAGCCTTCACAGAACCATCCACTAACTCGAGAGTGTATTCTTGCCAAACTTTTGACCTCAGCTTCTTGTTAAGGAGCCATTTTTCTGCGCTACTTTCCTCATCTAGGACAATTAACCTATCCTACACAAAGAAAAACAGTAGTCCAACAATAATTAATTACAAGTAACATACACAAAGAAAAAACAGTACTAAAACAATAGTTAATTACAAGTCAATGAAACATAAAAACTTACTCAGTATCATGGCTTTCTTCAGATTGTTCAGTAGTTTGAACTTGATCTGAGGTTTCAGTGAAGCCAAGTGTTCCAGATGTACTCATAGCACTGCTTGGACCCATATTCCCCTGATAGTCTTGTATCCTATCATTGTTTGGACCAAAAAAGAAAGACTATTAGACAACCATGACAACAATGTTTTATTTCTAAAGCGTCAATCAAAGCAAAGCACACCAACCATTATATAAAACACACGACATGCTAAAGTTCTAACCAATTGCATTAGTGGTGAAAGTTTCAAGGATGACCAGTTTCACGACCAAGGCAGGTCACTCACCATTTCAGCATTCAGAAACTATTTCGAGACTGCTGTCGTCCTCACCCCTCCAAAAGAAATCTCCCTCAGCCCTTCAGAAACCAAATCTAGCAAAGAAATCGCCCTCAGCCCCTTAGAACCAAAATCTAGCGCTAGAAATCACAATAGACTGCTAGAATATACAAAATCCACAAAGGGATTTGTTGGATTCAGCGGATTTCATCTAGGGATATATAGGGAGATGAGCTGCATGGATTATTGTGACCAGATCGAGATGTACATACCCTTCAGGATCCGCTTCAAGGCCGGGGAGGGCGCGGCGAGTCCTCCTCATTGCTGATAACTTGCTCTCCTCGCCGGCGTCTCATCGTCTCGCCAGCTTCGCCGCCTCCAGAACGAGCGTGAGTTGGGGATGGATCTGAGAAGTGGATAAATGGGGATTGCCCTCCCCATACCCTTAAGTCATCGGGTAATACCCACACCCTACCCTTTCTGAACAGGTACGCAAAGTTTCGCCCATACCCTACACATTTGACGCGGGTACGGGTTTGGGGTGTGGATGTGAATATTCAGCGACAGGCTTAGTCTCGAGCGGTCCTAGCCAGTACCGACGTCGCCGGGTCAAAAACAAATCGGCACAGTAATAGGGGCTTCAAGAACTGTATCTGTGAGAGGCACATGTGTCGGGTTTCGTTCGCGCTACCCTTTTTTCTCCGCGCCAGCAAACTCTGTTTTGCACTGTTTATAGAGTATAAACTAATATTTTTGCTGATGACGTCGCAATCCGCTGGAGCTGCCCTAAGAATGGGCCCGGAGGCATAGCAGTTTCCATTTTACAGATATTTGAGAGTGACATCAGTTCACGAGAAGCGACTGGTAGTCGTCCACAATTACTGCCCAAAGCTTACCGTTTAGAGTATTTAAATAATACAGATTTTTATTTTTTTAAAAAATTAAAGATATTTTCCCCCAAATATTCAAAACCTTTTTATAAATAAATTTTGCATAAAAACACCAACATATATGTTGCATTTGAATGCTCTAGCTTCCCTTCCCAAACCCCTTCACCATCAAATCCTTTAAAAACTTCTAGAAATAATTTTTCCGTAATATCTCTTTATCTTGAAAACTTAGGATTAATATTCAAACCTAAATTAAATACTAATTTCATCCACACCCCATTCCTCTGAAAATCCTAGTCCAAAAGACCAGCTTAAATATTTCTAAATCTCATTTTTAAATCTCATCCAAGCCACCCTCCAAAATCCCCTTGACTTGGAAACCTATTTTAAATTTGGGCTTAAAACCTCATTCAGATGAAGAGACTCTGCAGCAGGGTTGCTATACCTTCATTTTAGCCCAGCCCCTCTCCTTCGGCCCATTCCCACATCCGTCCCGTCCTTTTCAGCCTGCCCCACCCCACGCGCGCACGCTGGCCCGATCCGATGCGCTCGTGGCTCAGTACCCTGTTCGCTCGACTCGTACCGCACGCAAGCGCCCCGGCCTGCTCTCGCAACCCGGTGGACTGCGCAGCCAGTGCCGTGCGCGGCAGGTCGCAATCCCCCCTACTGCCACGGTAAAGTCCGCCTCACTGCGTGCACACTCCCCCTCACTTGTCTCAGCCCCCTTCGTCGCCCTTATCTCCGCCCAGGCCATGAAAGCCGCCACAATGCCACCCACCGCCGAGGTCATGCAGCCCCACTCGCACAACCTTATCTGCCTGCCACCCTCTCCACCGCCAGGCCACCTCATCCCATAGAGAAAAGGTACTAAAACAACTATTCAAACTTGTACACATAACATTCCGAGATAATTTGACACTAGAATGCAATCAAATTACTTGTGCTTATTTTAGTTGTCGTACGAATAAATAATAAATTAATTTGTTACAGCATAAAGCATTTCATGATTGCTATACCAATATTAGAAAATTGAGGGTAGCTCTAACATCACATCTTATTTAGAGTACTCTTATTTAAAAATAAAACTTCTATATATGAATCAGAGATTAGCTAAACTTGTCAAACTTGATTAAACAAAGCATCATCATTCTAATTTGTACCATCATGGATATTTCTAACAATAGGAGCAGAACATATTTAACTTTACCTAAAAAGACAAGTTATGGCTCACATGAGCATAATTAATTTTACTAGCCTACTTGCAAGTGAATCCCAACAAACAAGCCCAATGCCATCCTACATGTAATTCTTGCGAGATCCCAGAAGTTAACCCTCCTTTACCGATGCTATAAGGTTCTGCTAGCCGTGCTGCCACTGTTGTAAAGAGGAACGTGATGGGCTGCCAGCAAACTTGCTGCTGTCGAACCAGAGAAAAATGACTGGGCCGGAAGAGTCCTATTCATAGGTGCTCGACAACTAGAGCATGGTAATTGAGATATTTTCGCATCATGCTGCGATCCATGTCGAGGGGGGATTTAAATATGACCATGTAGACGACAAACGTGAATGTAGTAGTGTTCGGGAGAGTTGGCAAATGGGAAGAACATGGACAACGTTTCCCCGTAGCAGCTAGGCACCCATGTTGCCAGCCTGTGCGTTCAGATGAGCTACTTTTCAGAATTTTGTCTGCTTTCGTATGATTCCGTATGCTCCAAACCGATAAACAAACTAAACCCTCTTGACGCCAGCCAGCGAGATGAACCGCGCCCAGCTAACAATGAACTCAATCGTGCGATGCTGGCATGTTCATGTGCCATAAGCTCTATTTTTCCTCTTCGAACTCTAGCCTATGCTCTAGATCTGCCCGGTCCTCGTTCGCAACCAGTGGAGAGAAGCATACTGCAACTGTCCACAACGTCAACTACACACAGAAACCACGAATTGCATGCAGAATAGTTCAAAACCCCTTGGATCTAAATGGAGACACAATTTAATTTCAATTTTGATTGAAGCAAAATGTCATCTCTGCCTTTCATTATTAGAAAATAAGTTTTTATTAACAACGACAACAACACAGGCCAAATATTGTGACATCGACACCCCATACAGAAAGAGAGGCACTTACACCATGCAAAAATTGATTTGTGCTGATGGCTAAATTAGGTTTGTGCTAACGGACTACACGCTCGCCAGCAATCTAGAATTATCAAAAGTGGGCATCTGTGCTGGCGGAAGGGGTACCGGGCATCTGTGCTAGCGGGCGTCTTAAGGACCCGCCACCACATATAGGCATCTATGCTAACGGGCACTTAAGACGCTCGCCAGCAGAAATACTTTGCCCATTTGAATTTCTTGTTGTTCCCGTTGCAAGATTAAATATGTATCTCCAACCAAATATAATCACACAACAAATTAAAACATGAGCAATAAATAAGTTCTCATAGTAGTAAACATTCCACCGTAGGTAGCAATATTACACAAATACATATTATTCAAAGACAAATAAACATTGAAAGATAAATGTTCTTTGCTGTGCTAAGATGTTGTCCAGTTGCGAAGAGACTTACACTCGTCCATCGCCAACACACCATCAGATACGTCTTTGTTGTCTAGCTTATTTTTGTTGAGGTCTATGGTAAGCATCTGAAACAAAAAAGAGTAACATGTATTATCTTTATGTGTCATGGACAATCATGGAGTTAGTATATAGTAGTACATAATGACTAATATCTTCGGGTCCGTCTGGTACCTCCCATTATTCTTAAGGAACTCGCACACGTAACATCCATATAGCACGGAGCCAGAAGTTTGTCTTTGGCACATTGAAAGAGAAATAAAATAAGATGATATAGCAATGAGTAATTATTACGAGGAGCGTGTAATTATGTAACCAATGAAGATGAAGTGTTTATGGCTTTTACATAGAAACAATATCTTATTTTCATAACTTCCGCCCTATTTGGATTGTGTGGCGTCTTATGTTAAGCTTGTATGCACTTTAAAGTAAGAATGCAAAAGGTAAGTAATACAACTTAGGAACGTAGAATGACAACATATATATGCATGTGATTGAATGTAAAGGAATGTCTTACTTTTGTATAATGTTTATAAACTCCTTGTATCCTTCTTTGTCATAGTCGGCTGAGTCATGGACCACTGCTTCTCTATGCTTGGGCATAATCACTATACAAATACAATGGTTGATGCATGATAATAACATAATTTGTATGTCACGTCGACATTAATTAGCATCTAGTATATAGCAATTAAATAAACTTACTCAAAACCGCATGAGGCCATGATATAATCCTTGTTAGCCTTTTTCGCATCAAACGAGCTACGTAGGTGGACACCTCTGTGCATTTGCACTTTGTGCACTTTCTCTTTGATGTCATCTTTTCTCCGCTTGTGTAGTTGATGCTTCTAGTTGTTCTTTTGTCGCACCGGTCGATTTGAAATTGTGTTCTGTCTTGTGAATTCTCACCAGGTCAAGGTACGCCACCTTGTACCTGCCGTGTGTCAATTCTTCCTCCTTGCATTGCATCCTAAAAGATAGACACGCACATTATATATACGTGTCACTATTTATGCATTAACTAAAAATTTGTGCATGTAGGACATATGGTCCATATGTTTCCGACAATAAAGTCTGTGCAAATCTTTAAAATCAATGACAATCTAAAATGGGAGTACTCCAAGAAAAACACTGGTTGCATTGGGACAAACACAGTGATTGCTTGAATCCCTTACTTCATTGCCTTCATTCGTGATCTGGCCATGCAGCTAGCTCAATTTCCATGGCTTATACCCCACAAACAGGCTCAAGGCGCGCACTCTTGTAATATGTCTTCCTTTATTATCACAGTCACCTAGTCACGTCCAGCGCCGGCGAGCTCATTTAATTTGTTTGAAAATACGACGGTTTCCTTCTTTCAAGATGTTCAACTAAATGCGTCCATGCTGTTGAACGAGCGACGGAATTCCTTGGGGTGTGATAGTGCTGCTGCAGTTTCTTCAACATTCGGCCAGTGAAGGTAAAAGAAAAGGTGACGTTTTGCAGCTTCAAATCGTTTTGGTAGGTTGGCTTGTTCCGAGGAGCCCAATAATTCAATTAATATATACCATCCACTGCTCAGAATAGAACGGTGCCTTACGCAAAGATTTTAAGGAAATGCCCACAGATATCTCGAGTTCCTGACGTCGACACTGCATGCGGATTTTCACTGTGTTTATTTGCATGGTACCTTGGCTTGACGACGTACCTTATTCTAAAGGATGTATGGAGTGTAAAGAGGTACTGTACTTGTACACAGGAACGGGAATAATCGATCATATTCAATATTAGTGGGCAAGATTATTTTATAGATTAATGGCATGAAAAGAAAATTGGCAATCTTGTTTTATATCCCATCCTCCCCACGTGATGACCTAGCATGTGGTTGTATGCCAATGGCTTTCACGTGGCCAAGGCTAGTGGCATTGGCAATGTCTTGTCTGCAGCCACAGTGGTGTCTGGCGGCCTTGGATCGAGGATGGCATAATATTTAGTGGGTAGGAGTACAGTCTTAAGGTTTAGCAGGTGCTCTGTTTTTTATAAGGCGCATTAGGTTCTGGGAAAGTGTCAAGAAATATAAGCTTGACTAGTAAGTAACCTTACAATATGCACTTGCTATAACGCAAATTCGTACTACTAAAAAGATGTGTGGATTATATATTTATATATATAACTCCAAAAGTTGTGACGAGATGATACATTAGTACGTACATGTAACACATGCACATGCTGCAATGATCACTCATTGCCTATAGCTTGCTTTGTTACTTCTCGATCGGAGCACGTACCAACCATGTCCATGGCGTCCGGCCACCGCTGTGGCCGTGGCATGCTCTTCCTCCTCCTTGCCATAGTAGCGGCAAGCCTCTCCACCGTCGTGACATCCCAGAAGATCCAGTTCACGAGGGTCGACTGCCAAACCTTGGCGGCGCCTTCCCCAGCTCCCTCGTCGTCCTCCTCCGCCGCCAGCAGCGCGTTCTGGTCCAACGTCGTCGCGCTACTGGAGGCGCTCCCGTCCGCCGTGGCGCCGACGGGCTTCGCCTCACTCTCCCGCGGCACCGGCGCCGACGCTGCCTTCGTGCGAGGCATCTGCCGCGGCGACACCTTGCCGGCCGACTGCGCCGACTACCTCCGAAGCGCGGCACTGGGCATCCGGAGCAGCTGCAACAGCAGCAGCCGCCGTGCCGCCATCTGGTATGATGACGGCTCCGGCGTGACGATCCCGGCTCCCATGTTCTGCTTCCTCAGCTACGGCGACACCAACGCGTCCACCGCTTACGAGCGGCGGTACCGTAAAAATCTCCACAATAGGGGGGAGGCCAATGACAAGCGCGCCTTCGAGAACACTTACAACACGCTCATGGCGCGCCTCGCCAGGCGTGTCGTCAACGGCTCCAGCGACACCACGCCGTCGTCGTCGTTGGTGGCGCCGGTGTTCGCGACGGGGGAGGCCATGTATTATAGCTCAGCTGTCCCCAACGGGACCAGCATGTACGGGATGGTGCAGTGCATGAGGGATCGGACCGCGGCGGAGTGCGACCGGTGCTTGCAGGACTCGATCCGGCAGCTGCCGACGTGCTGCTATGGCAACATGGGCGGGGTGGTGCTCGGCTATGACTGCTACCTTCGCATGGAGATGTACACCTTCTATGACCTCGCGCTCGATCCAGCACCAACACCACCGCCTCTTGTTCCATCTCCGGCATCGACGCCCGCCTTCAACAGGGAAAGGCACGGTAAGTTTTGCTGCTTGGCTCTCTCCTAAGGGCTTGTTCGGTTGTTGGGGATTGGTTCCCGGCCGGGAATGGTAGACATACACAAGAAATTCATGATAAATACAATAAGAGACCGGGATTTATTCCGGGTCGACAACCAATTTACTCATGACAAGTAGAACAAAAGACTCGGGTTGGTTCCACACCTCTTGACTAGTGGATTGATTCCCGGTCTTTTGTTGTACCTATCATGAGTAAATTGGTTCCCGGCTCGTAATAAATCCCGATCCCTTGTTATGAGTTTCTCTACCATTCCCGCCGGGAACAAATCCCTAGCAACCGAACAAGCCCTAAAGTGTGTTCCGTCTTCCATTTGTAGCTATACTTGTATAATGTTAACTTTACCGGTAAGAGAAAAAAACTGAAGGTTGCCGATAAATGCGTTTATCAGATTTATCGGATTTATCATTTTTCTTTTAGATAAAATTCTAGAGAAGAAAATTCTCAAACTATACGTTAAACAATCTAGATTATCTCCAAAGAATCTAGCATGAAAAATAAGACATCACAATGCATAGAAATGAGAAAATATATGGACTACGAGGAAGGGGTGGACACATATTCGAAATTACCGAAAATTTTTGACAAACCAGTCACTACTACCGATAAACGCAATTATCGGGTTTCTCTTTTTTTTTCTTCCCGAGAAATATTTCCTTTCTGCTAACCAGTTTAAGTGGACGGTGGTGGAATCCCGCGGCCTGTATGTGGGTCAAGCCTAGTGAATCTTTCTGTGTGGCCTAGCTGCTCACCTGTTTAATAATCTCGTGTGTTCTATAGTTGTATTCTATTCTTACAATAGCTTCATCAGCGCTACTCTGGTCTTTAGAAGGAATAATGGTTCCACCTTCGTGATTCCTGAGCTACATTATTGTCCTTTGATGCTTATTAGCTCATGTATTTTATGTTATCTTTGCGTAATGGCAGTGGTTGGTGATTTATCAATACGTACAATAATGAAGACATTTTGTTTATATTATTCTTCAACTAAAGTTGCCGTCTTTAGTCTTCCGGAGCGAACGTGCATTCCTTTGTTAGACAAATAATACTATGCGATATTAATATAGTAGTACTATAGTAGTAGTGCACAAGGGACCACAACAATCCTAAAATTAATGTTATAAAAAACAATCCTAAAATTAAGAAATAACAAAAATAGAAAACATAAGTGGTGTGTGGTGGGTGCTGCTGCTGCTGCTAGTTGGGTTGGTGGGGGAACTTTTGCAAAAACTGCCGCACATGTCACTCTAGTTTAGAGATTCCACCAAATAAGATATTACGTTGCATACATCGTAGCAAAAACTATCGCCATACATGCAGTAGCGCAATTCCTCCTGTTTTTTCAAATATCGAGTCATCAATCTAACTTTATCAAAGTTAGAAATTTCTAATAAAGTAATAAACCAAACACTATCCGGAGCTTAGACCAAAAGAATCACTGATGAAAAACTTCAGCAGGGTCATATACACTCATTTTTCCTACAAGCAAAATTTATTCAAAGTAAAACTTGATGAACAAGCATGACCACAACTATTTACTATGCTAGAATGGCTTCTAATGGCTCCAAATTGGCTAAAACCGGAGAAATCGGGTAAGCACATGTATAATGAGGTGGTTTTCCAACGAAGTATAGACCAATGGGTAGAAATTTGCAACTAAATGTCTTATGAAACGAAGCCGATACACCCGCGTGACCATAGAAATGTGCGTTGCATTTGTGAGAAATTTCAAGAAAGGTGTGTGTGAGAAGAATTATTTATTGTCTTTGTTTGATCCTAGGCAACTAAAACTATTTTCTAGTAATAAATCAGGATCTCCTGCACCCGTCTTTAAATTAAAACATGGTGATACCCGCGCATTGCTGCAGGAATTTTTTAAACAAAATTTTAAGTTGAAATTTGAAAATAGAAATACTACGGTGATTGCATGGCAACATTCTTTGGCAAATGACATTATATATGAAAATATATTCATTTTGTTGAGATATAACGACTCTTAAATGATTAATCCTCTGCGTATTTCTACTTTGTGAATTTTATAGCATGGTACTCGCAAAGACAAATAAGTTGCATGCATGGATGCTATATATGGAAGATATAAATAGATGCTCCATGTGGATGGTGATGTGACGTATGATGTAATGGATTCTTATATGACGTGGATAGCTTGCATGTTGAGAGAAATAGAGTTAATGACTCTTAGTGGGGTGCGCTATATAGGTTATATAGATTAATTTGGATATTCACTCAGCTGTATAGATTTTCCATGCTATTTATAAATTCCAACAAATCAGACTATGAGCGCAAAACAATGGTCAAACGTGAAACGTGTGTCTTCAGACCATGCATTCATAGGTATAGAAACACACGGTGGAATTCAGCAGTCAAAGTCTTTTATCCACGATCATGGCTATGCCCGTGTTAAGCGCATAAGGAGGCACGCCGGCCCATAAGGAGGGGCCCACGCATGCAGTCATCTTTTGTCTTGCAAATTAGATTAGGATTTAGAAATAATCTAACACTACTGGAGAAGGGCCTATCTGCACCGGTTGGGAAACCTCCTTTCGCACCGGTTTCCCAACCGGTGCAAATCTTTCGGTACTAAAGGGGTGCCCCTTTTGACCGGCCCCCTCTAGCACCGGTTCTAGCCATCAACCGGTGCTAAAGGGCAGCACCCGTAGCACCTGCGCGAGCCCCTTTAGCACCGGTTGGTTACCAACCGGTGCTAAATAGCACCATTTATTTTTCTCTTTTTCCAGCTAACCATATATATATATATATTTGTTTGTATACGTATTTTGCCTACGTATTTGTTCTAATACGGATGTCGTACTACACAAGTATTCGTATAAAGGCTCGTATAAACATACAAAAGGACATATATATTATATCTTAGTACCAAAAGAGTTACATCTTTGTGCCAAAAGAGTTAAGTTTATACTACAACTTAATATCATCCATGCATTACGATCTACCACTAGGACCGACAGAGGAACGACTAGGAGGAGCGAACGAGGAAGGTAGACTTGAGTTGTCCAGATGATCCCATGAATCTTCATAATGGAATTCTCCTTTGACATTGACGATCTCGTCCCAAATAAATCCCACGAGCTGTTCTGCAATTGCGTCGATCTTATGCCGCTCGAGACTTTTTTCGGAGATGCTCATCATCTACAATTTGCAAACAATTGAAAATTAAATCAGCAAAATTTTCAAGATAATAATGGTGCACTTGAATTAGAACTGTGTAAATAATTATTGCATACCATAATATCATGGTTAGTATATATTTTCTTAATCTAGCTGTGCATGTACTCACAAACGTAGTATCCGCATAAATTATTTCCTGGCCCCTGTTGGTGACACTATTGACGAAAATAAAGTTAAAGATAATTCGTTTAATTGATTAGCAAAGACGTATACGTACAAATTGCATGCATACCGGGAATTCAGTATGCCATACGAGCTTTTCATATTCAAAACCGGGGCGCTTTTCACGAAGTTCGTCCACATCCTGCGATTGAATAATCATGCTGTTAGTATCAAATTTGAATTCAAATAAGTCAATAATGTGAGTCTAAAGGCAATTTGAATTAGCGAAAAGTATATACGACCTTGTAAACATGTCAATGATTTCCTGGTACTCTTCTTGTGGTTTCCTCAACGAATCAAAGACGTTCACCACACCTCTATCAGGATTCAGTGCTATAAGGACCCAGTGGTAACTACATGCATATATATAAGTGTCATAATATAATGAGATAATAATGAGAAAGTAAGAAAATAAAATGGAGTACATAGTGTTGGCACTCACCCGTAGTGGTATGGCAATAGTATGGAGTCCATATAATTTTGTTTATCCACAAACTTGAATAATTCTGATATGTCCCCTCTGGATTTGATAGAATCATGTCACAGTTTATCTTTGAGGGGTCCATGAAACCAATGTCAAAAACAGCTCCCTCCGACATCTTTGAATCTCCATTCTGCATGATAAGCAATAAAGGACCAGTCACTGATAGATTTTTTTACATGAACAATAAAGAAATGATTAGAACAAATCACTTACAAAACCCAGGTTTGAATCAAAGACATGTCCATGGCGTCTCGTTGGTACACTTCGTAGATATCTTTGAAACTCCAACCAAACAGTCTGTTCGCCATTGAAAAAATCTTCATCTTTACGCGAACCTCGAACATCTTCCGTCCTTTTGCCGCTTGAACCATGTACCACTCATCGAATAAATACATCTTTGTTTGTAGCATTCTTCACTTCATCTGGCTCGATGAAAGACTTGCCAAGCTCAAAATGCCACTTAGTAACTTCAGCTTAAGGGGAGTGGTGCTTCCCCAGTGATTTCCTCTCTAGTGAGACCAGTCTCTCTCATTTGCCGTTGCACGTTCAGTTCGTAGTCATCTGGCAACATTAGGCAATGCTGGCTGAGGTTGTTTGCCGAGCTGAGGAATAGTAGAATGTTTGGACTTAGGCAATGCCGGCTGAGGTTGTTTGCTGAGCTGAGTACCAGTAGAAGGTTTGGACTTCGCTAACTGCTCAGCCCGCTCAGCTTTCTTCCTTTTCTGATAAGATTTTATTAATGAGCGGTCGTAGTCAGATATTGTAGCTTTTTTCTGTTCCGCCCTGCTCAAATTCTTTAAAAAGCAACCGCCTTGTCCGGGTCAACATCAATCTTCTTCTCAGGCTCTTTCTTCTTGTGAAAATGCGCGTGTAATTCTTCGGCGACCGTCGCGTCAAGTTCCTCTTCCGTCTTCTCGTAAGCTAATTTCTTCCTTGCCGGCACTTTCTTTTGCTTAGTTGCGCGCGTCTTCTGTGGTGGAGGCCTTATTGGCGCAGACTTCTTTTTGGGTGGAGGCCTTCTGGGCGTAGACTTCTTTTTGGGCGGAGACCAATCTTCTTCTGTCGGAGGATCATCTGCCGGAGGATCATCAGCCGGTGGAGACGGTGGACCTGGCGGAGGCAGTGGAGCTGTCGAGCATGTTGCTTGCATACCAGATATGATGATGTCACGCTTGCTCCATAGAATGATGCCGTGACAACACTCTCCAAGTAGTGTTTCCCCAGAACCTCCGGGGATGTCAAGCTCCAAGCTGTTGTATTCCAAAACAACTTGTTCCACCTCAACTGGTTCGTAGCCATATGGAATCTCCTTGCAGTGCAATGTTTGTCCTTCTTCCAATGGTCTAGCCATACCGTATGCGACCTAATATATTGAAGGGGAAGAAAGTTAATAAAACAATAATATGTACGATAAAATATAATACGTACTAACTTTAAGTCATTGTTATACCTACCACCACTGATATGTTCTTCATTGTTGCATGAAGCTCGCAAGCGGTGCGCTGAGTTATTTCATCCACAGGGTAACAGGCCGGTTCTGAGTGAGCTGCGGAAAGCTCTGTGGAAGCGTGACTGCTCCGTTGTTGTGGAGGACTAACCAAAGCATTAGGATCTTCTGTTCCTGTAGCTTGTGTCATCTGAATAAGTGCTAGCTTCACTTGCTGCTCCATCTCTCCCTCCATTTCCTGTAACCGTGCGCCCTGGGCGGCTACCAATTCCTCTAGCTCCCTCATCCTGTTCTCATGTTCGGTCTTCTTCCGCTTACGGCTCCTATAGGAGGAGCTGTCTTCTTTGAAAGCATACTTCCATGAAACAGAAGCTCCTACTCCACGCGTTCGTCCAGGATGCTCTTTGTTTCCTAAGGCATAGGTAAGCTCATCTCTGTCTCTGTCGGGAATGAATTCTCCGGCCTCAGATTTCTTTATGATGTCAAGGAGACGGTGAGCTAGTTCTCGCAAGTCGTCGCCAAAAATCAAAGATCCGTCTACTGGACTCAGAGTGCCTCCATAACCATAATACCAATGCTTGGATCGTAAGGGCCAGTCATGCGTCGCTGGACGAATGCCTCTACTATACAGATCTTCTTCCATCTTGTCCCATTTGTCGACGCTGCCTTTTATAACCGCCTGAACCCATTCGATGGCTGTATTTTTTATTTGCGGCATTGCCCGTGTTCCTGCGGATATCTCTGATCCTTCTGTAGAGCATTTGTACTCCATGAACGCGTCCCAATGATGACGCCTTATGGTAGAGTGATTCTCAAAATCTGGTATTTCTTGCTTCTTGATATAATTCTTCCACAATTTTTTCTTGTAATCTTGAAATAGATTTGCCATCCTTTTTAGTGTCCAATCCTTCAATTCATCTTCACGATCTGAAGAAAATCTAATATTTCTTTACATCAGACCAGAGCATATTTTCTCCGTATTAGGCAGAACATATAGGTTTAGTGGGGTCCGTAGATCTCCATTTCCTGATGCTAATGGGAACGCGTACGCGAACAATAACCCCGCACTAAGAGAAAAATTTCCTGGCAATTTCTTTAGGTAGAGTTGGCTCTCTATCATCCTCCACTCTGGTGAGGTGCAATTTCACTTCCTTCAGCCTCCTAGTGGTACTTCTTTTTCCACCTTTTTTAGCGGCAGTTGACGCCGTAGATGGCTACAATAATTAGATGATATATATTAGTCACAACATTAAGATAATGTATATAATGTTTATGAGAAATATTAACACCTGACTAGACGTGGGCTCATCGTTACTGCGTCGATCCACATTAGCACCCTGAACCTGGTCCACATTGGTACCCTGGACCTGGTCCACATTGGTACCCTGCACTTGGTCCACATTCTCGCCATGAGAAATACCAATCATTTCTTCCATGCTGGGTTGCGCCTCATTGTTTTCACCCAAACCAAATTGAGCAGCTAAGAATTCATCATTATCCTGTTCGTGGATCGTCATCTTCAGAAATAATTATAGGAATATTTAATATGTAGGTCAAATATTCTAAGTCATTTATTCTAAATCATTTCTATCTAAATAAAATATCTAAGTAAAATATTCTAAGTATAATAAATATAGTAAGTCAAATATTCTAAGTCATTTATTCTAAATCATTTCTATCTAAATAAAATATTTAACTAAAATATTCTAAGTCTAATAAATATACTAAGTCAAATATTATAGGTCAAATATATATATCCAAGTCTAATAAATATACTAAGTCAAATAGTCTAAGTCATTTATTCTAAATCATTTCTATCTAAATAAAATATTCTAAGTCTAATAAATATACTAAGTCAAATATTATAGGTCAAATATATATCCAAGTCTAATAAATATATCAAGTCAAATATTCTAAGTCATTTATTCTAAATCATTTCTATCTAAATAAAATATCTAACTAAAATATTCTAAGTCTAATAAATATACTAAGTCAAATATTATAGGTCAAATATATATCAAGTCTAATAAATATACTAAGTCAAATATTATAAGTCATTTATTCTAAATCATTTCTATCTAAATAAAATATTCTAAGTCTAATAAATATACTAAGTCAAATATTATAGGTCAAATATATATCCAAGTCTAATAAATATACCAAGTCAAATATTCTAAGTCATTTATTCTAAATCATTTCTATCTAAATAAAATATTCTAAGTCTAATAAATATACTAAGTCAAATATTATAGGTCAAATTAACCTAACCATGAAATTAACCTAACTATGAAATTAACCTAACTTTATGCATGCACGTACGTACGAGAGCTTACGTTCAATCACGTTCGCGCGCGGCCGGCTTGAGACAAGGTCGCGTTCGCGCGTGGCCGGCTTGAGACGAGGTCGCGTTCGGGTAGGCACTGCACGGCCGGCTTGAGACGAGGGGGGCACACTGCACGGGCGCCGGGCAGCACAACTGCCGGCGGCGCGACATGGCGGCGACCGGCGCAGAGATGAGCGCCGCGGGTGGAGGGCGGCGCTGCGGTGGTGGAGAGGGCGCGGCAGTGGTGGAGAGGGCGCGCCGGTGGTGGTGGCCAGAGAGGGCGCGCGGCCGGTGGCGGTGGTGTCTGGCCGGCGCGGCGCGACGGTGTCCGGCAGGGAGGCCTCGCGCGGGTCGGGGAAGGGGCGCCGCGGGTCGGGGACGACCGCGCCAGGGTCGACGAGGGTCGCGGCCGCCGCAGACGGCCGGCCGAGGGCACGACGGCGGTGACGGCGGGTGGCGGCCGGAGAGGGCGCGACGGCGGCCGTGGATCGGGGCGTAGGAGGCCGGAGTCGGTGGCGCCGTGGTCGAGGACGGAGGCGCCGCTGCAGGGGATGGTGTCGTGGGCGCAGATGGCCGGCGGCGGCGGCGGGGCGGGGAACGACGATGCGCGCAGTGGGGGGAGGAAGACGAAGAAGGCAGCGGTGGGGGAAATTTTCGAAGTGTCCATATATAGGATAGACCTTTAGCACCGGGTCTTCGCTACACCCGGTGCTAAAGGACCTTTAGCACCGGGTGTAGCCCGGACCCGGTGCTAAAGCCTAGGTTTAGCACTAGGTGTTGGTTACGCCCGGTGCTAAAGGTGCCCCAGCGGCGCCAAACAAAACAGGGGCACCTTTAGCACCGGGTCTTTGATCCACCTGGTGCTAAAGGTGCCCCTGTTTCGTTTGGCGCCAGTTTTTTGGCCCAATTTTGCATTTAGCACCGGGTTTTGCAAATACCCGGTGCTAAATTCAATATACTTGTTATATATGAAATGAAACAGAAAAAATCCTTAAAATATTAGGGGGGGGGGGGGCAATTCTGTGTAAGTTAGAACAAAATATTATAAGTCTTTTCTATTTAGGTTATAATTAAAATATTCGGCCATTTCCATTTACGTTATAATTAAAATATTAAGTCATTTTTGTAATGTGTCAAATAAAGCTTAAAAAATGCAAAAAGAAATAATAAATGTTTGTAGCCTATTGAAGATAATATTACAAATTACATCATAGTGCAATTAAATTATACAGCATCATTATTTACTTGGACACTAACAAACTTTCTCCTGACGAATGTCCCTTGATTGTGATCGCGACGTAGATAGGGTGTGTCCTCTGCTGCTAATAGGATGCTTGGGTCAGCAGTCACCGAGAATGGAGGCCGCCCGTCGAGCATATCATAATCTTTATCCGTCTTATCCTCAACTCCTATGATTTTTCTTTTTCCAGGAAGAACTATATGACGCTTTGGCTCATCTTTTGATGGGTCCGATTGTTTTTTCAGGTCCGATTGCTTGCTCGTCCTTTTCTTTGGTTTGCTAGCCATGTCTTTTACATAAAAAACTTGTGTCACATCTTTGGCTAGGACGAACGGTTCGTCCAGAAACCCAATCTTGTTTAGGTCCACTATAGTCATCCCATACTCATCAATTGTAACACCTCCTGCAGTTAGTTTCACCCATTGACATTTAAATAGTGGGATCTTCAAAGGTCCATATTCTAGTTCCCATATCTCCTCTATGACACCATAGTATAAGTTCGTATTGCCATTGGTGTCGGTCGCATCGATCCGGACACCACTATTTTGGTTGGTGCTCTTCTTGTCTTGGGCTCTTGTATAAAATGTATACCCATTTATGTCGTAGCCTTGGAATTTTAAGATCGTGGTCGTTGGACCCCTAGCTAGAAAGGCTAGTTGCGCATCAATACCTACAACACCCATCAGACGTTGTCGCAACCAATCTGTGAAAGTACTATTGTGCTGACGTTGAATAATGGCCGCAGACTTTCCTGGATTTTCTTCGTAGAGAATCTTCATGTGCTCCTCGATATATGGAGCAACTAAGGCTGATTGGTGTAGAAGTGTGAGTTGTGCTTTACGAAATGTCTGCATGTCTCTAATTACCATCGACTTTCTTCCTAGTGTGTCCTTTCCACCAAGTCTCCCCTCATGATGTGATTCAGGCACCCCAATCGGCTTAAGTCTTCGATAAAGTCAACACAGAATTCAATGACCTCCTCTGTTTCGTATCCCTTAGCAATGCATCCTTCTGGACGAGCACGATTACGTACATATTTCTTTAGGACAGCAAAGTACCTCTCAAAAGGGAACATGTTGTGAAGAAATACCGGGCCCAGTATACGAATCTCTTTGACGACATGAACCAATAGATGTGTCATAATATTGAAGAAAGATGGTGGAAATATCATCTCAAAGCTGACCAGACATTGGACCACATCGTTCTGTAGCCTATCTAAATCGTCAGGATTGATGACCTTATGAGAAATTGCATTAAGGAATGCACATAGCTTCACAATCGCTTTCCGCATATTAACTGGTAGCACACCCCTCAGTATGACGGGGAGCAGTTGTGTCAACAACACGTGGCAGTCATGAGACTTGAGGTTTGTGAACTTCTTATCTTTCATATTATTATTCCCTTAATATTGCAGGAGTAGCCTGATGGGACCTTGATACTGTTCAAGCATTCAAACATGCTTGCCTTCTCCTCTTTGCTGAGAGTGAAGCTGGTGGGACGCAGGTACTTGCATCCTTTGTCTCTGTTTTCTGGATGTAGATCATTCCGTAGATTCAAACGTTTCAGCTCCTGCCGTGCTTCCAGTGTATCTTTTGGCTTCCCATAAGTACCCAGATAGCTGATCAAGTTCACGCAAAGATTCTTGGTCAGATGCATTACATCAATTGCGTTGCGGACCTCTAACAATTGCCAATAAGGCAGCTCCCAAAATAGAGATTTTTCTTCCACATTGCGGCACGGCCATCCTCACCTGTCTTAATAGGTTGGCTTCCATCTCCCTTTCCAAAGATTACATCTACATCCTTCACCATATCAAATACAGCTTGTCCAGTGCGGTGCATCGGCTTTGTACGGTGCTCCGCATTCCCGCCAAAATGCGGACATTTCTTCCGTAGTTCGTGCTTCGAAGGAAGAAATCGACGATGACCCATGTAAACAACCTTTCTACAATGCTTCAAATAGATGCTTTAAGTATTCTCTAAGCAGTGGGTGCATGCTTATATCCTTTATTGGTTTGTCCGGACAGGTTACTTAGTGCAGGCCAATCATGATGTTTATGAAAAGTAGTGCCCTTAGGTCAAAATTTTCCTGTTTGTCCTCATCCCACATAGTAACACCTTCTTCCTTCCACAGCTGTTTAAGTTCGTCAAGCAATGGTCTCAGATAAACATCAATGTCGTTGCCAGGTTGCTTTGGACCCTGGATAAGCACCGGCATCATAATGAACTTCCGCTTCATGCATAGCCAAGGAGGTAGGTTGTAGATACATACAGTCACAGGCCAAGTGCTACAACTACTGCTCATTTCACCAAAAGGATTCATGCCATCAGTACTTAAACCAAGCCTTAAATTTCTTGCATCAGCATCGAACGTTGGGCATGCTCTGTCGATGTTTCTCCACTGGGATCCATCGGCGGGGTGTCTCAACATACCATCCTGCTTACGTTCTTCTTTGTGCCATCACATCAACTTGGCATGCTCTTTGTTTCTGAACAAACGCTTCAGACGTGGTATTAAAGGAAATACCATACCAGCTTCGCAGGAATCTTTTCTTAATAGTCTCTCCATCAACTCACCAGGGTCATCCCGCCTCATCTTGTATCGTGCGTAACTGCACACCGGACAACACTCCCAGGTTTTCTTATTCAGCACACGATATAGGATACAGTCATTAGGACACGCATGTATCTTTTGCACCTCTAAACCGAGGGGGCAAACACCGTTTTGCTTCATACGTTGTTGATGGCAATTCATCACCCTCGGGAAGAATCTTCTTCACAAGTTTCAGTAATTCCTCAAAACCCTTGTCAGTGACACCATTAGCTGCCTTCCACTGCAAAAATCAAGCGTGACTACCCACCTTTTGAGCCCCTCTTTGCAATGTGGGTACAAATCAGTCTGTAACATCGTTCTATCTTTTTTCTTTCCTTGTCATATCACAGTCTTTCTCGGCATCACGTAACATTTGACACGGTTCTCTAAGTGGATAACTTTTGGTGAAAAGGGAGGCCTTTACGAGATTCTAACATGGCCTATATAGTAACCTTCTCTTAAATGAACTAATCCATTCCACATACTCTCTAATTAATGTAAAAAGAATTACATAACAAACTAACTAAAAATCATTATATTTCATTTATAAAAAATATTAAAAACATACTAAAGCAACATTTCTAACCAACATTTCTCTAATGCATACCTAACAAAAATTCTAACCACCATGAACACACATATATATAGCTCTTTCTCTCTCTTCTCTTTTTCTTCACAAATTTCTATATTTGTAAAATATACTAACAAAGAAGCTAATCAAGAACATAAGAGGATGAAATTGTGTACCTTGTAGACTCCTTCAAATGAGTGAAAGCTTTACAATTTTTGGCAAAAATTTGGCATAATCTCCCTCAACCGAGCACACCATGAACACAGCTCGGAGTGTTCATGCTGGCTCGGGCGTGGGGAGGAAGAAGGGGTTAAATAGGTAGCTAATTAGCACCGGTTGTAGGCGTGGGGAGGAAGAAGGGTTAAATAGGTAGCTAATTAGCACGGTTGTATCTAGCACCGGTGCTAACTCCAGACATTTAGCACCGGTTGTAGCCTATCAACCTGTGCTAAAGGCCCCGGCGAGATTTAGCACCGGTTGTAGCCAGCAACCGGTACTAAAGTGGGCATTTAGCACCGGTTGCTGGTAAAACGGTTGCGCGCACTGCTAGCCGTTGGACCCGGTGCTAAAGCCCCATTTGCACCGGGTCCAAAATGGCCGGTGCATATGTGGGGGGCGGATAGCCTTCTCTACTTGTGTAAAGATTAGGATGATTTGGCTTCCAAGCCAAGTAAGGTCTAGATTGCTAGAGAGTCA
Organism: Urochloa ruziziensis; assembly: GCA_015476505.1. Lineage (NCBI taxonomy): Eukaryota > Viridiplantae > Streptophyta > Magnoliopsida > Poales > Poaceae > Urochloa > Urochloa ruziziensis. The sequence goes on along the minus strand of CM027124.1, from coordinate 1,721,262 downwards.
AGTCGACGTTCCCTCTATATAATAGATGCACCATGTACCAAATTAGCAAGTAAAAAGTAAAGGGTTTAACCCTAAAACTCTCCAGCTGTATAGTTTTGGCTTCTCCTCTCCCTTCTAGTGCCGCCGCCCACGCCCTCCCCTATGCCGTGGAGACTCATTTAGTACGGGCCAATACATCGACCGGTTACTTAACGACACCCTTTAGTACCGGCCGGTGTTATTGGCGGTACTAAATGGGAGCACCACGTTAGTACTGGCCAAGACATCGGCAGTACTCAAAAGACGCGTTTAGATCAGCTGGTGTCCCTGACCAGTACTAAAGTGGCTCCATGGCTATTGTACTTACTAGCCAGTCCAAAATGTGTGTTTAGTACCGGCTGCTAGACCTGACCGGTAGGGATGAATGTGAGTTTTCTAGCCATGACCTTTACTCCTCATGCTGCTTTGGAGGTGCATCACTAGGATCGATTCCAACCGGCCCTGCGTATGCCGAAGCACTCCCGGGTAGTACATTTTGTGCTTGGGTGCCATGGCCGTGACACATGCATATTCCTGAACAATCGAGTGCATGCATTATCCCGTCGTGTCCATGATTCTAGATAACTAAGTATAGGATTTTAGAACGTATACACAAGTCCATAAAACTTACATCCTTGACCCTAGCCATTCCTCTCTCACTTTTTGTTCTATAATTTTATCTTTTTTCTAACAATGTACATGTTACTTTGGGCAATCTTAAAACATGACAACATTTTTACTAGCTTGATGATGATGAGGTTACTCACCTCTTGCTTATCTGGTTTCTCTGCCTCATTTTTTTTCTCTTGTAAACCAACAATACCATTTGAAATGACAGTGTAGAAGTTGGATGAGATCTATATATAATTTTTTTTTATC